>CM065381.1:45019835-45187335 GCA_033060915.1 Euryodendron excelsum | reverse complement strand
AGCTTACAACTCATATTGTGAAATTTAGGGTTGGGGTTTAAAAACTCCCAAATGTGTGCATGATAGAGTTTGGAATTTCAACCCGTAGATCTCTTTGTTTTGCTTGTTCATTCTACCTCATTTTGAGTTATTTTAGTCTTCTTGGGTCAATGTTCAAATCCTAGAAGCATTGTGAAAGTTTGGGAGAGGTTTGGTTGAGTTTGGGGGTGAGAAAACCCATTTTCGTGTGCTACAGCCTGAAGGAGTGCGCTCTAGTGGGGTTATGCCCGCCTAAGAGCAAGGTAATCTAGTTGGAGCTTGTTCTAGCGAGGTTAAGACTGCTCTAATGCAGTCCTGGGTCACTACTCCCACACTCTTTAGTAAATTGAGCATAACTTGCCCTAGAAAACTCAGATTGAAGTACCATTTGAAGCATTAAAAAGTAGACTCATAGAGCTTTCTATCCATATAAAGTTTGTACTCTAATTTTTTATAGATTGTGAGATGTTGAGGTCTAAATTTGACCTAAAATTTATGTTAGCAACATTGTCTTCCAGAATTTTAGTCCATTTTCCATTGGACATAACTTCTTCATTTGGAATGTGTTTTTGACCCATGACCTATCAAATTTAATGTCTTTAAGCCTATTTTCAAGTGAAATTGACCTAGAATGTAGTCTCATTTTTATGATGAGAATGAGATACATTGAATGAATCGATGTTGAGGGAACAATATCTCAAATCTCAACTTTTATGATTATTGCTTTGCATTGGAGTCTTATGGTTGATGTTTCTATGTACTTTGTGTGTAGGAACACTCTTTCTTTAGACCTAATCTCAAGAATTGAGGTGAGGAACGATATGCTATTAGTAAAACCCTATTACTTTCCAAATGTTTTAAGTTCAATTTCATATCATGTAATGTTTTTCATATGATTTCAATGCATTAATGTTTATGCTCAATTATAAATGTCATACTTTTAAATGCATTCAAGTAATGCTTATGTTATGAATTGAAAACTCATGGAGTAAAATGCTTTAAATGAAAGAGATGTAAGGTTTTCCAATGTATGATGCCAACTCAAGGTCTTTCATGGCAAGACCCTAAACTAGTAACGATGGTCCTACGGTAGGGGACGTGAAATAATCTATCGCCATGTTGGGAGACATCCTTTGGCTTAAAAAACTTATGTGTGACCTTTATGGTTATTATAACTGAGCCTAGCTCTTATGATTAGCATATAGCACTCTATGTTGCTAATGATTAAGCATAGCTTTTATTGACTAAGCCTAGTTTTCATGATTGAGCCCTACTCTCATGATTGGCCTAAAACACTCTATGTTATTAATGAACTGAGCGTAGCTCTTAATGACTGAGCCTAGCTTTTATGTTGGCGGCTGTGCATGTGTAGGGAGTTAGATCTTGACAATCTACGACAGTTAGCCTAAATATCTTGGCTTAAAGAGCCCTATGCATAACCTTTGCGGTTACTATGTTGGCCTAAAGAGCCCTATGCGTGACCTTTGCGGTTACTATTTTGGCCTAAAGAGCCTTATGCCTGACTCTTGTTATTACTATGATGCCCAATACCAGAAAGACCTCTTAAGTGGAGTGAAGTGAGTGATATGTTGGCCTAAAGAGCCCTATGCATAACCTTCGCAGTTACTATGTTGGCCTAAAGAGCCCTATATGTAACCTTTAAGGTTACTAATGCGGAGCCTAGCTCTGATGTAAAGACATGACACACTTATGTTCAAGATCAAGAAATATGATTTGTTCATATGCTTCAAGACAAGTTATGTCTGTTTCCTCAAGTATTAATGTCACGGTTTATCTCTCCTTTTTATGATGTTATGATATGCCTTACTATATCGTGCCATGGTATGCTTATGACAAGCTACATTATGCCTTATCAGATCATGTCATGATGTGCGTCTCACTCCTATGATACTATGTTTAAAATGTATAACATCTCATTGTGGAAGCTTACGATACAAAGTTCTGTTACATCTCTCTCTTTTATGACACCATGATTTGATACGATATAATGTTTCAATATGATGCTATGCTACCTATGTTTTCAAACTCATGCTTTATATGTTTCGAGAACAATGATATTTGATGTGTCTAATGTTATATGACTAGCTAAGATATACCCTTACAAGTCTATGATATGTTATGCTCTTGACAAGCTATGTCATACTCTACTAGTTCATGCTATGACATACCTGCCTCTATTTTTCAACATTGTGTTTTAGAAATACTGAAATGTTTTAATATGAGAGCTTATGCCACATGTGTTTTCAAGCTTACACTTATATATTTCTAAGTTCATGCCATATATGCATAAATCTACCTCTATTGTCATGTACATTAGATATAAACATTAGTCCATGGTATTTTGTGCTTATGCATTATTGTTATTCACTAAGCATTAGCTTACGTTTTTTAAAATGTTTTTAGGTAACCAAATTGGGAGGCCTTAGAGGGAGACCCATTGCGAGGATATTTGGACTGCGGCCCATGGGCCTTATGATATATAATGTGTATAGGGGTTAGACCCTAATGTTTTGTAATATTATAACGTTATACTATGGTCGCCTTTGATAAACTCATCTTGATATATGTTTATGTCTTGGGGATTTGGCACGGCTCTACTATGTATGACACATGTTTTGTTTTATATTTATAAAATTTACTTTTGCAATTATGTATCCTTTAAATGATAAATGCATAGGTGTTCAGCCGGTTTATGTAATGCGGCTTGGAGTAGCTGAGCTACTAGCTGGTCATATACCCTAAATCTGCATAGATTGGGTTTCGAGATGTGACAACAAGTATGCATGTTTAATTAAACAGGTGATGGGTGTGAGCCGTAGAGAGTGGGTAATGTGGTGTTTGATCTAACAATGGATAGTGCGGTGACGATGTATATTGATATGTTTATGTTGTATTTATATACTGGTACCCATATATATATATATATATATAACCACGTTTCAATATTGATGGATTGCTTTGTAGGTATAAGCACCCCACTTTTGCCCCACTCCACAATCTTCGGCCTGACTAGACTTACGTTCAAACCGACACAGACATATTTAAGCTCAAACCAGTTTTTCAGACTCAATATAGTCAATCATTTGAGCAAAATGACTAAAATACCGTTAAGGTATTGCTCGGTCCAAGTCCAGTTGGCATATCTTCTTAAAGACGGTAAAACCTAAATTCTAATTCCAATCACAGTCTAAGTCAATTAAACTCAATCTGGTACGTCTTTTTAGAAGGCTAATCCCTCAAATTGTAAGTCCATTCAGCACAACACGTTTATCGAGAAAGTACAAAATTACTTAGAACGATAAGTCCCTTCAAAGCTGTCAATCAGGACGGAGCCCAAGTCTCTGAGATGGTAGAGTGGTTCACTTTTGGCACCTAGTAACCTGCCAATGTAGAATGTTCGCTATCCGGCACGTCGATTGGAAAAGCATCTAAGGCCTTGAAATGATAAGACCATTTAACAACTTCCCAAGATCAAGCAGTCTTAGGAATGAATGCACATTGTCAGAGTGACAGAAACACTCACAAACATTGTAATCGTCAGAGTGGTAAAAACACTCGCAAACAGGTCAACATTGGGAGTTGCCAACAAAACTCCTATGTCATGGGACCGAACATGCCTCTTGGCTGTGACACATTTACCAAAGGACGGGATACCTTTGGAAAACAACTTTTCACACACCGTTAGAGTGACAAAAACACTCAAAACCCAGGTCAACACTAGTGCCTGCTAGCCCACTTCGATGAAAAATAATCAAACTACCCCTTGGGCCCTTCCGACACGGTTCTTAAGAAAGTACCTAAGTCCTCAGAGCAGTAAGTCCACCCTTCCAAGATTGTCCCATAGATAATCTAGCACGCTTTAGTTCCTTCCAATCACTTCCAGATTAATTTCAAGAGCATCCGATCAAAATAACCATTTTGCTCCTAGGCATCCAGTTTCCCTCTGAGAACCACATAGGCTCTAGGGATCAAATAGGTAGCCTTCTGAGGATGCTTCTAATAATATTCCTAACCTTCCAATGCCTTTGTGGATCATTCTGAGTCTATTCCGGTAAAGCTCTGTGCAAAATGACTACTTTACCCTTGGTGGGCCGGTCGTTTTTTCCAACCTTACCGGCCTTGGGTATTAAATCGACAATCCCTCGAAACACTCTCAATAGTGTTTCCAACCTTCAACCCTTTTCACGGGTCACTTTGGGTCCATTCTAGTGTTTCCCTAGTCCAGTTGACTGTTTTGCCCTTAATAGGCCAGTCAACATTTTCAATAATTTCGGCATTGGTTCTCAAACTGTTTACCTCTGAGACATTCTTTTAGAGGTTCCTATCCATCCCTAGCCTTTCAGATCATTTCCCAACTTTCTGGAGTAACTGCTAGTAGAGTCAGGCTAAAACTTGTATGGTAGTCAATAGGACAGGCGCCCAAATTTTTCACCTTGTGTTCTTAGGGTCAAAAGATCTGTTTTTTGCCACCTCAAAAGTTTTCCAAATGGGTTGGCACCACATGTAGTGGCGCCAAGGTTAAAAACCAACTAGCATCACTGCAACAAAAGCCAATTCCTGTTTCAATTGCTTATAAATACATACCTCTTCTTGCATAAAAAGGGTTCGTAAACTCAGTCCAAAAATGTTGCCTCTTTGAAAACAGAGCTCGAATTCCCTCATAACCCTAATTCTCTCAAGCCTCCTCAAACCCTAGCCTCCAAATACTCAAACCCTAGTCTCTATATAATCTATACACTCAAATATAAGCCTCTAAGCATCCATTAAAGATCAAACACTGCATCTTCAAAGCTCTCAAGGTGAAGAAAACAAAGCAACCAAAGCAATCAAAGCAAATAAAGAGACAAGGTAGGTTTTTAATTTATTTTATGCATTTTCCCCTCTCTTTTCTCTCTCCTAACCCACTTGGATTCTCTTTTATTTTAATCTCCATCTTTTACCTCCGCTTCTTGCATGCTTGAAATAAGAAACTTCTCGGTTCATGCCTAGGAAGACTTGTTGAAGGTCATCGTGCTAGGGACTTTCTACAAGTTCAACCTGAGACGGTGTGGGTTCTGTACCCTTAATTATGTGATGAATCCTAACCTTGTATGTTCACGACCTTATTGCATTGTGGTTATCATGTTCGTGTATTATATTCAATATTACATTTAAAGTTGTTTTCCAACTTGCATCAAAGTTCTCTTTCAAAATTTGCATTCAAAACCTCCTTTTTTCAAACTTGTTTTCAAAATCACAATCCTATGATAATTCTAGCCATTCCATGGTTTGGGTTATTTTAGAAAAGTGTTACATTCAATATGACCATCAAGGTCTAAATTTGGGTTCAAACCCTAAGTAGTTTTCAAAACTACACTCCTATGATAATTCTAACCATTCCATGGTTAGGGTTGTTTTAGGAAAGTGTTATATTCAATGTGATCATTATGATTCATATTTCAAATCATAGTTGTTGTCAAAATCACTACCTTAAAGTGGTTCTAATCTTTTCATGGTTACAATTGTTTTAGGATAGTGAGATATGTAAGAGACTTGCAAAAGTCTATATTCAAACCTCTTTCCAAATGATTTTTCAATTCTACTTCCTAAAAACTCTTTTTAAAGATTTACTTTCCAAAAACTCTTTGTCTTGAAGTCCAAGTAAAGCCATAAATTCATGATTTGGAAAACCTAATTCTTTTATTAAAATCATGACTTTTTATCACAACTTTCCAAAATCTTTTCTTACATAAAATCATAGATTTTCAAATTCAAGAATTCTAAAACTAAAACTTTTCAATTTTAATTTAAATCAAATCTTTTTCAAATAGGAAACTAAATCAAATCCTCTATTTTAGAAAACAAAATCCAATCTTCTATTTTAGGAAATAGAAATTAAATCTTTCCTAACTTCAAACTTTTCCAAATTCTAACTTTCTAAATTTCAAACTTCCAAATCTTTCCAAATTTCAATCTTCCTAAGTTCAAATCTTTCTAAATTCAAACATTTTCAAATTCAAATATTTCCAAAAATCAACTCTTTCTTAAAAATAGAACATTCATAATTCAAAACTTTCCTAATTTGGAACTTTCTTAATTCAAAACTTTCCTAATTTAGAACCTTCCTAATTTGAAACTTTTTTAAAATTTAACTTTCTAAAATCAAACCTTTCTATTTCAAATGTATGTTTGAACCCTAGGAGGCTAAAACCCTAGTTTAACCCTAACCCTAAAGTTAGGAAGCTTCAACTCTTTTTTAAAACTCAAGTCTAAAACCAAGATGGTTTTCAAATTCCAATTCAAGTCAAGGTGATTTCAAAGCTCAACTCAAACTTTCTAAAACGAGTCCAAGTTCAACATCAAATCATCAAGTTCAACTTCAAATGAAAGTCCATTCCAAGTTCGATTTTTGATCAAAGTCAATTTAAAATTGAAGTTCAATTTTTAATCTTCCAATCAAAGTTCAAGGTAAACCCTTTTTCAATCAGACCTCGAGTGTCTACTTTTAATTGGACCTCGAGTTCGAACTACGACTGACCTGATTCCCAACAAAGGGATACGCAACCCTCATGGGTGTGGTCACATTCTTTTTTAAGTTTTCAATTCCACAACCTTTTTCAAATTTTCAATTCCCACAACCTCTTTCAAACTTCGAATCCTCTCTTCAAATCTATTTTCAAAATCAAATCTTTTTCTTGCACTTGCATGCCATGCATCATATTAAACCTCTTTTCAAAATTTTTTTCAAAGTGGATATAATTGAACATTGGATAATCTAAGATTCTAAATGAGTGAACCTAGGTTGAAAAGACATGTAGGTATCACAAAGACGGGATAACGTGATAGCCTAGTGCATCTTTCTTATACGTAACCAACCTCCGAACCTAATATTACTATTTCAAGAGATCAAAACTAGAGTTATTTTTCAAAAAAGGCTTAAATCTTTTCAAAGGTTGCCAAACAACCTGTCTTCTCCAAAAACCCTCTCTTTAGGAATTTTTTCAAAACTTTTTAAAAAACCCTAAGTTTAATCTTTGAATTGCACTTAATTTTAGATGACCTAACTCACCTTAACAAAGTTAGGTGGTGACTCCAAATTTTTTCCAAAAGCCCTTATTCAAGTTAATTTCTAGTTCAAATCTAGTCGCACTCATCCTTCTAGGAGAATGAGTTCTAACGAGAGAGTACTGTGTTTTTCACACTTGTGTTTTCTTAAGTATGAAAAATTAGGGCATGACACTGGCAACTCCACTTGGGATACTTAGGGGGTTAGACCATTATCATGTCTCTTCACTTTTCACCCCTCTGGAATCTTCAATTAGTTGGTCCAATTTTATCCACTTCAAAATTTTCAAATTCAAACTTTTCAAAGTTGGTTTAAAAAGACATGCCATCGCCTGCATTCAATTCATATTCAATCATTCAGTCTTGCATTAAATTTGTCATCAAGGTACTGACTTTGTGCATTTTCTTTTATAGGTGGACCGTTGTTAACATTTTAATTTTTATCACTTTAATTGCTATGTATGTCATGAATGAATAGGATGGAATGGACAGGACGAATGGGAGTTATTGGGCCATTTCCTTCGTTTTTCAAAATTTCACACACAAACTGCACATGCACTCACATTTGTATATTTGCATTTTTACCTGATTATGTCCCTTCTAGTTAGAAAGAGGAGTGGTATATTGGTTGTGGGCAGATGCTATGTTAGTTTCTTAGCCTATGACTTGTTGATGGTTCCCCCACTCGGATCACCAACGGATGATGACACCACCTCAGGGAGTGGGCCTAGGTTTGAAGATCCAAGAACCGAGCCTTCTTAGAAAGTATTAGTAAACCCTCAACCTCATGCTCATATAGAAACCTGTGCAACCTCTGCCAAATTTAAGTCATGCACATTAATTTCAAAACCATAGAGGAAAGGGCGACCACTTTACTTCCCTTTACTCATGTCATTCCTGCTCATATAATACCTATATAAATGTCCATGCATGCATGTTTAATTTGTTATTACATTCTCTCTCCTTATACTCTTGCATACATGTACATGCATTCAATGTCTCATCTCAAGACGAGAGTTTTAAAGTAACTCAAGTCACTATATCTCCATGCATATGATCAACCTATAGACAGTGACACTAAACTCACTCTCCCTTGCATAAAACCTACCAAAATCCTAAGGGTTTCCAAGCAACCCTAAGAACTCATGGCATACATTTCAAATCATCTCATAGAAAGGAGGCCCAATCCCTCTCTGCTCATGGAGATAAGGTTGTCAAGAAGATAAGGGGCAAATTCGGAAGCAAGATCTCTCACCGATCTTCATCAAAGAAGACGAATCTAAAGACTCAAGAGTAGTTTATGTTTTCAAATGTAAAAGTAGATAGGTGAAGGTCCCAAGGAAAATGTTCCCTGTCCCCTTATTACAATGTACTTCAATTGCATGTACTCAAGCTCGAATTCAATGAATAGGTTACTACCTTTTCTTTGTTTTCATAAATGAATGTGTGAATGTATGAATGATTCCAGACACAGGTATGGTATTTGCATATATAGGCAGCTCCTTATCTCTAAAAAGTGAGCAAAGAAAATGTAAACACCCCATTTTTGCCCGCTCGGCTGTCTCCAATCCGTCTAGACTTGTGTTCAAATCAATATGGACATATTCCAATTTAAATCAATTTTCCAAACCTAATTCAGTCAATCAATCGCTTTGTGGACCCGCCAGGCCTAAATAAAGGCAAATTGACCATAATGTTCCTGGGGCATTGTTCGGTCTAATTCTAATGGGCATGTCTTTTCGAAGACAGTAAGTCCCCGTTTTGATCTCAAATCCAATTTCAAGTCCTATTCTAATTCTAATTAAATTCAGCATGCCTTTCGAGAAAGTTGATTCCTCAATGTGGTAAGTCCATCCTGTCCGTCATGTTTTACGAGAGAAATCTTCAAATCGGTAAGTCCCTTCAAACCCGTTGACCGGGACGAGACCTTAAGTCCCCGAGATGGTAGAACGGTCCACCTTTGGCGCCTACTAGCCAGCCAACGAAGAAATGTCCGTTATTCAACACGTTTTTCGAAAAAGTTGATTCCTTACGCGATAAGTCCACTTAGCAGCTTCCCGAGATTAGGCAATCTCCGAAATGATTGTGACCCGCTAGAGTAACGAAAATACTTATAAACATCGCAATCGTTAGAGTGGCAAAAACACTCACAAACAGGTTGAAATTGAGAATTGCCAATAAACCCCTATGTCACGGGACCACCGTTAGAGTGATGGAAACACTCAAAACCTAGGCCAACACCAGTGCCTGCTAGCCCACTCCGGTGAAAAATGACCAAACTACCCCTAGGGCCATTTCCGGCACATTCCTTAAGAAAGTACCTAAGTCCTCAGAACGGTAAGTCCACCCCTCTAAGATTGTCCTAAAGACAATCCAACATGATTATGTGCTTTCCAGTCGGTTTCGGGGCAATTCTGAGACCCTTCGGTCAAAATGACCATTTTGTTCCTAGGCATCCAAGCGCCCCGGGAACTACCCCAGCTCTAGGTATCAAACTGGTAACCTCCCGAGAATGCTTTTGATAGCATCCCCGGCCTTCCATTACTCTTCCAGATCATTCAGAGTCAGTTCCAGTAAACTTGACGCAAAATGACCATTTTACCCCTAGTGGGCCGGTCGCTTTTTCAAACCACATTGGCTTTGGATATCAAACTGATAACCTCCTGGGACATTTTATGTAATGTTTCCAAACCTCGAGTCACCTTCTGGGATATTCTAAGTTCATCCTAGTAGTTTTCTGGTCCGTTTGACCGTTTTGCCGCTAATGGCCCGGTCAACCCCTCCATCACGTCTTGCCATCATTTTTCAAGTATACTGCCCCTGAGACACTATTCTAAGGGTTCCTGTCCCATTTAGGCCCTTTGGGCCATTCTTGGACCTTTCGAAATCACTCTTAGTGAAGCCAGGCTAAAAATCACATGGTAGTTACTAGTACAGGTGCCCAAATCTTTTGAAGATACGTTGCTTGTCGACCTTAAAACTTTCCTAAGTGGCTGGCGCCATTGCAAGCCAAAATTTGGCCTAGCACCAGAAGGAAATTTTGCCTGGCGCCACTGTTACAAGTGCCAGGTCAACTTTTTGTCTATAAATACAAAGTCTCCTCCAACATAAAAAAGATCTGCAAACTCAGTCTAAAACCCCTAATCTTCGAAATTCAGAGCTTGAAGTCCTTCCAAACCCTAGTTCCCTTTAGGTTCTTCAAATCCTAGCCTCCATATACAAACCCTAACATACATACACCCCTATACACTCATATACTAGCCTCCATTGAAGACATGAAGTGTTGCAACTCTGAAGCTCCCGAAGATTAAAGCAAGCTCTTGAAGACTGATGCAAAGCAAAGCAAAGCAAAGACTGAAGTAAAGAAAGTGAGCATAATAAAGCAAATAAAAGAAGACATAAGGTAGGCTTCCTATTTACGTTTATGCAGTCCCCCCTTTCTTTTCTCTTTCCTAACTTACTTGGGTTTTCTTCTATTTTAATCCCCCATCTTCTTCCCTCCCCCCCCCCCCTCCTTCTTGCATATATGAAACAAGAGACTCCCCGGTTCATGTGTAGGATTAGGTTATTAAAAGTCACCATGTCGGGGGCTTTCTTATAGTCTAACCGGAGACCACGTGGGTTCGGCCCCCTTGTTTATGTGGTGAAGCCTTTAACTTTGTATGTTCACGACCCCAACTTGCATTGTGCATATCATGATCATGAATCTCCCTAAAACTTATTTTCAAACTTGTTTTCAAAATTTGCATCGAAAATCGTTTTCAAAACTTGCATTAAATCTTCTTTTTCAAGCTTATTTTTAAAATCACAATCCTAAGGTGATTCTAGTATTTCCATGGTTAGGATTACTTTAGGAAAGTGTTACATTTAAAGTGACTATTATGGTCCATATTTTCAAATCCTTATTGTTTTCAAAACCATAATCCTAAAATGGTTTTAGTCCATCCATGGTTAGAATCGTTTTAGAAAAGTGGGATATTTTTAGAGACTTGCAAAAGTCCATATTCTAATCTCTTTCCAAACTTCTTTCTCAATCTATTTCCCAAAACGCTTTTTAAAATTTCCTCCTAAAAACCCTCTTTCCAAAAGTTCCGCTTTCTAAAAATCCCTTTCCAAGATGTCTTTTCACATCTACTTTCTGAAATCACTTATCCAATATACTTTCTTAAAACTCTCTCCAATCCCCTTTCTAAAATTGCTTTCTAAAAATTGCTTTCCAAAAATTCCCTTCACAAAACTCATTTTCTTAAAAGCTCTTTTCAAACTCTTTCCCAAAAGCTCTCTTGAAAAATCTGCTTCCTAAAGCTTCTTTTCAAATCCCTTTCCTACAAAGTTCTTTTTTCAAAAAGCCTTCTTTCCAAAACCTCTCTTAAAGTTTTACTTTCCAAAGTCTCCTTTCCAAAACTCTTCTTAAGTTTACTTTCTGAAAACTCTTTTTTAAGATCTCCTTCTAAAAATCTTCCTTCCCAAAAAAGTTCTACTTTCCAAAAATTCTTTACCTTGGAGTTCAAGTCAAGCTCTAGAACCATGATTAGAAAACCCTAATTTCCAATTTCCTTTTCTGTATCAGACTTTAGGTTATTAAATCCTTTTTTCTACATCAAAATCATGTATTTCCAAACCTTATTTTCTACACCGAGATCTAAGATTTTCAAAACTTCATCTTTCCAATTTCATATCAAATCAAATCCTCTGTTTTAAGAAAACAAATCCAATCTCTCCATTTAGGAAACTAGATCCTCTGTTTTTGGAAACCAAATCAAATCATCTCTATCGTAGAATCAAAATCCAAATATTTCCTAATCTAAATCTTCCTTAATTCCAACCTTTCCTAAATTCCATACCTTTCCAAAATCTAAATTTCCAAATCTTTCTTAAACTCAAACCTTTTCTAATTTTAAGTGTTCTGAAACTCAAACTTCAAATATCTCTAAATTCAAACCTTTACTTAAATTCAAATATTTCCAAAATTCTAAACTTTCTAAATTTCAAATATTTCCAAATCCGAAACTTTTTAAATTCAAAACTTTCTTAAATCAAAGCTTTCTTAAAGTTAAAACTTTCTAAATTCAAAACTTTCAAATTTCAAACCTTTCCTATTTTAAACTTTCCTAATTCGAAATCTTTCCTAAAATAAAACTTTCCTAAAATGGAACTTTCCTATTTTGAAATTTTCGTAATTCGAACTTTTCCTATATCCAATCTTTCTTAAATTCCAACTTCCCTAATCTTCTAAGTCCAACATTCAAGTCAAATCTTTTCTAAAACCCTTCTATGTCAAGTCAAATCTTTCTTAAACCTCAAGTCTTTCCTCACAGTCCCATCTTTCATAAGTCTAGGTTTTTTAAAACCAAGCTTTCCAAAACCAATCTTTTCAATTCTTCCAATCAAAGTTCAAGCCTTCTATTTTCTATCAGACTCTTGTCTGAACTACGACTGACCTAATGCCCAACAAAGGGATATGTTGGCAACCCTCATGGGTGCGGTCACAACCTTTTTCAATTTTCTATTTTCAAGTTTCCAATTCTATAATCTATTTCAAGTTTCTAATTCCAAAATCTATTTTTCAAATCTTCAATTTATTTTCAATTCTTCAATCCTTCTTTCAAGTTTCAAATCAAGTCTTTTCAAATCACAAATCTCTTTTCCAAGTCTATTGTTAAAGTTAAACTATTTTCTTGCACTTACATATCATGCAATATTCTTTTAAAGATTCTTTTCAAAAGTGGATAGTATCGGACATTTATTAATCGAAGACTCTAATGGGTGAACCTAGTGTGAATGGACATGTAGGTACCGCAAGGGCAAGGTAGGGTGATGGCTTAGTACGTCTTCCCTGCACGTAACCAACCTCCGAACCTAGATCACAATTTTCAAAGACCAAATGGAGTTATTTCCAAAAAGGGCTTAAATATTTTCTAAAAACCCTCTTTTGAGGAAGTATTTTCAAAATCATTTTCAAAAACCCTAAGTGTAGTCTTCGGATTGTGTTTAGTTTTAGGTGACCTAACTCACCCTAATCAAGTCAGGTGACGACTCCAAATGTTTTCCAAAAGCCCTTATTCAAATCAATTTCTAATTCAAACTTAGTCACACTCGTCCTTCTAGGAGGATGAATTCGAACGAGAGAGTACAGTATTTTTTCCACTTGTGAGTGTATTCCTCGAATGCGGAAAATTTAAGCATGACAGCTAGCGAATCCACTAGGGGCATTTAGAGGGTTAGGCTATTGTCATGTCTTTTCACCCTTCACCCATGTAGAGTCTTCAATTAATTTGTTCAATCTTATCCACTCTAAAATTTCCAAAATCAAATTTTCAAAATTGTTTTCAAAAAACATGCATCTAACTTATTTCCATTCATATTATCTTGCATTAAGTTTGTTATCTGCATACTAACTATTGCATATTTGTTTTTGTAGGGTGGATTTTTATTCACATTTTGTTTTATCTCATGTTAACTACTATACATACTATAAATGATGTGATGAACAAGATGGATGAGAGTTGTTGGGCTCTTTCCTCCACTTTCAAAAATCACACACACACTGCACGTGCACTTGTATTCTGCATACTTGCATTCTTTACCCTGATATGTCTCTTCTAGTTAGAAGGAGGAACGGTATATTGGTTGTGGGTAAGATGTTGTTTCAGTTTCTTCGCCTATAGCCTCTTGATGGCTCCCCTGTTCGGATCACCAACCGGTAATAGCACCACCTCGGGGAGTGGGCCTAGGTTTGAAGATCTGGGAACCGAGCCTTTTTAGGATGTATTAGTAAACCCTCAACCTCATGCTTATATAGACATGATGCATAGCCGAACCTTTGCTGGATTTAAGATACGCACACTGTTTTCCAAAACCATGGAGGAAAGGGTGACTGCTTTTACTTTCCTCTATACTTGTTTATTCCTATTGTTATAATGATTGTACTCTTACTGTTATAATGTTTGTCTAATTGTTTATACATGTATATTTACTTTTCAATTGCATTCTCCCTCTCTCTCTACTCTACGCATCTATGTTCATGCATTCCATATTCCATGTTAAGACAAGAGTTCCAAAGTAACTCGAGTCACTGCATCTCCATGCATATGGTCAACCCAAAGAGAGTGACACCAAGTTTGCTCTCCATTGCATTAAACCTACCAAGACCCTAAGGGTTCCCACGTGACCCTAATGAATCATTGCATACATTTCAAGTCATCCCATAAGAGGGGCCTCAATCCTTCTATGCTCACAGAGATAGGGTTGCCAAGGAGACAAGGGGCAATTAATCAACAAGGTCTCTCAGTGATCTTCTCAACATCGAATCTAAAGAAGGCGAATTCGAAGACTCAAGAGTAGTTTAGGATTTCATATGTAAAATTAGATAGGTGGAAGTTCGAAGAAAAATGTTCCCCCTCCCCCTATTAAAGTGTACTTTGTCTCTTTTATATTTTAAACCCAGAAGTTCAATGTACCCCTTTCCCGTAAATGAATGAATGTAAGGATAAGTATAGATGCTTGATCAGTGGTAAGGTACTTGCATATAGGGGCAAACTCCCTATCTCTAAAAGTGAACCAATACATCATGATTAGTTATCCTCTTGAGTAGGGGCATCCTTAAGGCATGCATTACATAAAAATTTGTCAAAATAAGACACTGACTTTTTCCTTTTGCTGGTCTTAGATTCCTCTCCTCGTCCCCCATCACTACAGGCCGAAAAGCTAAGGAACACTCATGGAGTCACTCACACTGGACGCATTAACTCAGATAGTAGCAGAAGTAAGAGGACTCAGACATAGGATGACTAAAAAGGAAGGCACACTCTCTTCACTCTTATGAGCAGGCAGGAACTACAACCTATGAGCAGGCAGAATCCTCGTAAGCCCAAACCCATGAGGGATGAAAAAGGATGAAGAAGGAAGGCTAAGACTATGCCCCGCCCATTGCTTACCAACAACCTCCCCAGGCCAAGGGCCTTGTTCCGACACCTTTCAAGCTAACCTCTAACCAAACCCTGGATTATATAATCTCTTCTATGGATACCAGCCCAACCCATTTGTCCCTGACATAAAAAATCGTCTCACTTTGAAACATAAAACCCAAAGCCCTTTCAATTCCCAAAAACCACTGACTCATTACACCGGAACTTGATCCCCGGCCTCCAAGGACATCCATGACACCTTTCCAACCTAGGCAAATGAGTGGAAGAGATCGAGTTTTCACGAAACTTGCTTACAAGCAAACCACAGCTTACTTCGGTCTCCTAGCTACGGGATATTTGAAAATTATACCCCCTCAACCTCGACCTAATCCCCTGCCACCTCACTTTAACCCAAAAGTGTACTGTGAATACCATTCAGGCAGCCAAGGACACGATACTGAAGACTGCTGAACCCTCAAGCATAAAATTCAAGACCAGATAGATAGCAAGATCATCGACTTATAACCAGCGCATCCTCCTCCGAATGCCATTACGGACCCTCTATTAGACCACACCGTCAACATCATCACAGAGTTTGGTAATGATAAGGTTTGGTTCACCACATGCCAAGAGATATATTATAAGGATGGAGAGGAAATGGAATGGGAAGATGTGGAACAGTGTCATGCCTGGTTATGGTGCAACCCCGATAAAATGCTAGTCCTCAAAGATGAACTCGTGGATGAATCTGCCGAGAAAGTTGACCAGGAGCTATTTAAACCCAGTGATAGGAACCCACTGCTACGCATGCTTGAGGAACACTGGGGCACGGTCGAGTGCCAAAGTAGAAAACCCTAAGCTCGGGTCAAGTCTATTAAGCTAAAAGAAGATAAGCTACCCAATTGGTTTATTGAAGAAACTAAGGAGCTAGCAAAGGAAGGCAAGAGGTTCAAGGAAGTTGACAATTGCATTATCACTGCTAATTCACTTAGAACTCTGGGAGAAACCTCTACTTGTCTTGCTTTGGCCAAAGATCCCAACCATGGATGGAATGTTGAAGATGCGGGCATCGTCCCAAAGCTATACTAAAGAAGGACTCTTCCGTCAAAAGCGTACAACAAAGGGGTGTTTTCACCCACTTTCTTTCTATCCCTTTACATTTTGTTCTTAAATTAATATTTGCATTTCTATTTCTTTAAAACAAAACTATATGTTTTTCACTGACATAATAAAATAATTAAGTCTTTTTATTCATTGTTGTTATCTTATTTTCTCTTATAAATGGTGACTACTTCCTACGCAAGGGGCATGGTTTATCTTATGAAATGATCTAACTTGAAAGGGTGATAGCATGAGTTAACCACTGGCCAAACGATCAGTTTTTCGAAGAGAGAGAGTATAAGGATGAGTGAGGAAACTATCGAAAGGCAACACTTGCAAGACACCGAAGCTAAGCGATGTGCGGCTACACTATCAAGATGAAGAGAAGCCATCTTTCTTTTCCCTATATAAAAAAAAAAAGCGTTTATATTCCCTTTGCTTAGCCCCTAGTGCCTTGTAACAAGCAAAATATTCCTTGTCAACCTCGATCTAAGACCGTCCTGCCCCCCCCCCCCCCAACCCCCCGGGTAGACAATAATCGAGAACTCTAGGAATGGTATCCATCCTCTGTCATGCTAGGGCAGCATTGAAGGTTCTATGGATCAAGCAATCTAGTTCAAAGTGAAGAGAGGCCCTCATTTCATTTCCCATACAGTCAGAAGCAACCCTTTGCCAAACCTGTTGAGTCATTTATCTTTTTCGAGAAAACTCCAACCTAGGGATCACCAACCACAAAGGGTTAGATTGAATTGCTAAGGAAAAGGTCTAAGAAAAAAAGGGTTGTAGAATTGTTTGTTTCATAAAAGGAAAGAAAAGAGATGAAAAGGAAAAAGAAAAGCGAAGGAAAAGAGTTGCCAAGGGTCAGGAGGCCAAAAAAAAAAAAAAGAATGTTTGTGTTATCTTGAAAACATATAGAAAGGCCAGAAGTCAGGGGAAAATGTCAAACAATTCCGTCAGAAGGTCAAAGGTTACAAGAAATGTTAACTCTCTCTACAAAAGGAGGAAATTTAAAGGTGATCCCAGGTGATAAAGAAACCCAGTAGAAACAATAGGTTCGAGCCTTTACCCTTTCTTGCAAAAACCCAAAACCATGGCCTACATTACAACCCTACTGAAGTCCACTCCGATTAAAAATGGATTACTTGATTTAAATGAGCTAGACACGCTGCCAAAGCTAAAGAAGGATGCTAACCCTATTAGAAAAAATAGTCAAGGATGTCATGGATCTAAACCCTGTTGAAAGCAACATCGAATTTGATCATGCATATCCCGTTGTGTCGAAAACCGCATAACCTAGCCTACATTACGGTCCTAAAGCAAAGTCTCCTCAGATTGAAAGACTGGCCGCTTATCGCTCTGTTAAAGGTTAGGTAAGCTGTTGCCAAAGCCCCAAGAGTTGAGCGTTTCAGCCTAATAATCCTATACACTAACCCTAAGATAGAGAATCAGAGGCGATTAAAAGGTTGAGAAAGGTACGAAGTGCTATCATCCAGTCAAGGTAAGGTCAAGCCAAAGGAGAGGCCAGACCCCCCCGAAAAGGAAGGAGTGACCGTTCTAAAGCTACTAAGTTTGACAGCACCCCTTGTCATTCCATTAACTAGTATATTTTTAATATGTACATGCATTTTTTTTATAAAAAAAATGGGCATGAGCTTCGTATAAATAGGACATAACTCTCTATAGAAACAGAAGTCACCAACACAATTTAATATCAACTCATGTAATAAATATACAACATCATCATCCATACACATACATCTAATTATATACTTAGCTATGTAAACCATAAATATCTCTGCCTGTTCATGCTTTTAACCATATAAATCATAAACATCCATTTGTATGTGAAATTTACAAAAATAAAGCTGTCTAACATAAACTAAACACATCTCCAAGATAGGGACAAAAGAAGATCAGGGTCTACAACAAGGGGCATCTGTCAAAGATCAAAATTAATATCCTCTGGATTGAAATCTTCGAAACCTGGCTCCGGAGGAGGTGGATAACTACTAGAAGTGCTAGCATTTTGCAATAAAAGCAAAATCAAAATCAGCATGGCAAAGGAATAACTAGACAATGTCAGAGCAAAAAGAAGAAGGAGGGAAAGGATAACATACCCTGCCACCTCCCATTTAGGCAAACCTAGCCGTCAAGGAGGCCACCTTTGCCTAGTGCTAATCCTACTGCGTCTGGAACTGGTCCCTCTGGTCTCTCCTTGCAGTAAACTCTACCTAAGGCACGTATCCCCCAACACGGTGCCACAAGTCAACCACCTCCTGGCCAACAGCATATCCATTGACTATTACCTCAAACCGAGTGAAGGCACCGATTAAATGAGCCCCAAAGTGCGCAACATAGTCCGTATCCAGAGGAAGCAAGAAACCGGCACCCGGCTGGCGCTCTAAGGAATAAGAACCCCCTCCACTACAGCTCCAAACATGTACTCCAAGGGATCTCCTGTTGACCTGAACTCCTCATGAAACTGCTGCTAGTGGTTATCACCTAGGTATGACTCCCAAGAATCATCGTTGAGAAAGAAAGCCCCTGATAAGGATAATGGGACCAAGTACCGCACCGTCTCATAGTGAACCGACCCAATAAAAGGCTACCAAGTCACGTCCCTCGCCTCGATCAACTCTAGGTTTGCCCGTAGCGTCACGAAATCAGTGATCTCCGACTGCTGGGCTACCCGGTCATGAGCCCACCTCAAAGCACGAGGATAAAGGTCATCCTCAATAACCACAAGGCGACGAACTGGCAGGTACTCATAGCTCCACTAGACAAGAAAAGGCCAGAAACCAGTCATGCTGCCCCAAAGAGAGGAAGTCCAGACTAGCTACTATGCCCCAACATCAGCTACTATGCTCACCAACCAAAAGGGCACGAGCGACTTGTTGTTGTTGCAGAAGCAGCTGAAGATGATTTACAAAACAGGTCACCGCCTCATGATGTCTCGCCGGGCAAGTGGTGGCTCAACAGTAAAGGTGTTGTCATTCCGACTGAGCTAGGAGACTGGGAAAGCAGAACGCTCAAGAGGGGGCAAGTCCAGCAGAATACACGCATTGGCTCTACTGACTGACTGCAAGGTGATCCCAATCCAATGGAAAACCCCGTGATGATCTCCCAATCCAATGGAGTACTGATGGAGCCACCGGCTGCATAGTACTGAAGACAAGATGAATAGCCCCTTCGAAAGTTGTTTGTACCTGTGGAGGAGGCAAGTGCTGTCTAGAATACACATTGGGATGATAGGTAAGGTCCCCTAGCGGTAGAATGTCTGGTACCTCCAAGTCGCCTAAATCAGTGTCTGTCTGTTTATGCCGGGTGGAGGCTCTCCCATAACCTGTCACCTGATCTCCAAGGCCGAGGGCCTCAACCTCGACCTCCACCTCTGCCTTAAAAGCCGCCTCAATAGGAGGAAAGGGGTCGATGGGTGGTATACTCCCCCATCCGCTCTAGCTAGAAGATGTCTATCCTGCAGATTGCAAACTACCCCTGGATCGACTGGAATTGCCGACAAAATCTGTTCAGGCCACCTTCCCGAAGTGGCGTCTCCTCTTAGAACCGTCATCGCCCACGTCTGCCATCCTGAAAATCAAGGTAAAAATACCGACATGAGGTAAGTATAACTCAGAAAGGTAAAAGAAATGAGAGGTGAGAAAAAGAAGAAAGAGAAACAATGAAAATAAATAAATAATAAAAATAAACAAATAATAAAAAATAAAAAGATTTCAAATGATAAGTTAAAATGAATTTCCTACACATTTTGATTTTAAAATTCCACTTTTAAGTCAAAATGAATTTCTTCCACATTTTGATTTTAAAATCCTACTTCCATGTCAAAATGAATTTCCTACACATTTTGATTTTAAAATCCCACTTCCACGTCAAAATGAATTTCCTACACATTTTGATTTTCCAACTTCAAGTCAAAATGGATTTTCTAAAGCTCTAGGACTGTCTTTTTCCTTCAAAAATATTTTATTCCAAAACTTTTCCAACTCTTTCCCTAATTTTAAAAATTTCGATAGAGTTCTGCTTAAAAATAGTCCCTACAACACCCACGACATCAACACAAAACACAAACCATGCACACTGCAATATCACAGTCACATAGCACCAACATTGCACACCTTTTTCAAATTTCTAAGTTTTTAAAAGGCTTATTTTATTTTTCAACAAATCAATGGTTTTCGAAGTTATCCCAAAATTTCTCAAAATCACTTCGAATGTTTTCTAAAATGTCCCTACATTTTTTGAAACACTAAACTCTAATAATTTCTCAATTTGCTCTATTTTTTCTATTTTTCTAAGTATTTTTCTATTTTTCAAAAAATCAAGAATTCAAAAAGTTTTAAAAAAATCATGAAACCTCATATGGCTATTAAACATATTTTTCTAAGGCACACAGGATAAAAACCAAGCCGAAAAACCTAATACCCAAGGCGATTGGGACAAACCCCCAGTTTCTACAGGAACCCCCTTTACATTAACGCGTAAAATCGCTCAAATTCAATAAAAAAAGCACCAAAATACAAAAATAACTTCACCACAGTGTTCAAAACAGATCAAAACGTCAAGTTCCACTGTTTACATGACTCAAACGGAATTCTATATATCAAAATCAATATAAAATCAAAAACTCACCTCTTGGAGTTCTCCGGCCAAATCTTCTCTTCTGGCAACTTTTTTGGCAATGGTGTCTACTATCGGCAATCCTTCACGGTCCCTAAGGAGCACTCCTTCAACGTCCAAGTCGATTTCCTCACAAAGGCTCTCGATTTTTTGAAAACTCTTCAAATCCCGCAACAACGTCAAACCAGCAGTTTGCTGGTTTTGATCCCAGGCC
The DNA here is from genome assembly GCA_033060915.1 of Euryodendron excelsum. Lineage (NCBI taxonomy): Eukaryota > Viridiplantae > Streptophyta > Magnoliopsida > Ericales > Pentaphylacaceae > Euryodendron > Euryodendron excelsum. The sequence continues at coordinate 45,166,395 of CM065381.1, read as the reverse complement.
AGGCGCCACTAGCAGTTTTGCCCTTTTTCCTGCCAAAACTCAATTTCAAAGGTTTTTTGGACCCAATATCCATTTCCAAACTTCAGTTTTCAAAAATTTTCAAAGTTCGTCCCTCTGACCACCTCACGGTCAACATAAGACTCTTACTCTATCATTTTCTATATTCAACAAGCAAAGACAGAAAAAGAGCGGCAGTTGTAAGCACCCTATTTTTGCCCGCTCGGCTGTCTCCAATCTGTCCAGATTTGTGTTCAAGTCAATATGGACATATTCCTGTTTAAATCAGTTTTCCAAACCTAATTCAGTCAATCAATCGCTTCACGGGCTAGTGCGGGCCCAAATAAAGGCAAAATGACCAAAATGCTCTTGGGGCCTTGTTCGGTCCAATTCCAATGGACATGTCTTTTCAAAGAAATGTCTACTAAGTCCCCAAGACGGTAGAACGGTCCACCTTTGGCACCTGCTAGCCTGCCAATAAAAAAATGTCCATTATTTGGCAAGTCTTTCGAGAAAGTTGATTCCTCAGGCAATAAGTCCACTTAGTAGCTTCCCGATATCAGGCAGTCTCTGGAATGATCGTGACTCATTAAGGTAACGGAAATACTCGTAAAAATCGCAACCGTCAGAGTGGCGGAAACACTCGCAAACAGGTCAACATTGGGAATTAGCAACAAACCCCTATGTCATGGGACTGCCGTTAGAGTGACGGAAATACTCAAAATCCATGTCAACATTAGTGCTTGCTAGTCGACTCTGGTGAAAAATGGCCAAACTATCCCTAGGGCCATTTTCGGCACGTTCCTTAAGAAAGTACCTAAGTCCTCAGAACGCTAAGTCCAACCCTCCAAGATTTTCCTATAGACAATTTGGCATGATTAGGTGCCTTCCAGTCGGTTTCGGGCCAATTTCGAGACCCTTCGATCAAAATGACCATTTTGCGCCTAGGCATCCGAGGGCCCCAAGAATCACATCGGCTCTGGGTATCAAACTGGTAACCTCTCGAGGATGCTTTTGATAGCATCCCTAGCCTTCTATTACTCTTCCAGATCATTCCGAGTCAGTTCCGGCAAACTTGACGCAAAATGATCGTTTTGCCCCTAGTGGGCCGGTCGCATTTTCAAACCACACCGGATCTGGGTATCAAACCGGTAACCTCCTGGGACATTCTAAGTAATGTTTCTAAACCTTGAGTCTCCTTCCGGGATATTCTGAGTTCATCCTGGTAGTTTTTCGATCCGATTGACCGTTTTGCCCCTAATGGCCTAGTCAACCCCTCTAACACGTCCTGTCTTCAATTTTCAAGTCTACTACCCCCGAGACACTATTCTGAGGGTTCCTATCCCTTTCTGGCCCTTCGGGCCATTCCCGGCCCTTTAAACCATTCTTGGACCTTCTGGAGTCACTCTTACTGAAGCCAGACTAAAAATTGCATGGTAGTCACTAGTACAGGCGCCCAAATCTTCTAAAGATATGTTGCTTGTCGACTTAAAAACTTTCCTAAGTGGCTAATGCCACTCCTAGTGGCGCCAAAAGGAAATTTTGTTGGGCGCCACTGCAACAGGCGGCATGTCAATCTTCTGTCTATAAATATAGAGCCTCCTCCAGCATGAAAACCGTAAACTCAGTCTAAAAACCCTGTTCTTCGATATTCAGAGCTCGAAGTCCTTCCAAACCCTAGTTTCCTTTAGGTTCTTCAAACCCTAGCCTCCACATACAAACCCTAGCATACATACACCCCTATACACTCATATACTAGCCTCCATTGAAGACTTGAAGTACTGCAACTCCGAAGCTCCCGAAGATCAAAGTAAGCTCTCAAAGACTGACACAAAGCAAAGCAAAGATCGAAGTAAAGAAAGCATAACAGAGAAAATAAAAGAAGACACGAGGTAGGCTTCCTATTTACGTTTATGCAATCCCCCTTCTCTATTCTCTCTCCTAACCCACTTGGGTTTCTTCTATTTTAATCCCCCATCTTCTTTCCCCCTTTTTTTGCATGCTTAAAACAAAGGACTACTCAGTTCATGTGTAGGACTAGGCTATTGAAAGTTACCGTGTTGGGGGCATTCTCTGGTTACATAGTGACTTTCTCTTAGTCTAACCGAAGACCACGTGGGTTCGGCCCCCTTGATTATGTGGTGAAGCCTTTAACCTTGTATATTCATAACCCCAACTTGTATTGTGCATATCATGATCTTGACTCTCTCCAAAACTTTTTTTCAAATTTATTATCAAAACTTGTATCGAAAATCGTTTTCAAAACTTGCATTAAATCTTCTTTTTCAAGCTTATTTTCAAAATTACAATCCGAATGTGATTCTAACCTTTCTATGGTTAGGGTAGTTTTAGGAAAGTGTTACATTTAAAGTGACTATTTTGGTTCATATTTTCAAATCCTTGTTTTTTTCAAAACCATAATCCTAGAATGGTTCTAATCCCTCCATGGTTATAATTGTTTTAGGAAAGTGGGATATTTTTAGAGACTTGCAAAAGTCCATATTCCAATCTCTTTCCAAACTTCTTTCTCAATCTATTTCCCAAAACACTTTTCAAAATTTCCTCCTAAAAACTCTCTTTCCAAAAGTTCTGTTTTTCAAAAATCCCTTTCCAAAACCTCTTTTTACATCTACTTTCTAAAATCTTTTATCCAATATACTTTCTAAAAACTCTCTCCAATTTCCTTTTCAAAATTGCTTTCTAAAAATTGCTTTCCAAAAATTCCCTTCACAAACCTCACTTTCTTAAAAGCTTTTTTCAAACTCTTTCCCAAAAGCCCTCTTGAAAAATATGCTTTCTAAAGCTTCTTTTCAAATCCCTTTCCTAAAAAGTTCTTTTTCCAAAAAGCCTTCTTTCCAAAAACTCTGTTAAAGTTTTACTTTTCAAAATCTTCTTTCCAAAACTCTTTTTAGGTTTACTTTCTAAAAACTCTTTGTTAAGATCTCCTTCTAAAATTCTTCCTTCCCAAAAAAGTTTTACTTTCTAAAAACTCTTTACATTGGAGTTCAAGTCAAGCCCTAGAATCATGATTAGGAAACCTTAATTTCAAATTTCTATATCAAACTATAAGTTACTAAATCCTATTTTCTACATCAAAATCATGTATTTCCAAATCACATTTTCTACATCAAGATCTAGGACTTCCAAAACTTCATCTTTCTAATTTCATGTCAAATCAAATCCTTTGCTTTAGGAAACCAAATCTAATCTCCCCATTTAGGAAACTAGATCCAATACTCTGTTTTTGGAAACCAAATTAAATTATCTCTTTCTTAGAAACAAAATCCAAATCTTTCCTAATCTAAATCTTCCTTAATTCCAACTTTCCTAAATTCCATACCTTTCCAAAATCTAAATTTCCAAATCTTTCTTAAACTCAAACCTTTCTTAATTTTAAGTATTTCAAAACTGAAACTTCTAATCTCTCTAAATTCAAACCTTTTCTTAAATTCAAATCTTTCCAAAATTCTAAATTTCAAATCTTTCGAAATCCCAAACTTTCTAAATTCAAAATTTTCTTAAGTCAAAACTTTCTTAAAGTTAAAACTTTCCAATTTCAAACCTTTACTATTTTAAACTTTCCTAATTTGAAATCTTTTCTAAAATGAAACTTTCCTAAAACGGAACTTTCCTTTTTTAAAACTTTCCTAATTCGAATATTTCCTAAATCTAATCTTTCTTAAATTCCAACTTTCCTAATCTTTCAAGTCCAACATTCAAGTCAAATCTTTTCTAAAACCCTTCCAAGTCAAGTCAAATCTTTCTTAAACCTCAAGTCTTTCCTCAGTCCCATCTTTCTTAAGTCTAGGTTTCCTAAAACCAAGCTTTCCAAAACCAATCTTTTCAAATCTTCCAATCAAAGTTTAATTTCCTAATCTTCCAATCTAAATTCCAACTCCAACTCTTTTTCAAGTCAACCCCTCTATTTTCTATTAGACTCTTCTCCAAACTATGACTGACCTAATTCCCAACAAAGGGATACATACGTAGGCAACCCTCATGGGTGCGATCACAATCTTTTTCAAATTTCTATTTTTAAGTTTTTGATTCTATAATCTATTTCAAGTGTCGAATTCTAAAATCTATTTTTCAAATCTTCAATCTATTTCCAATTCTTCAATCTTTTTTTCAAGTTTCAAATCAAGTTTTTTCAAATCAAAAATCTTTTTTCCAAGTCTATTTTTAAAGTTAAACTCTTTTCTTGCACTTACATATCATGTATTATTCTTTTAAACATTCTTTTCAAAAGTGGATAGTATTGGACATTTATTAATTGAATACTCTAATGGGTGAATCTAGGGTGGATAGACATGTAGGTACTGCAAGGGTGTGGTAGGGTGATGGCTTAGTGCATCTTCCCTACACGTAACCAATCTCCGGACATAGATCATTGTTTTCAAAGACCAAGTGGAGTTATTTTCAAAAAGGGCTTAAATATTTTCTAAAAGTTTCCAAACAACATTTTTTCTTAAAAAACCTCTCTCGAGGAAGTATTTTCAAAATTATTTTCAAAAACCCTAAGTGTAGTCTTTGGATTGTGTTTAGTTTTAGGTGACCTAACTCACCTTAATCAAGTTAGGTGGCGACTCCAAATGTTTTTCAAAAGCCCTTATTCAAATCAATTTCTAATTCAAACTTAGTCGCACTTGTCCTTCTAGGAGGGTACGGTATTTTTACCACTTGTGTGTGTATTCCTCGAGTGCAAGAAATCTAGGCACGACAAAAAAAAAAAAAAAGTCATGCTTAGTCTTCCCTTCAAAGAGCTGGGGCACCCCTTGGACATACATTGTATAAAAATTTCCAAATCAAGACACTAAGTCATCTTTTGTTTTTTTCTTCTATCCTCGCCCCTCATCCCTAAATACCAAGAGAATCAAAGACAGAAGCAAGACAATAAGGGGATTTTCTAAACCATTAATTTATTGTTATCGTGCTGCTCGCATATTCACTTTCATTATACTCATGCATCCATATCTATTCTAGGACAAGAGTTTCAAGAAACTCAAGTCATTACATTCTTATGCATTTAATCAATCGTAGAGAGAAATAAGTAATCCAATCTCATATTAATCAAACCTACCAAAAACTCCTACCGGTTCCTCAACCCTAAAGATTCATGGCATGCATAAAACCATGTCTCAAGAGGGGCCCCAATCTCTCTCGTTCATAGGGGCGAGATTGCCCAAATAGAGAATCATCAACCTACCCATGCTGAAAAGGTATTGTATTGCATAATAGGGGAAAAATCCTACCTCTAAAATGGACTCGGCATCATGCCTAGATTCCCTAAAAAAAGGAACTTCCATAGGGCATGCATTGCATGAAACCTTAAACTCCGCATGCTAATTGTATTTTCTTTTTCTTTTTCTTTTTCTAGACTAAGGAGCACAACCAAACCTATGAGACCATTCTATGTCACATCTAGTTCAAAACTCATGAAAGGATGAGTTCATTCACTGGAAGAAGCTCGACTTGCAGACGGGATTAATCGTTCATCAACAAAGTGTTGCTTCTCAAATAGTAACCTCAGCGCCATGTCATGACCTATAAAGCTTCGATAGCATGCTATCTGAAAAACCCAGCCCATCCCAGCCTCTTGACAGAAGGTGCCAACCCAAGAAAGAACTAGGGGCACTAGTACAGAGCAGTTGTCATTCGACAAATTCAATGAATCAGCAGACTACCATTCTAGCCCAGATCATTGACTAAGAATCCATTAAAAAAAAAAGCTTGTTCCATGAAGAGGATACCTCAATCCTAAGCATTGGTTCTCTTATACCGGCCCACCTTCCTCAAGGCTCCATCAATGTAGTAGCATCAAGATAGGCAGTTGGTCTATCAAACCATCTATCAAAGTCCCCAGACCCTAGAGGCCTTAGTAAAGCCCACATGAGGAACCCTTTAATTTTAGCTTATCAAAGTATCATGTAAATATCAAGTACATAACAGGCTAATCTGAAATAAAAGGCTCTTGATCATGAAATGCTTTCTCTGTCATGCTAAACTTTTTTTTTTTTTTTTCAGAAAAATAAAACTTGTAGGTTATCCAAAGCTTGGCATCTTTTGACCCTAAAGACTTCCTAATGTCCTCTATAGATTCGGCCTCCCTGAGTCCTTTACCATGAATAATGCAAGCAACCTCAATAATGACATGATGACGAACATTTGCCATATTTCAAAGATCAATCACCATAACTCAGTGATTGTGCTTCAAAAGTATAGTTATAAGTCCTTAATTGGTACTTTGTTAGCATTAGTTTATGATTATATATGTCTTTTTAGTTATATTTTGATATTAATTAAGTTTCTTATCCTTTATGTAGGTTTTGAGCTTAAATGGAATGATTTCGAATGCAATTTAATCATAGGTTTCAAGGTACAAGTTGCTGAAGCACGCAAAGTTGAAACTTTGAAAACCCATATCTCTCAAACCAAAAAGGCTATTAAGGCCCATAATATGCCAATTTCATATGACGTTTTGAGATCTATAACTTTGGTGAAGTGACCCAGGCCATCGAAGCACTTTGTGAGAATCGTTCGTAAGACTGACGATGAGATTTTGTAAATTAACTCACTTTTTAATTCGAAATGAGCGGATAGAGTGTTTAGAAGAAACATTGATAAATGAGGAAGCAGCAGAGTGCGTTCCTGCTATGTCAGTGAGTTATTAGACCTAATGTGTTGAGCCATTAGGGCTCAGTGCTTGTAAACCTGAACCATCAGAAGTGGAAGCTCCTATTCTGAAGTGAAAGCCATTGTCATCTACTCTTAAATATATATTTTTAGGTGATGGTGAATCTTACCCAGTAGTGATATCCTCTAGCCTGTCCGAAGGCCAAGAGGATCGATTGAAGAAAGTGCTTTTAAAGCACCGCAAAGCCATAGGGTGGTAAATTGCTGATTTACATGGTATTAGCCCATTAGTTTGCACACATTGCATATACTTAGAGGAAGAGGCTAAACCGGTTCACCAAATGAAAAGACGATTGAACCCTAATATGAAAGAAGTAGTCAGAGGAGAAGTGTTGAACTTCTTAATGTGGGTATTATTTACCTAATAGCAGACTCTAGGTGGGTAAGCCCTACTCAAGTGGTCCCTAAAAAGTCAAGAGTAACAGTGGTGAAAAATGACAAAGATGAATTAGTACTAACTAAGATCCAAACAGGATGGCACATGTGCATTGATTATAGACGTCTCAACGCCGTCACCACCAAAGACCACTTTCCATTACCATTCCTTGATCAAGTCATAGAGTGGGTGTCAGGTAGAGCTTATTACTATTTTTTGGATGGGTACTCGAGCTACAATCAAATTGAAATAGCAACAGAAGATCAAGATAAAACTACATTTACTTGTCCTTTTGGCACGTATGCTTATAGAAGAATGCCTTTCGGCCTATGTAACGCACCGGCTACTTTCCAAAGATGCATGATGAGCTTACTTAGTGACATGGTAGAAAAAATCTTGGAAATCTTTATGGATGATTTTTCTTTCTATGGGAATACCTATGACCAATGCCTAGAAAATTTGAAAAAAGTTTTGCAAAGATATAAGGAGACTAATTTGGTCCTTAATTGGAAGAACTATCATTTTATGGTGACACAAGGGATAGTGTTAGGAAACATAATTTCTAATAAGGGAATAGAAGTTGACAAAGCTAAGATTGACCTTATTCAAAACCTTCCACCCCCTGCCAATGATAAAGATGTCCGTTCTTTTTTAGTGCACGCCGGGTTTTATCGACGATTCATTCCAGGTTTTAACACTATTTCTCGTCCTATGTGTCACTTGTTATCTACGGATGTGCCATTTGAATGGACACCTCATTGCCAACAAGATTTTGACAAGCTAAAAGGGCTCTTGACCACTGCACCCATCATGCAAGCCCTCGATTGGTCTTTAGCTTTGGAACTCATGTGTGACGCGAGTGACTTTGCCATAGGAGCGGTGCTTGGTCAAAGAAAGGACAAGAAACCATACGTCATCTATTATGCTAGTAAAACGTTAAATGACGCGCAAATGAACTACACTACCACCGAGAAAGAGCTTCTTACTGTGGTCTTTGCACTTGATAATTTTAGATCCTACTTAGTCGGCTCACTTGTCATAGTTTATACTGATCATGCCGCGCTTAAGTACTTACTCACCAAGCCAAATGCTAAGCCATGACTAATTCATTGGATTCTACTCCTTCAGGAGTTTCATATAGAAATCAGGGACAAAAATAGGGTAGAAAACATGGTAGCAGATCACTTATCTCGCCTTCTCATAGATGGCAGAGACCAAGACAAATCTCCCATTTCTAAACATTTTCCTGATGAACAACTTTTCTCCATCCAGTTTGTTACTCATACTAGTACCCTTTGGTTTGTGGATATCACTAATTACTTGGCTTCAGGTAAGATTCCATCTCAATGGATATCTAATGATAAATAGAAATTTTTTTGAAATGTTAGAGTTTTCATGTGGGATGACTTATACCTTTACAAGTATTGCTCTGATCAGGTGATTCGACGTTGTGTACCAGATAATGAATTCCAATCCATAATTAGTTTTTGTCACTCATATGCTTGTGGTGGGCATTTTTCCACCAAGAAAACAATTGCTAAAGTCCTCTAATGTGGATTTCATTGGCCGACTATGTTTAGAGATGTCCATATATTTTGTACTGCTTGTGATAGATGTCAAAGACTAGGTACTCTTACTAGAAGAAATATAATGCCCTTGAATTCCATAACTGTCATAGAAATATTTGATTGTTGAGGCATTGACTTTATAGGGCAATTTCCTAGTTCTTTCGGGCATTTTTATTCATTTTAGTGGGTATTGATTATGTATCTAAGTGGGTAGAGGCAGTAGCATCCCGTACAAATGATCACTCAATGGTGATTAAATTTCTAAAAGAAAACATCTTTTCAAGATTTGGGATGCCGCGTGCTATCATAAGTGATGGTGGAACCCTCTTCTGTAATAGACCCATTGGGGTCTTGATGCGTAGATATGGAGTGTTCCACAAAGTCAGAATGCCTTACCACCCACAAACCAGTGGCCAAGTAGAACTCGCTAATAGGGAAAGTAAGCATATTTTAGAAAAAACCGTGAACCCCAACTGCAAAAATTGGTTCTTAAGGTTGGTGGATGCACTCTGGGCGTACCAGACTGTATATAAAATACAGTTAGGCATGTCCCTCTATAGGCTCGTTTATGGCAAAGCTTGCCATTTACCCGTTGATGTTCAACACAAACCCTATTGGGCCATTAGATAAATGAATGAAAACCCTGATGATGCTGAACATCATCGAAAACTTCAACTCTCAGAGTTGGATGAAATACGTAATGACGTGTATAAAAATGTGTGAATTTCTAAAGCGAAGATGAAAGTTCTTCACGACCAAGATATTTCTCGCAAATCTTTTGACATTGGTCAAAAGGTCCTTCTGTACAACACCCAGTTACATTTATTTCCTGAAAAGTTGCGTAGTAAATGGTCAAGACCTTATATAGTGAAGACAGTCCACGAGAATGGGGCCATCGAAGTTCGAAACCCCACGAATGACAATCAATTCACAGTCAATGGTCATTGTCTAAAATATAATGTTGAAAATTTTATGGCAGAAATAGAGACATTAAGTCTTGAATATCCTCCTCCATTAGAGTAATATTCATAGGGTAATTGTGTATAGTAGTGTTGTTTTATTTTTACGATCTCTAGTGTCTAGTGTGTCCTTCATCATTTAAGCTTGCGTCTTTCGTCTTTCCTCTTTCTTCCATTGAGGACAATGTGCATATTACGTTTGTTGGGAGGGGGGGGGGGGGGGGGAGATCAATCTTGTGATGAATTGCATACTTGAGCTATCTTTGAAATTTTAGCATTTTCTTTCTTTAAAAAAAAATGGTTGTCCAGACGCCTTTTTACAGTTTGAATTTTTTTTTTAGTAGTTTGGGAAACAAACCACTGGCCGTCAAGACGCCCCCCCGGGCCCGTCTAGACGGAAGTCCACACTTAGAAACTTTTTTGAACTGGTTTGTGCAATGCTATTGGCCGTCTAGATGCCCCATTCGAATGCCTCCCCTGACTTAGAAAAATTTTTGGATTCGAGTTGCAAGGCTACTGGCCATCCGGACGCCCCGTCCGGAGGCCCTTCGTGCCTTAGAAATTTTTTTAAGTCAGTTTAGACGAGCTCACTGGTTATCCAGACACCGCTTTCGGACGTTTTTATGCTGTCGGGATGCCCTTATGGGACCGTCCGAACACATTATTTTAAGTTGAACGGCACCGTTTTCGACCTCGTCTAGAAGCCCTCGACGGCCCGTCCGGACGCCCTTCTGCTTTTATAAAAGGGCTGAGTTTCTCCGTTTTATCTCATTCGCACATGCACAAAATTTCTGTTTTAGAAAGAGAGGGAACGTCCGGACGAAGCGACGAAGTCCTGCCAGTTTGAAGAGTTGTGACCATTCAACTTTCTGCCTTTTCATCTTCCAAGGTAACAAACACACCCTCTCATGTTCCTTTGTGAATCGTTTTTGTTCATATTTATGCTTAGATAGGATTAAGATTGTGCTGTAGTTGTGATTGTACGGTGGTGTTTGTTGCGTTTCGTTTTGTGAAGTTATATTGATGGCACCAAAAGGGAGTAAGAAATTTGCTAAAAAGTCTTTGGCCATAGAACCCTTTGAACCCGATTATTTTTTAGACTATGACTTTGAAATTTTTACGAGTCACCAAGCCTATTTAGACTCTAGGAAAACTTGGGCGGGCAAAGCCTTAGCTGTTGAGAGAAACATAGAATTATGGACTTTTGGGAGTGGCGCCTTAAAAGTTAAGTTTGAAAGGCGGGGATGGAATGACCTAGCCGCCTATAGGGGAGAAGAAAAGGGTCGAGGAAGACGAAGAAGAGGGGGAAGAAGGAACATCGGCTGAGGGAAGTGGCCGTGCTGGGCAACCTTCGTTGGACAATGTAATAGAGATGTTGGAGTTGCAGGCACTAATGCAGTAACACCACACTCAGCTTTTGGAAGCCCACACCAATGCTTTTGGGACTTTTCAGACGAAGGTTTATGGCAGGTTTGATAGGATTGACAAGGACCAGCAGCGGCATAGCCAGGCTATTGACAAGTTGTAGAGACAGATATCCCGTTCAGTGTGGGATCCATCCACTGATATGTAGTGGATAGTGCTTGTTAGAGTTTAGATCATGTGTATTCAAGATTATGATACAATTGATCTAAAACTCTTATTTTTACATATTTAGATGCTATATTTATGTGGATGAGTTTAGATTATGCGTCATGTTGTGGCGGTCTAAAACTCTGTTTTGATGAAAACTATTTGCTTTTTTTATCTAACGTTAGTTTAATGGAGTACTGTTTATCTTAATTTATGTTATATCATTCATTTTTTTTATTTTGTTTTTATTTATTGTTGTGAATTTTTCTTAAGAACAAGCCAAACAAAGTAATTTTGAGAACCATGTCATTTAGAGGGAGTAAGAACAGATCACAATAAGGAATCAAACGGTTTGCTAACTCTTGGGAGAAGGATATTTACATGAATTCGTTTCAGGGCCGACAAGTGTTAATTGAACACTGAGTGCAACTTTTAGATTTTTTTGATAGATTTTTAAAATCTATATTTATATAGAGGGGTTGGCTTCTGATATTAAGGAGAGAAGGTTCGGTGAATGTTGACATGGTGCTAGAATTTCATGCTTATTCGAGCGTGTCTGAGACACCTGAGTTCTCCATTCAATCCAAAGTAAGGGGGCACGTGATCACTATTGCGGCAGATAATATTTGTGAACTTTTGACTTTGTCATGGGTTCTGAGGCCAAATTTTGAGCTATTTGAAGGAAATTCACCCCCTATTGATGTGCTTTGTGCCAAACTATAGAAAATACCAATAGTGGGTCATCATTCCATCATACCCATGTCATCTTTAAAAAGAGAGTACCGGCTGTTGAATTTGATCCTTTTCTCGACTATTATTCCTGAAGTGGATTTGGATGTTTTAGTGGATCACTATAGGTGTTTTTGGCTTTATATTATTGGTCAGGGGTATACCATTGATCTGCCTACTTTGATGCTAACTGTTATGGGGGAAGCACACTATTCGTTTGGCGGGTTACCCTATGGTTTGTTTATTACTCTGTTTTTGGAGCAAGTTGGTGTGCCCACATTCCCTTCAGACACCATTGCACATTTGGGTCATCCGTTATTTGGTTTGGATGTTATAAGTACCCGAGCACCTCAGCAGAGTGACCTACCCACTTTAGTTCCATGATAGAAACAGCCTGCCATGTTCTATCCTTTAGTAACTGTTGAGATTTTGCAAAGGCAAATCTCCGAGTTGAAGGCCGAGGTAGACTTGTTGAAGAGTCACGCTCCATTGGCCTCGACCTCGGTGGCACTGGAGCATAGTCCTACCCATTTGTCTTAGAGCTCTTGAGAAAACTTGATTTAGTAGTTGTATAGTTTGTTTTTTTTAGGAGGATATTTTGTTTTGTTTGTTTTCTCTTCTTTTGTTTTATTTATGTTTTCTTTGATTATAAAAAAGAGAAAAAGAAAAAAAAAAAAGAAACTTCGTTTTACCTTGTTAACTAGTTACAGGTGTTGCCCACGTTGATTCACATTTGAACACCGAAACTGAGTTAGTAAGAGTTAAGTAGCATATGGTTCATCGATCATGGTCGGTATCCTCAACACTTTCATTTATGCCTTTATTGCTTAGTACTATTAATGTAAGGAGTGTTGAAAATGTTTTATTAGAACCACATTTATGTTCATGCCAATATAATCCTTGAGTTAAGAATGATTGGAGTCATCCATTGGACTAAACTTGAGTTTGATTGTCGAGTTAACTTCTTATGATGATGAATTACAAGTTTTTGTCCTGAAAGCATTACAAGAGAGAGATTACATCATTATGTAATATCTTGTTATATGACAACTTGCGTTGATAATTTTGTGTATTTTTCATCCTTAAATAGTGAAAATTGTACCTTGTGAGCCTTAGAACCAATTTATCTTCTTTTCGGAGTGGATTTACATTTACTTAAGGATATTTCTTTCATTTTCCATTCTTTCAATAGCTTCATTATACTTTATTTTGATTCATAAGTTGGGGAATGATTAAGGTTATTGATACTTATACTCTCTTGAATTTGAAACTTAATATATTTTGGACATGTTTTAGGTCATTCTACTCTTCTTGGATCCACAATTTCCATATTCTTTCTCTTGAACCTTTTATATATCATCATTGATAGAGCCAAATCATAGTTGAAATACTTCCTATATAAGAGAAGTGATCTTTGTGCTAGTGAAGAGCTTGAAAAAAAGGAGATGATGTATTTAGGATGTGAAAAAAAAAAAAGAAAGAAAGAGAAAAGAAAAAAAAAAAAAAAAAAAAAAAGTACGAAAAAAAAAATGAAAAAAAAAGAAGAAGCATTATCATATGAATTGGGACGTGAAAGTATGGCTTTAGTGATCATTAAAAGCCTTGAACACGAACGTTTTGAGTAGTTATTCTTTTTTTCTCTCCATACATTTTTCTTCTTCATACAGCCGGTCGTAATTGATCAGAAATATATATGAGTTGAAAATTCTTTTGAGTATAAGTTATCTTTGTCAATTTCTTAATTGTCACTTCAACTGTGAATATTCTTTCATGAAGCTATGTCAAGTCCTATACATTTATGTTTCTGCGGTTTTTGTTATGGGATTGCTTTTCTTGCCTGACTTATACAATTACTCTTATGATGAGCTTTCCATTGAGAGATCCACGTGTTCATATTTTTGTGAGTGTATGCCTTGTGAGAGTTTGAATCAAAGCGTGAAGCATGCTTGTGTATGATATCGATACACTTGAGTTATATTCTATTGTTAGTGCATTATAATGTGTATCTTTCTTGTGATTTTCATGTCATAACCTCGCATGACTCATGATGGAGGTTGAGTGAAGAATTACCTTGAGTAAGTTCTCATATGCCTTAATTATTCTTTCTATCATTGATTGTTTGAAATGAATAGATGTTTGTGGGTATCATCACTGCAAACCCTCACGAGATATCACTCATCCATTAGAGGTAACCTAGGGGTTTAAAGGCTTGATGCATATGCTAAATGCATTGGTGACGTTTACAAAAGTGAAGATTATGTTTTTGGTTTTTAATATTTTGCTAGGAACTAGCAAAAATCTAGTTGGGAGTGTGATTGTGCTTCAAAAGTGCAGTTATAAGTCCTTAATTGATACTCTGTTAGCATTAGTTTATGATTATATATGTCTTTTTAGTTATGTTTTGATATTAATTAAGTTTCTTATCCTTTATGTAGGTTTTGAGCTTACATGGAATGATTTCGAATACAATTTAATAATAGGTTTCAAGAGGTTGCTGTCAAGGTACTAGTTGCAGAAGCACATAGAGTTGAAATTTTGAAAACCCATATCTCTCGAACCAGAAAGACTATTAAGGCCCATAATATGTCGATCTTATATAAAAATTTGAGATCTACAACTTTGGTGAAATGACCCAGCCCATCGGAGCACTCAATGAGAACCATCTGTACGACTGACAATGGAATTTTGTAGATTAACTCACTTCTTAGTTGTAGATAGATTAGGAAGTAGTAGGATAGATTTAGGAGTTTTATGTTTTGAAGGAGGAGAAGAATTCTAGGGTTTTTTTGGAAGGAAGAATCATCCATCCTTTGGAGGCTACGAATCTTTTCATCTTTCAAGGGAGAATCTTTTAATCTTTAATTTTCATCTTTTGTTTTTCTTTCTTGTTCTTATTGTGAATTCAAGATTATATTTCTTTAATGCAGTATTTTCTTTCTTTTATTATTATTTTCATTTTTGCAGTCTTTATAATGTTTTTTAGTAGCTAAATCCGTGATTGGTATGAGTTGAGAAAATAACTAGGTTACAGGTAGAGATTCAAAATAGTTATTTATTTTCTAAAATTTTAAGATCTTGGATCAAGATTCATTTTCTTGCCCATGAATATCTTTGAAAACAATATTCTTGATCATATCCAGTAGGTATGTATAGACTGATTTGTAAGCAGGGATATGTATACCTAGAATTTTTGATAAAGATATTTATTATAATTGTTTACATATTCCTATTAGGAGTATTTTAGAAATCTACTTTCTTGATTAAGCTTCAAACATACTTTGTAGACAAGTTTATAAATTGGGACAAGTATGAATGGGACCCTGGTATGAACATTAGTAAATAATTGAATATCAACTTCAAGAGGGTAATCCAATCTTGAGTTTCTTTAATCTAAACTATTTTGGGAACCTACTACTGGATCAAACCTTGCCAAGACCTTTTTTTATAATATTTGAATATATTCTTAAAATTAGTTTAATTTTATTGCCTGATAATTTAGATCAACCATTTCCAACAATTGATTTTTATTTTCTTTTTGGAAGCTGTCCTGCACTTTTAATTGATTCTAAGCTTGTTATCCTTTTGTTCTGATTGTAGCTCTTGCCAGACTAAGTTTATTCTTGTGTTCCCTATGGATTGATCTCAGACTTACTGAGATATTATTACTGCATCGCAACTGCACACTGGCGGATATAAATTGTATTATTCAGGAGCGATCACTCAACAGCCTAGCTTTCACAAATAAAGGAATTCGTTGAAATAGTAGAAAAAAAAAACGTCAAGAAGATCTTTCGCAATATACTCAGCTGCAAAGTGTTGCAGGAACAGCTGCCCTATTGCATACAAAATCACAGTCACAGTCTCGACTGGGGCAACATCGCTGGTTCACTATAACAGGGCAATTCTTCTAGCCAAAAGTATAACTCTCTCTGTCTCTCTCTATCTTTGGGGAAACTCAAATTACCAGAGTGGTATGATCAGCCTTAAGAGTGGCAGCCATCCACCATCTCGAGATACTTTAGCAGAAAAGTCAAGCCTCATCACTTCCAACCAAAAGCAAAGTTCGACAACAGCGACAATGATCCATCTTAAGTTCACAAAGTAGTAACAAAAGGAGCATTGATTCCAACACAGACAACGAAAAGGTCTTCCTAGCAGCCATCAACTCAGATTAGGTAAAGCACTACTATGTGTAACTAGAAACTTTAACAGAGCAATGATAGCAATGATTGAAATTTAGAGAGACCATCAATTCCTCTACTTTACAGTTAAAAGCATCCCTTTACAAAACCCAATTGAGTTGATTACTTTTCTTCAAAAAACCCGACCTAATGATCATCGCCTATAATGGGTTGAGATAGAGTAAATAGGATAAAGGAAATAAAGAGAAAATATAGGTTTACGGAATGCCCAATAGAGAAAGAAAAAAAAAAAAACATGACCTTGAGGACACAGTGAAAACCCGAAAAGACACTGTGAGTAAAAAGGTGGATGCATAGCAAGATACAAAAACTGTCTACCTAGTGAAAATCTATATGAACACCATAGTGCACAAGTAACAGATTAGGGATCATTGAACAACAAAATAAAAAAATAAAAAGACAAGATGTGAAGATCTATCTAGCAAAGGAAACACTAGATCTAGGGTATGTTTAAGTCCAAAAGAACAAAAAGGGGGGAATAAAGAGTGAGCAGCAATAAGAAGTAGTCTAGCTGTCCAAGGTGATCATAGGTTTTAAAAAGCCAAGCAAAATGTTTTGAGCCTTATCCTTTCTTTTTAATTACCCCATAACCAAGCCCAAATTATAGCCCCAAATAAAGACCTTTCAAATCATTCGTTGCTATCATTGCTCTTTAGAGGAAGATGATTACACTGGGAAATACTTTATCTAGCAGAAATTCCAACTTAGATCTAGGCTCAATGTTAAAAGTAACATCAATAGTCTTCAACCAAAGTAGCGACTTCTGTCAGCAATAGATGTCATCATCAATCGCTCTTCCAAATCAAAGCACTTAACACTCTTGTTCCCATTAAGCACGGAGTCGTCTTCATCAACATCAACGAGAGAAATCAAGAGAAAAAGCATGACCTAATGACATAATGAAAACCTCTGGGGTGTTATGGGTAAAAGAGTAGGGTCATGACAAGATACAAAACTACAAATGCAATGAAAACCCAAAAAATGGGCGTTGACGTGCAAAAATGGTAGAACTGGCATATGTGAAAACCCGTAAGGGCATGAGTGGCAAAAATGGTTAAATTAAAAAAAAATCCCTTGATCAATAATCTGAGTAGCAGCAACAAGACAGTCCCAGCAAAACCTTTCACACCTCAACAATGGGTCAAGAGATGCCAACCTATGGGAAACCTGTATTGGTAACAAATTTTTAAACCCAGTATGGCAAAATAATAGGCCTAAATATCTTAAGTCATTTATTAACGATTAGTCTGTTACATATTGATATTGCTAACATAAAACTGATACAGGTACAAGTTTAAAGGGTATCTCCCTAAGCTTTCTCAGGTCCCAAGGTGTCTTCAAACACAACACTTTGATACTGCAGTCAAGGAAGACCGGTAGCCATCTATCTAGATCATAATCAACTGGAGCAAGTCAAAAATTCAAAACCTCCAGCACGACTTAACTCACAAGAAGTCCATTTCAGCAAACCACATTAGCCAGTCATCATCAAAACAATTCTTTGATTCCGTAAGGCGTATCGCCTTGCACTACATAGCTCAGTGATCCTGACATCTTAGTCTTTCGATCTCAACCTGGGACAATCAATTTCAACTCAGTCAATAAGTTAACATAGCTCCAAGATAACAGCTTAAACTATCTGCAGCCCTCCTGGATAAAAGATTAAACTATTTATGCTGCTAGACTGCTTCCCTTAGCCAATAAAGCTGGCCCTGACAGCTAGAGCCATTATCCTACGATCCATAGCCAACAGGAAATAGAGAATGGGGTAATGACCCACCCCTAACCTCCCAATCAACCTTTTTCAAACCATGAAAATTGGGGCAATGCCGTATCCAACACCTCCCTTCCAGACTAGTTGATCCATTCAAAACAAGTTGGCCAAAGGTGTTTGATCTAGGTACCTCCAACAAAACAAAAAAGACCTCACTCCTCCCAGAAGTTAACTCAAGGGAAGCATTACCCCTCAGAAGACATGTCAACAAGAATCTTATCATACCAAGCAAAAGTGGAACCCAGCAACCAAGTATCAAGCATTCCATTCTCTAGATATCTCAATACAAAAAGCCCAAATGTTTCCTCCTCCAACAAACACAAAGAAACCTCTCGTGATTCCCTAGTCTCAAATCAACTCTAAAGTTTCTCAACAAAGTAATGGTATGATTCTTACCAAATCAAATCAAACCATATTAAAATCTTGCAAAAGCACAATCTCTTACTTTCTTTCATATTTCAAAATTTAGAACAAAAATTTCAAGCCTTTTATCTGTCATAAGTTTTCATTTCAAATTCAAAATCCATTTCAAAACGGAGGCTCGGGCTTTCTTTCAAACTCCAGAGCATTTTCAAGCTCAAACCTTTTTATATATCCTCTACAAAAAGTTTCAGGTTCAATTTCAATTTCAAAATTGATTTCAAAGTTGAAGGCTTTAGCTTCCCGTCAATTTCACAATTGTTTCTCAAAATTGTAAAAAGTTTTCAAAGTTTATCTACAAAAAGTTTCAACTTTCAAATTCAAAACTTTGCTTTCTTTCAAATTCAAAATTAATTTTCAAAAGTCAAACAAGTTTGCCTAAAATTTTTCATCAAAAAGTTTCAAGTTCAAGTTCAAAAGGAATTTTCCACACATTTTGTCCAAGTTTCAAATCAAAATGGTTTTCTAATTTTTTCCTTCAAAATATTTACTACAAATCAATCTGGTTATCAAAAAATTTCTCCTTCAAAAAGTTTATTTCAAATCAATCTCGATTTTAAGACTTTTTCCTTTAAGAAGTTTATTCAAATCCAAGTCAAGGTTTTCCAACTTTTCCCTTCAAAAAGTTTATTCAAATCAAATAAATTGGTTTTAAGACTTTTTCCTTCAAAATGTTCATTCAAATCCAGACTCAAGTTTTCTAAATTTTTATCCTTCAAAAACTTTCAATGCAAGGTTTTCTAAGTTTTTATCCTGCAAAATGTTTCACATTCAAGGTTTTCTAAGCTTTTATCCTTCTAAAATTTTCACATTTAGGTTTCCTAACTTCTCCCATCAAAAAAGTTTCATTTCAAAATCATTTATAAGGTTGTCCAAACTTTTTCCTTCAAAAAGTTTTGTTTCGAAAATATTATCTCGGTTTTCTCACTTTTTCCTTCAAAAATTTTAACTTTAAAAACACTTCTTGATTTTCCAAAGCCTTTTCTTTCAAAAAGTAGTATCTCAACAGCATCTTCATAAGTTTCCTGAGTTATTCCTTCAAAAGCCTTGTTTTCAAATTTTTTGGGGTTTTAAGCTTTCACCTCAAAAAGCCTACTTTCAAGAAATTTTGGGTTTTCCTAAGCTTTCACCTCAAAAACTCTATTTTCAAAATTCTAGGTTTAAAACCTTTTCCTTAAAAGTTTCGTTCTAAGTTTCAAAGGTTTTCCAAACTCCTTCAATACAAATCTAAATCAATCCAATGCAAAAGGCAATTTCGAGATCCATTTCAAAAATTATCTTGAATATCAAAATCATGAATCTCCCCAAAGGAGTGTCATTCCACTGGTAGGAATGTCGGTTAAAGAAAAATCAATTTCAACATCTTTCAAAAAATCATCTTTAATTTCGAGGTATCAATTTTAAAACGCTAAATCTTCCTAAAGGAGTGTCATTCCATCGTTTCAAAATCAAGTTTTCAAAATAATCTAGTTTTTAGACTAAAAATTCGAAACTCCAACTACTCCAGTCCCTTCGATCGCCTCGCGATCAATATCAGACCCTTACTCTATCGTTTTTTGCCTTTGACACGCAAAGACAATAAAGAGGGGCAGCTGTAAGCATCCCATTTTTGTCTGCTCGGCAATCTTTGACCTGATCAAACTCACATTCAAACCGACACAGACATATTTAAGCTCAAACTAGCTTTCTAGACTCAATCCAGTCAATCAATTGCTTTGCAAGCTCGCTAGTTCCAGTAAAAGCAAAATGAACAAAATGCCCTTAGGGTATTGCTCGGTCTAAATCCAATCGACATGTCTTCCTAATGACGGTAAGTCCTTATTTCAATCTCAATTCCAATTTCAATTCTAGTCCAAGTCAATCAAACTCAATTTGGCACGTCTTTCGAGAAAGTTGGTCCTTCAGATGATAAGTCCATCAAGCACGACACGTTTACCGAGAGAGCACAAAATCCCTCATAATGCTAAGTGCCTTCAAACCTATCGACCAAGATGAAACCCAAGTCCCCAAGATGGTAGAGGGGTTCATTTCTGGTACCTGCTGGCCTGCCAATCTTGAATGTCCACTATCCGGCACATCGATTGGGAAAATACCTAAAGCCCTGAGACGATAAGACCATCCAGCAACTTCCCAAGATCAGATAGTCTCAAGAATGAATGCATACTGTCAGAGTGATAGAAACACTCACAAACATCGTAACCGTCAGAGTGGCGAAAACATGCAAAAACAAGTCGACATTGGGAGTTGCTAACAAAACTCCTATATCCCGGGACCGAACACGCCTCTTGGCCGTGTCACTTTTACCAAAGGATGGGATACCTTTGGAAACCAACTCATCACACACCATCAAAGTGATGGAAGCACTCAAAACCTAGGTCAACATTAGTGCCTACTAGCCCACTTTGGTGAAAAATAACCAAACCGCCCCTTAGGCCCTTCTGGCACACTTATTGAGAAAGTACCTAAGTCCTCAGAGCAGTAATTCCACCCTTCCAAGATTGTCCTAAAGATAATCTATCACACTCTAGTGCCTTCTAGTCGCTTTTAGATTAATTCCGAGAGCATCTAGTCAAAATGACCATTTTACCCCTAGGCATCCAGTCGCCTCCGAGAACCACACTAGCTCTGGGTATCAAATTGGTAGCCTTCTAAGGATGCTTCTAATTGTATTATTAACCTTCCAATGCCTTTTCAGATCATTCCAAGTCTATTCCAATAAAGCCTGGTGCAAAATGATCGTTTTGCCCCTAGTGGACTGATCGCCTTTTCCAACTATACTGGCCTTGAGTATTAAAACGACAATCCCTTAGAATGTTCTCAATAGTGTTTCCAACCTTCAAGCCTTTTCAAGGGTCACTCTGGGTCCATTCCGGTGTTTCCTTGGCCCAAGTTAAAAACCAAGGTTAAAAACCAACTAGCACCACTACAACAGGCGCCAATTCTTGTTTCAATTGCCTATAAATACAGATCTTTTCCTACATAAAAAAAAAGGTTCACAAACTCAATTAAAAAATGCTGCTTCTCTAAAAACAAAGCTCAAATTTCCTCAAAATCCTAATTCTCTCAAGCCTCCTCAAACCTTAGCCTCCAAATACTCAAAACCTAGTCTCCATACAATATGTACACTCAAATACAAGCCTCCAAGCATCCATTGAAGATCAAGTATTGCATCTTCAAAGCTCTCAAAGTGAAGAAAACAAAGCAAGTAAAGGAATCAAAGCAACATAAAGCGACAAGGTAGGTTTTTAATTCAGTTTATGCAATTCCCCCTGCCCCCCCCCCCCCCCCCCCCCCCCCCCCTCTTCTCTCTTCTAGCCCACTTAAATTCTCTTTTATTTTAATCCCCATCTTCTACCTCCTCTTCTTGCATGCTTGAAATATGGAACTTCTCGGTTCATGCATAGGAAGACTTGTTGAAGGTCATCATGCTTAGGGCTTTCTTCAAGTTCAACCAAAGATTGTGTGGGTTCAACTCCCTTGATTATGTGGTGAAGCCTAACCTTTTATGTTCACGACCCTATTGCATTTTGGTTGTCATGTTCATGCATTGTATTCAATATTGCATTCAAAATTGTTTTCAAACTTGCATCAAAGTTCTCTTTCAAAATTTGCATTCAAAGCCTCATTCTTTCAAACTTGTTTTCAAAATCATAATTATAGGATGATTCTAGCCATTTCATGATTGGGATTGTTTTAGGAAAACGTTACATTTAATATGACCATCAAGGTCTAAATTTGAGTTCAAACCCCAAGTTGTTTTCAAAATCACACTCCTATAATGATTCTAGCCAATTCATGGTTAGGATTGTTTTAGGAAAGTGTTACATTCAATATGATCATTATGATTCATATTTCAAACAATAATTGTTCTCAAAACCACAACTCTAGAATAGTTCTAATCTTTTCATAGTTCGAATTGTTTTAGGAAAGTGAGATATTCAAGAGACTTGCAAAAGTCTATATTCAAACCACTTTCCAAATGATTTTGCAAATCTACTTCCTAAAAACTCATTTTGAAGATCTACTTTTCAAAATCTCTTTGTCTTAAAATCCAAGTCAAACCTTAGAATCCATGATTAGGAAACCCTAATTCCTATCTTAAAATCATGACTTTCTATCACAACTTTCCAAAATCTTTTCCTACATAAAATGATAGATTTCTAAATTCAAGACTTCTAAAACTAAAGCTTTCCAATTTTAATTCAAAACAAATCTTCTATTTTATAAAACAAAATCCAATCTTCTACTTTAGGAAGTAGAAATCAAATATTTCCTACTTTAAAGCCTTTCCAAACTTTGACTTTCTAAATTTCAAACTTCCAAATCTTTCCAAATTTCAATCTTCCTAAGTTAAAATATTTCTAAATTCAAAGTTTTCCAAATTCGAATCTTTCTTAAAAATGGAGCTTTCCTAATTCAAAACTTTCTCAATTTGGAACTTTACTAATTCAAAACTTTCCTAATTTGGAACCTTCCTAATTCGAAACTTTCCTAAAATTCAACTTTTTAAAATCAAACCTTTTTATTTCAAGTGCATGTTTCTACCCCAGGTTACCCAAACCCTAGGAGGCTAAACCCTATTTCAACCTTAACCCTAGAATTAGGAAGCTTCAACTCCTTTTTAAAACTCAAGTCTAAAGCTAAGATGGCTTTCAAATTCCAATTCAAGTCAAGGTGATTTCAAAGCTCAACTCAAACTTTCCAAAATGAGTCCAAGTTCAATTTTAAATCATGAAGTTCAACTTCAAATAAAATTCAATTCCAAGTTTGATTTTTAATCAAAGTCAATTTTAAATCAAAGTTTAATTTCTAATCTTCCAATCAAATTTCAAGTTAAACCCTTTTCAAAGACCCCAAAAGTGTCTACTTTCAATCGGACCCCTAGTCGAGCTATGATTGACCTAATTCATAACAAAGGGATACGTAGGCAACCCTCATGAGTACGGTCACAACCTTTTTTAAGTTTTCAATTCTATAACCTTTTTCAAATTTTCAATTCTCACAACCTCTTTCAAATTTTGAATCCTCTCTTCGAATCTGTTTTCAAAATTAAATCTTTTTCTTGCACTTGCATGTCATGCATCATATTAAATCTCTTTTCAAAATTCTTTTCAAAGTGGATATAATTAGATATTGGATAATTGAAGATTCTAAATTAGTGAACCTAGGGTGAAAAGGCAAGTAGGTCCTGCAAGGGTGGGATAGGGTGATAGCCTGGTGCATCTTTCCTATACATAACCAACCTCCGAACCAAGAATCACAATTTTTGAGAAACCAAAACCGGAGTTATTTTTCAAAAAATGGCTTAAATCCTTCCAAAGGTTGCCAAACAACTTGTCTTTTCCAAAAACCCTCTCTTGAGGAAGTTTTCTAAAATCTTTTCAAAAATCTCAAGTTTAATCTTTGGATTCCACTTAGTTTTAGGTGACCTAACTCTACCCTTAACAAAGTTAGGTGGCGACTCCAAATTTTTTTCAAAAGCCCTTATTCAAGTCAATTTCTAGTTTAAACCTAGTCGCACTCATCTTTCTAGGAGGATGAGTTCTAACGAGAGAGTACCATGTTTTTTTTACTTGTGTTTTCACGAGTGTGAAAAAATCGGGGTGCGACATCGGGCGACTTAACTGGGGACGCTTATAGGGTTAGGCTATTATCATGTCTCTTCACCTTTCACCCCTCTAGAATCTTTAATTAATTGGTCTAATTTTATCCACTTCAAATTTGTCAAAATCAAACTTTTCAAAATTGGTCTCGAAAAACATGTCATCGCTTTGCATTCAGTTCATATTCGATCATTCAGTTTTGTATTAAGTTTTTCATCAGGATACTAAATTTGTGCTTACTGGTGATTTTGCAGTAGGAACTAATGAGATATTTTATAATCGAACAGTAGTGGATGTGTATGTGCTTGCCCAAGAGCCATCAGACCATAATTAAGAAAGTGCGGAAAAGAAGATATTGAGTTTAGGGGCACTGATGGTGTTAGCACCCCATTTTGGCCTCTTGGCAATCTCTGGCCCGACCAGAAGCACCTCCAAATCAACATAAGCATATTCATGCCCAAACCGGCTTCCCAGATCTAATCCAATCTGTTAACCGCTTCGCGAGTTTGCCTGGCCCACTAAAGGCAAAATGACTGAAATAACCCTATTGCATTAATCAATCCAATCCAAATCGGCACGTCTTCCATAAGACGATAAGTCTATTCAAATCCAAAGTCAAATCCATTTGTCCCATTATTCGAGAAAGTTGATTCCTCATTGACGGTAAGACCATTCAATCTAGCACAGCACGATCACCAAGAAAGATTATTTCCCGAATCGATAAAGCCCCTTTCACACTCATTTTCGAAAAGTACCTAAGTTCTCGAGATGGAAGAGTGGTGCACTTCTGGCGTCTGCTAGCCCATCAATGTAGAATGTCCGCTAATCCGGCATGGTCTTTGAGAAAGCATAAACCCCTCAAGAATAGAAGACTATCCTAGCCCGACACGACATTCGAGAAAATTTATCCCTCAAGGCAATAAGACCCTTTCAAGCCTATCCACCCAGAAAGTACCAATTCCTCAGACAAAATTCTAAACCAGATCCAGACCGGTCAACACCAATACCAGCTAGCTTGTCCCGTGAAAAATGACTATTTTGCCCCTAGTAGGCCCAACACGTTCATCGAGAAAGTACTAAGTCCTCAAAATGGTAAGACCACCTTCCAGAATCATCCCTAGATGGTCCAGTATGTCTAGTGCCATCCAGTCAACCCCGGTCCTTTCCTAGTGGTTCCCTAGTCAAAATGACCGTTTTGCCCTTAGGCGTCCAAATACCTTAGGAAACCAAATCGACTTTAGGTATCAAACTGGCAATGCCCCAGTTAACTCTGGTCAACCCCAATCAACTATGGTCAACCCAGTCAACCTCAATCAACTCTAGTCAACCTGATCAACCTCGGTTAATCTTGTTCAACCCTAGAACTCTCGGGATGAGGTGACTACGATTTGGTCACTCTTTTCAACCATAGCGGCTTTAGGAATCAAACTGGCAACCTCTGAAAAATTTTCAAAGTATTCCTTTCCATTTCTAGTTAGGCCCCATCATCCGACACCTTCCTTTTCTGAACCAGAGCCTTCCTGCTCCATTTCAGGTGAAACATGACCATTCTTTAGCCATGCGCCACTAATAGTGGCGTATAACCCTAAGGATCGGTTACGAATCAACTAGCCCCGTATCCAACCTCTTTTTTACAGCTTCTCATTAATGACCCTACGCCACTCTTAGTGGCACACGGCTAAGCATAAGGCGTGCACCACTAAGAGTGGCTCACCACCCCTTTGTTTTTGCACTATAAATATAGGCCTTCTCCCTCACTATTTTGGATCAAAAATTTTATCCAGAAACTCTCCCCTTTTATTCTAGATAGCTCTAGGAGCCCTCTCTCTCTCTCCTAGAAGTCTTGCCGGTCAAGCCCAAGGTTGAACTTCCGAAGCCCCAACTTGCGAGCTCCACCAAAGGTTTGCCCCGCTGCCCAGAAGCTCCTAGAGTCTTCCTAAGTCCAAGGCCCAAGCCTCCGCTAAAGAAAGGAGAAACAAGACAAGGTAATCCTCTATTTACCTTTCCGTATTCCCCCACTCTCTTTTCTCCCTCCAAACCCACTTGGGTTTTTCTCTCTTTTAATCCCCTATCTCTAAACCCCCCCTTTCTTGCATGATTGGAATAAGAGGACATTAAGTCCATGTCGAGAGTGAACAAGGGGAGATTATTAATCAGGACTCTCTTTTTGGCCCTCACTTGCTTCACAGCATGGCCTTAGGGCCTTTTTGTAATGTGGTGATACCTAAACTTGTATGTTTCATGCCGTTATTATCGTCATCATATATTCGTATTCATGTCCTTTTTCTACCCTTTAAAACCATTTTCAAAGTAGTTTTCTTAAAACCACAATTCTAGGTAGATCCTAACCTTTTTATGGTAAGGGTTTTCCTATAAAAGTGTGACATTTTAAATGGCTCCCGTTAGCCTACATTCTTTTCTTTTCAAAAACTCAGTCTCGGAATGATCTTAGTCTTTTCATGATTAGGGTTGTTTCGAGAAAAGTGTGGCATTCAAAATGACCCGAAAATGTCTACATTTTTTGCCTCATGCCTTTATTGTTTTTCAAAGCCACAAGCCTAAAACAATTCTAGCCTTTCTATAGCTAGAATGGTTTTAGGTAAAGGGCGATATTCTTTTGGATGTCTAAAATCCAAGTTAGGGTTTTGAGCCCTAAAACATGTTTTCGAAAATACTTGATTTTTGATCCATTTACAAAACTTGCATTTGTTAAACCCTAGAAGTCTAATCCTAGGAAAATTCTGTTTTTGCCCACTCGAAAATTTTCTTTTTCCAAGTCAAAATGATATATTTTTCAAACCCTCAAAATCCTCAATTTTCAAATCAATCGAAACTTTCCTTTTCCAAATTTTTCTTTTTTAAATCAATCAAATCAAAACCTTCTATTTCAAATCCCTCAAATCACTCCTTTTCAAAACCTTCCAAATTTAAAATGCAAAGAAACTCCTTCTATTTTGGAAACAATCCAAACTTGCCTTTCAAAATCAAAACAAATCTTTTCAAATCAAATCTCAATCTTCTTGAAAAGGAAACATTTTCAAGTCAAGTCTTCTTGAAAGGAAACATTTCAAAATCAAATCCAATCTTCCTAAAAAGGAAATATTTCAAAAATCAAATCCCCCTAAAAAGAAAACATTTTCGAAATCCAATCTTCTTGAAAAGGAAATCTTTCAAAGTCAAATTTTTCTGAAAAGGAAACATTTTCCAACTCAAACTTTCCTGAAAAGGAAACTTTCTAAAAATAGAAACTTTCTAGAAATAGAAACCCATTTCAAAATTTCAACTCTTTTGGACTCTTATCCGAACTACGGCTGACCTGATCATCTTTAAGAAGGTACGTAGGCAACCCTTCATGCAGTGCAATTACAACCCTTTTTAAATTCCCTATTCCATAACCATTTTTCAAACTCAATTTCTTCTTTCAAACTCTTTTTCAAATTTTGTTTTCAAAAGTTTCCTAAGTGGATATTATTAAGCATAGGTAACCGGTGAGTCATAGTTAGGTGAGTAAAAGGTGAATGGACATATGGGTACCGCAAGGGCAGGGTAGGGTGATAGTCTTAGGACATTTTTCCTACATGTAAGCAATCCCCGAACTTAAGAATTTCTATTTCAAAGACAAAAACCGGAGTCAATTTTCAAAAGGGCTTTCCAACATTTTTAGGGTTGTCAAACAACCTTACCTTCTAAAACCCTCTCATACAAAAGTTTTTCAAAAACACTTTTCAAAACCTAAGTTTAGCCCTCGGGTTTTACTTGGTGTAGTTGACCTAGTGCATTTTTAAATATGTTAGGTGGCGACTCCAAAGACTTTTTCAAAAATTCCTAATCAATTCCATTCAAATCTAGTAGCATTCGTCCTTCTAGGAGGACGAGTTCTAATGAGAGAGCACCATATCTTTCCCCACTAGGCCAAGAGGGCCCGGCGTCCGAAAACAGGGCGCGATAGCTTGGTGACTCCGCTGGGGACAATTAGAGGGTTACGCCTATGTCATGTCCAGTCACCCTTTACTCACCTTAAGTTCACCGGTTACCTTGTTTAGTTATATCCACATTCTAAACTCTTCGAAATTTCAAAATGATCATTGTTTTGCAAAAAGTCAAACATTGCATTCATTACATGCTTTTGCATTGTTTATACATTATACTTTATTTTTGTATTTGAGTTCCTCAAAAAGTACTAACTTTGTGCATTTGTTTTATAGGTTGACCCTTGTTCACATTTTAATTTATGCTCATAAATTGCCATGTATGCTATGTATGACATGATGTATGGGAGTGGTTACGCTCTTTCCTCCAATTTCCAAAATACACACACAAACTAGCATATGCATTTTCATAGAATTTTGACCCTGGTTACTACCTTCTAGTTAGAGCGAGGAACAATACATTGACTATTGGTGGTAGGCAAATGTGTCACCTAATCAATAGTCTTTAGATAGTTCCCATGCTTGGATCACCAACCTATAATAGCACCACCCTGGGAAGTGGGCCTAGGTTTGAAGATCTAGGAGCTGAGCTTTTTAGGAAGCAATTATAGCCCTATTCATATAGCACCCATACATAGCCGAACCTTTGCCCAATTTAAGACACGTGTTTTTCAAAAACCAAGAAAGAAAGAGTGACAACTTTTCAATTTCCTTACTCCTGTTGTTATTATACTTACATACATGAATGCTTTGTTATCAATATCTTATCATTCCTACTATTAAGTTGCTCATGCATATGTAATCATCCCAAGGCAAAAGTGTCAAAGTAACTCAAGCCACTTGCATTCCATGCATATGAACAACCTCTAAGAGAATGGCCCATGAGCCAATCTCAAATCATAAGCCTACCCCAATTCCTAAGGGTTCCAAACCCTAAGGGTGATGGCATGCATCTAAGAATCATTTCATAAGAGGGGCCCAATCCCTCTCGCTTAAGGAGATGAGGTTACCACAAGACAAGGGGCAATCCGAATACGAGATCATTTAACGACCTCCTAATATCAACAAGGCGAAACCGAAGACTCGAAAAGTAGTCTAGGTAGATAGGTGGAAAGTCCCATGGTAAATGTTCTCTTCCCCCAATCTATGTAATTTCAGCTTTCAATCTCAAAAGAAATAAAATTGCTCTTTCTATTCCCCTTGAATGAATGGTTATGTAGAATGTTTGAAACAGGCACAGGTATGGTATCTGCATGCAGGGGCAATCTCCTATCCCAAAATAAGCTTTAGCATCATACCTAAATCCCAACAAACAGGGACACCTCTAGGGCACGTATTGCATAAATGCTTTTTAAGAATAAGTACTAACTTTTCTCTTGTTCTTTGCCTTTTTTGTTTTCCTTTCTCTTTCCCCCATTGCACAGGAATTAAAAATACATTCAACTCACCATTGCTTTGAAAGAAATGAAAGGAAAAGACCCGGCACCATTTGCTGCCCGAGAACCGATCATCACAAGGCACGAAGCATTGCTCATGGCTAACGACAGCACCACTGATAACCCTGTGACCCAAGAGGAGGTTAACGAGATAAGATCAAAGATCAATGAGATGTTTAAACTCGTACAAGCCATGGCAGCAAAGGATTCAACCACGGCCCCCTCTTCATTTACCCCAAGAGAAGCAAATGCTGTCCTACCAAGAGTTGTGCTCCAATCAGATACTACTGAGAAAAATAGGATAGTCGATGTTGAAGAGGAAGAAGGCAATCCAAAGGCTATTTTACTCACTCCTTCAGCTGCAAATGCCATCCTTAACCATCTCAGCCTGAAGATCCAAGGGCTAGAAGAATCTTTGCGAAGCATACAAGGGTATAGTGCCCTTGGTTCAAATTCCTTTGATGAATTCTGCTTCTTCCCGAATCATCTATGCCCGTCAAAGTTCAAAATGCCCAACTTTTAAAAATATGACGGCATTAATGACTCTATAAGCACCCCATTTTTGCCCGCTCAGTAATCTTCAGTCCGTCTAGACTCATATTCAAACCAAAATAGACACATTCAAGTTAAAATCAATTTTTAATACTCAATCCAGTCAATCAATCGCTTTGCGAGCCCGCCGAGCCCAACAGAGGCAAGATGACTAAAAAGCCCTTGTGGCATTACTCGGTCTTATTCTAGTTGGCACGTCTTCCTAGAGACGGTAAGTCCCCTTTTTAATCTCAAATTCCTTTTTAAGTCCAATTTCAATTCAAATCAAATCTAGCATGCCTTTTGAGAAAGTTGATTCATCAAGTGATAAGACTATCCAGTCTGGCACATTTTTTGAGAAACTTTTTGGAACAGTAAGTCCCTTTAAACTCATCAACCGGGATAGAACCTAAGTCCCTAAGATGGTAGAATGGTCCACCTTTAGTGCCTGCTTTCTCGCCAATGAAGAATGTTCATTATTTGGCATGTCTTTCGAGAAAGTTGATTCCTTAGACGATAAGTTCACCTAGTAGCTTCCCGAGATCAAGCAGTCTCCCAAATGAACACGCACTGTTAGTGTGACGGAAACACTCGCAAACACGTTGACATTGGGAATTGCCAACAAAACCCCTATGTCACGGGACCAACCTCATCTCTTGGCCATGACACGTTTACCAAAGGACAAGATACCTTTGAAAACTAACTCATCACAAACCATCAAAGTGATGGAAACACTAAAAAATAGGGTTAAAACCAATGCTTGGTAGCCTACTCCAGTGAAAAATGACCAAACTGCCCCTTTGGCCTTTTTTAGCAGGCTTCTCAAGAAAGTACCTAAGTCCTCAGAGCAGTAAGTCCACCTTTCTAAGATTGTCCCAAAGACAATCCGGCATGTCCAAGTGCCTTCCAGTCGGTTCCGGACCAATTCCGAGACCATCCGGTCAAAATGATCATTTTACCTCTAGGCATTTGATCGCCTCAGGGAACCACACCGGCTCTAGGTATCAAACCAGTTACCTTCCAATAATGCTTTTAATAGTACTCTTAACCTTTTAGCACCTTTCCAAAATATTTCGAGTCTATTTCAACGAACTCAGTATAAAATGACCGTTCCACCCTTGGTGGGCCGATCACCTTTTTCAACCACACCAGCTCTAGGTATCAAACCGAAAAATCCCTCGGAACATTTTAGATAGTGTTTCCAACCTTCAAGTCCTCTCATGAGTCATTACAAGTCTATTCCGATGGTGTTTCAGTCTAGTTGACCCCTTTGCCCCTAATTGCTCAGTTGACCATCCCGATACTATTTTTCAAGTTCGTTACCCTCGGAACACTATTTCAAGGGTTTCTAACCCTTTCCGGTCTTTCGGACCATTCCTTGCCTCCCAGAACATTCCCGAACCTTTCAAAGTCACTCTTAGTGGAGTCAAGCCAAAAATTACATGGTAGTCACTAATACAGGCGCCCAAATCTTTTGCATTGCATATCAAGGGTTGAAAGATACATTTCTTGCTGACCTAAAACATTTCCTAAGTACCTGGTGCCACTAGGAAGGAAATTTACCCTGGTGCCACTGCAATAAGTGCCAGATTAGTCTTGTGTCTATAAATATAGAGCCTCCCCCTGCATGAAGAGGGTCCGCAAACTCAGTCCAGAAACTTTGCTTCTCGAATTACAAAGCTCGAAGTCTCTCAAAACCCTAACTCTCTTTAGTTTCCTCAAACCCTAGTCTCCATATACTTAACCCTAATACCTACACACACTTATACATAAGCCTCCATTGAAGACTCAAGGTGCTACAACTTGAAAGCTCTCAAGGATCAAACAAAGCAAAGCAAATAAAGCAAGAAAACAAGAACAAGACAAGGTAGGCTTTCTTTTTATGTTTCCGTATTTCCCCCTTATCTCTTCTTCCTCCTAACCCACTTGGGTTTTCTTTTATTTTAATCCCATATCTTTCCTCGCTTTTCTTGTATGCTTGGAACAAGGGATTTTTTGATTCATGTGCAGGAAGGATTGTTGAAAGTTACCGTGTTAGGGGCTTTCTTTTAATTTAACCTTAGTCCATGTGGATTCGGTCCCCTTGATTATGTGGTGAAGCCAACCTTGTATGTTCACAACCTTACTTGCATTGTGCATATCATATTCATACATCTCTTCAAAATTGTTTCAAAGTTTGCATCAAGATCATCTTTCAAAACTTACATTCAAAATCTTGTTTTCAAAACCATACTCCTAGAGTGATTTTAGTCATTTCATGGTTAGAGTTGCTTTAGTAAAGTGTTATATTCATTGTGACCATCAAGGTCCATATTTTGGATGCAAACCCTAACTTATTTTTTTATCAAAACCACAATCTTAAGATGATTTTAGCCATTCCATGGTTAGAGTTGTTTTAGAAAAGTGTGGTATTCAATGGGATTATATTGATCCATGTTGTTTTCAAAACCACAAACGTAGAATGGTTCTAATATCTTCATGGTTAGAATCGTTTTAGGGAAGGAAGATATTCAAAAGGTTTTCAAAAGTCCATGTTTAAATTCCTTTCCAAACTGCTTTTCAAAATTCTTTCCCAAAACACTCTTTTCAAAAATCTATTTTCCAAAAACACTTTTTAAACTCCTTCCCCAAAGCTCTCTTGAAAAATTCATTTTCTAAAATCTCTCTTCAAGTTTCCTTCTTAGAAGCTCTCTTCAAAAGATCTTCTTTCCAAAATCTCTTTTTCTTGGAGTCTAAGTCAAGCCCTAGATTTCATGGTTAGGAAACCCTAATTCTCTTCTTAAAATCATGACTTCCAATTTTGCCTCAAATCATAGATTTCCAAAACCTCTATTTTCTACATCTAGATTTTCAAAATCTCTTTTTCCTACACAAAATCATAGTTTTCTAAATTTTAGATTTTCAAAATTCAACCTTTCCAATTCCATGTCAAATCCAATCTTTCAAATTAAGAAACTAGATTAAATCTTTCCATTTAGGAAACCAAATCAAATCCTTCAATTTTAGAAACCATATCAAATCATTTATTTGTGAAAATAAAATCTAATCTTCTACTTTAGGAAATAGAAATCAAATCTTTCTTAATTCAAACCTTTCCTAATTCCAACCTTTCTAAATTTCAAAACTTTCCAAAATCCAAATCTTTCCAAAGTTAAAATCTTTCTAAATTTAAAACTTTCTTAAATTGAAATCTTTCTAAATTCAAAACTTTCTTATTTTGAAACATTCCTAATTCAAAGCTTTACAAAGTCCAATTTTTCCTAAACCCTAACTTTCCAAATCATTCCAAGTCAAGTGTTTTCAAATCAAATCAAATCTCTTTTCAAATCTTCCTTAAATCTAACTTTCCTAATTCAAACCTTTTCTAAATCCAACTTTCTAAAATCAAACTTTTCGAGTCTAAATCAATCCTTTCCAAATCAATTACATGTTCCAATCTTAGGCTACCTAAGCCTTAGGATATCTAAACTCTAGTTCAATCCTAATCCCAAGTTAGGAAGCTCCAACTACTTTCTAAAACTCTTTACTAAAGCAAGATAATTTTCAAATTTCAATCTAAGTCAAGATGTTTTCAAAATCTCAATCTTTCCAAATCAAGTTCAAACTCTCTTCCAAGTCCAATCCTAAGTCTAGGTTCAACTTCAAATCAAAATGCGATTTCAAATATTCTATTCCAAGTTCGAATCAAATCCTTTTTTCAAATCAAACTCTTTTCAAATCACATCTTTTTAAATCAAATTTTTTAAAAACATCAAAGTGTCTATTTTCAATCGGACTCTTATCCGAACGACAACTAACCTGATTGCCAAGAAGGGATACGTAGGCAACATTCATGGGTGCGGTCATAACTATTTTCAAATTTTCAATTCCATAATCTATTTCTAATTTCTAAAATCTTCTTTCAAAAATCAAATCAAGTCTTTTCAAATCTATTTTCAAAATCAAAACCTTTTGCTTGTACTTGCATGTCATACATCATTTCAATTTTCCTTCATATAGCACTTTTCTAAAGTGGATAGTTTTGGACAATTATTAATAAAAAATTCCAAATGAGTGAACTTAGGGCGAATAGACATGTAGGTACCACAAGGGCGGGGCAGAGTGATGGCTTAGTGCGTCTTCCCTACATGTAACCAACCTCAGAACATAGAATTACTGTTTTCAAATACCAAAATGGAGTTATTTTTAAAAAGGGCTTAAATATTTTCAAAGGTTGCCAAACAACTTGATTTCCAAAAAACACTATCTTAAGGAAGTCTTCAAAACCTTTTCCAAAACTCTAAGTGTAATCCTCGAATTGTGCTTAGCTTTAGGTGACCTAACTCACCTTAATCAAGTTAGGTGGTGACTCCAAACTTTTTCTAAAAGCCCTTAATCAAATCTAATTTCAAATTCAAACTTAGTTGCACTAGTCCTTTTGAGAGGATGAGTTCTAACGAGTGAGTACCGTATTTTTTCCACTTGTGTGTGTTTTCTCAAGTGCAAAAAAAAAAGAAGAAGCTGATAAAGAGAGGAAGGCCAAGAAAGGAAGGACAGACCATAAGGAAGCTTTAAGTCCTAGGGGAAGCCTGGGTTTATTTGCGACGATAGGGGAAGAAGTCAAGAAAGCACCGATGGCCATCGCCAACCGGTCAATCCGCTTGGCATCGCCAATCGAGGTCCCTAGCAAGTAGAATGTGAAGGAAGTAGGAGTGGTTCCAAAACCCACCTGAAAAACTCATCCAGTTAAGAGACTTAAAAAAGGGATGCCTTTTGTAGTCACCCTTTTATCTATCTTTCTTACTTTTTGCATTTATATTCCATTCTGTCAGAAATAGAGGTACTTTGAGCCTCTTTAGCTAAATAAAACACAGATAGACTTTTTAAAGTGATACTTGTCTCATATTCTTGCATGCAATGTCTACTTTTAGAAACTTTTTCTTATTCTACAAGTGGATAGAAACATCAAGGGTGAAATAGCATGGACGCCCCATTCAAAAATGGACAAAAGCTCCTTTGATCAAAGAGTCGGGATTTAAACAAAGAGTACAGAGAGATTGATCATAAGGGGCAACACTTGAATGGCATCTGAGCTAAGCGATGGGTAGCCAGGCTATCAAAAGGAAGAGGAGCCATTATTCCCACAAATAGCAAATGATTCCCTTTGCATAACCCACTAAAGCCGAAGGTGTTTCTTAGTCAAAAACCAAAGCCAGAGTTGCTTCTTGCATACTAGAGCAAATATTGATAGTGAATGAGCCCATACATCGACAGTTGTCGTTCGGAAGACGTTGTTGGAACTTCAAACCGATCTTTATAGACTAAGCAATTTTACTTAAAATGAAGAGAAGCCCTCATTTCTTCTACCATATAGCCAAAAAATGACCATTACAAAGCCCATTTGAGCTGTTTTCGTTCCTTTTCAAGAAACCAACCTAATGATCACTGCCCACACTGGATAAAGGCAAAGACATGAGAACATCTCTCAAAGCCGCGAAAGCAGAATGAAGTTAGAAAGCAAACATGAGATTAGCTGTAAAAAATAAAAATAAAAAACTACTTGCCAAAAGTTATCATGGGTTCTCATCAGCCAAGTAGAGATAAATAAGATTTTGAACCTTTATCCATCCTTTCAAACACCCCATAACCTGGCCCACATTACAGTCCAAAGAAAAGCCCTCTTAGATTAAGGAAAAATTGTTTAGTCTAAATGAGCTTGGACAAAGTGACAGTAATACATGGATAAAATGGCATTCACAGGGGCAGATTTCATTACCAAAAGCAGCTCTGGCCTTATGCAATCTCAGTTGAAGATAATAGTTTTGGGCCTACAAATCCTTTCATTTCAATCCATGAACCCAGCCTACGTTATGGTCCAAAGGAAAGTCTCCTCGGATTGAGGGCCCAGCTGCCCATCACTGTGCTAATGGCCATGAAAGTCGTTGCTCAAAGCCATTGTCGGAATAGGGTAAAAAGGGGGAGATCTCAAAGCAGAAAACCCCAAACACCAACCTCACAGAAAACGAGATTAAAGAACAATGGTCAGAGGATACGAGTCCATCAAGAATGGGGAGTATATGCTAAGACACCCTGCCGTGAAAAAGGCCACGACCAGAAAAGTGACGAGGTCCCACCAAAGAGGCATCATCCCAAGGATATGAGACATTGGCACAAGTCCGAGACACCTGCTTGAATCTCAAAAGAAACAAATACATGCGAGAGCATTCTCGAGATTAACTGAGCACAAAAAGAAGACAGAAAACTCTACAAAAAAACATTTCAATGATACCTGTCATTCAATGAAAAGAAATACATGATATTGTGCTAACCATGTAGGGAAAAGTCTCTTTAGAGGCCAAAATAGCCAAAAATGATACAAGGTCATTTTGTTTTAAATAACAAAACTAAAAAGTTATTGTTTCAAAACTACAGGAACTCAGGGATGAAATCAAACCCTAGGCGAATGATTGGAGGCCAGAATAAAGTGACTCCTGTCATCATCAGAAGAAGAACCAGATGAGGGAATAGGATTAGCATGGTCACCAATAGCTGCTCCAGGGCCTGAAGGCTCTGCCACTTTAATAGACTGAAGGACAACTATATGGGCCTTATACAATCGGTTTCACTTGCAAAAAGCACTGGGACTGTCCTCGTTGCACAAAGCCTCAGCCAACTGCACCCTCAAGGACTCAATCTCCGCCTCGCGGGCTTGCAATTGTATTATTGCCTTTCTCAACAAGGTGTTAGAACTCCTCCGATGACAGTGCTCTTAGACAATCACACTTGCAAGAAAGTCGGTGTACCCTACAGTAAGATCTAGAGCCTTAAAAAGTGGATCATGGTTCCCGATATCCCCAAGTAAATACGTCTTAATCCAACTCCTGTACGCTTTGATTATCTTCGGTTCTTCTGGGAAAGGACCTTGTATGTCATCATGAGAAGCCAGGGCGCGCCACATGATTACCACTCCTTTCACCAGCTCGATCGGGATCATAATCTCAAAGAATAGATCGAACTCATCGATAACCCTTGTGTGTGGAATATACTGTGACAACCCCAGCTAATGGAGAACTCTGATTCCAAAGAAAGGAGCAACTCCCTGCAAACCCACTGTAGGAACAAAGATCCTATCTGAAGTCTGTACCCTCAAAGGATCCCAGTGACATATACCCACAAACCATATGACATCTCTAACACATCTCTCCTAGAGAAAAGTCGTCCAATCCTTGGAGGCAGTAGGAAAACTCTCATCTACCATGACAGACTACTAAACCTCCGTAAAAAGCATGGACATGATCCACTATGGGATACAAAAGTAGCCAAGCAAAATGTTGCGGGAACAAATGGCAAACCATCCACAACAAGAAAGAGTTGCACAGCCTCGAAAACTAAAATCCACACCCCATTGCAAATGAGTGAAACTGACATAAGTCTCACCTATGACCATCGGGGCATAAGACCATCCTTGTTGGATCCGGGGAAGCAAAGCTCTCAACCTCCCATCAATTGAACCATCCTCCCTAAGAAAGACTAGGACCCCGAGTAGAACCAAAACAAGAGCATTCATCCTGAAGCATAGCCAGTGGCCTGGAGTATGCCAAATCCCTGGGAAAGCTTCCCCACTGTGAACGAACTCAAATTAGGAAAGCAAGAATTCAGCAGGAATGCAAGGACACTCAAGAATGAAGTTCGGACCCAAAGCAAGACGTACTATGCCCAACAGAGATGAGACCGGAGAAAAGAAACCTCAATGGAAAATCGGAGCTATCAACTGTGAAAGACATTTCGCCGAACCTAGCAAACAGTCATACTCGTGCGGGGTAAGGGTTATTTCACATTCTCCAAATCGAAAAAGGCTTAAACTAGGGCGCTAAAATGGAAGGACTGCCTCAATTAACGCAGACACTAACCACACTGTGAGCAGAGATGCATTATGACCAAAGCTCCTACGGAAGATATCCGGCTCCTCAAGAGTGTACCCATCATACCAAACTCTCAAACGAGCCATGACACCTACATCTGTCGTCCTCGAAAAAGAGAAGAAAGAAAAGAAACATGTTAGGATCTATTAGTCAGCAACATGAAAAATGGCAAAGGAAAAGAAAAGAAAAGAATGCGGAAAAAAAGAGGGACAAGGGCAGGAAATGCTTTGAGTTTTCCAAGAAACTTCTTAACTTCAAATTAACTAGTTTTATAAACTTTTGATCATTAAAAAAGTTGTTTTCAAAATCACTACCGGGTTTATATACTTTTTACCCTAAAAAAAGTTGGTTTAAAAATCACTCTCAATTTTTTAAACTTTTTTTCCTCAAAAAGTTATTTTCAAAACCATTCCTGGTTTTCTAAAATTTGTTTTCAAAATCAAACAGTTTTCTAAACTTTTATCCTCAAAAGTTGGTTTCAATTTTAATCTTGGTTTTTTAGCTTTCTCCTGCAAAAAGTTTATTTCAAAAGCAATCCCAGTTTTCTAAGCTTTTATCCTCAAAAAGTCCACCGATCCAAACCCAAAGCTCAGGTTTTCAAAAAGCTTTCCCCTCCCAAAAAGCATGGTTTTTTAAGGCTTTTCCTTAAAAGCCCAGATCCTATGGTTTCTTAGGCCTTTCCCTTAAAAGCCCTAGTCCTACAGTTTCTTAGGGTTTTCCCTCAAAAGTCTCGATTCGAATAGTTTCTAAGGCTTTCCCTTCAAAAGCCTATCTCTCTTCCTGTTTGTCGCGCCCAGATTTTTCGCACTCGAGGAATATACACACAAGCGGAAAAAATATTATACTCTCTCGTTAGAACTCATCCTCCTAGAAGAATGAGTGCGACTAGGTTTGAATTAAAAATTAATTTGAATAAAGGATTTTTGAAAAACATTTGGAGTCGCAACCTAACTTGATTATGGTGAGTTAGGTCACCTAAAAGCTAAGCACAATCCGAAGACTACACTTAGAGTTTTTGAAAATGATTTTGAAAATACTTCCTCAAGAGAGGATTTTAAGAAAACAGGTTGTTTGGCAACCTTTAAAAAATATTTAAGCCCTTTTTTGAAAATAACTCCATTTAGTCTTTGAAAACAGTGATTCTAGGTTCGAAGGTTGGTTACGTGTAAGGAAGATGCACTAAGCCATCACCCTACCCTGCCCTTGCGGTACCTATATGTCTATTCACCCTAGATTCACTCATTAAAGTCTTCAATTAATATATGTCCAAAACTACCCACTTTAGAAAAGAATTTTTAAAAGAATGATGCATAATATGTAAGTGCAAGAAAAGAGTCTAACTTTAAAAATAGACTTGGAAATGAAATTTGTGATTTGAAAGACTTGATTTGAAAAGAAGAGTTTTAGAAATTGAAAATAGGGATTTGAAAATAGATTTTTAGAATTAGAAATTTGAAATAGATTATGGAATTGGAAACTTGAAGAAGATTGTGGAATTAGAGATTTGAAAAAAGTTATGACCGCACCAATGAGGGTATCCTACTTATCCCTTTCGAGGAATCAGGTCAGTCGTAGTTCGAACAAGAGTCCGATTGAAAATAGAAGATTTTGATTGCAAAAAGAAATTGAGTTGGAATTCGAATTGGAAGATTAGGAAATTTAAACTTTGATTGGAAGATTTGAAGAGATTGATTTTAGGAAACCTAAACCTAGGAAAGATGGAACTTAGGAAAGATTTTGAGGTTCAAGAAAGATTGCACTTTTTTTGGAAGAAGAAGATTTAGGAAAGGTTCAAATTAGGAAAGGTTCAAAATAGGAAAGTTTCATTTTAGGAAAGTTTTATTTTAAGAAAGTATCATTTTAAGAAAGGTTTTGAAATAAGAATGTTTTGAAATAGGAAAGGTATTGTTTTAGGGAAGTTTTGAATTAGGAAAGTTTTGAATTAGAAACTAATTAAAATTGGAAAGTTTTGAAGTTGAAAATTTTTTAAATTGGAAAGTTTTAACTGAAGAAAGTTTTGAATTTAGAAAGTTTTTACTTAAGAAAGTTTTGGATTTAGAAAGATTTGAAATTTAGAGAGTCTAGAATTTTAGAAAGATTCAAAATTTGAGTTTTAGAAATACTTGAAATTAGGAAATGTTTGAGTTTAAGAAAGATTTAAAAATTTAGATTTGGAAAGTTGAAATTTGGAAAGGTATGGAATTAGGAAAGGTTGGGATTAGGAAGATTAAGAAGCTTAAAGTTTAAGGAAATATTTGAAAGTTTAGGTTTTGGAAACTTAAGGTTTAGAAAGGTATGATATTAGGAAGGATTGGGATTAAGAAAGATTTAGACTAGGAAGGATTGGGATTAGGAAATGTTTGGATTAGGAAATATTGGGATTCCTATTTCCTAAGGCAAAAGATTGAGTTTCTTTTCTAAAAAGAGATGATTTGATTTTGTTTTTAAAAACGGAGAATTGGATCTAGTTTTCTAAGTGGGGAGATTGGATTTGGCGTGGAATTGGAAGGTGAAGTTTTTCAAATCCTAGATTTGGAAAGCTATAGTTTGATGTAAAAAATAGGTTTTAGAAATTTATAATTTTGATGTCAAAAAAGGAGATTTTGGAAACCTAAGTTTTGAAGTAATCGTGTTTTAGGAAAGAAAATTAGGGCTTCCTAACCATGACTCTAGGGTTTAACTTGAACTCCAAAAAAAGAGATTTTGGAAAGTAAAACTTTTGGAAAGAAAGATGTTTGGAAGAAGATCTTAGAA
The DNA here is from genome assembly GCA_033060915.1 of Euryodendron excelsum. Taxonomy (NCBI): domain Eukaryota; kingdom Viridiplantae; phylum Streptophyta; class Magnoliopsida; order Ericales; family Pentaphylacaceae; genus Euryodendron; species Euryodendron excelsum. The sequence continues at coordinate 45,125,951 of CM065381.1, read as the reverse complement.
AGGAGTTTTTGGAAAAGGACTTTTGGAAAGAGTTTTTAGGAAGGAAACTTAGGGAGCGTTTTTAGAAAGTGAATTTTGAAGAGAGCTTTTTAGAAAAGAGTTTTTGGGAAGTTAAGTTCTTGAAGGGAATCTTTAGGAAAAAAATTTGGAAAAGAGAATAGAGAGAGTTTTTTAGAAAATATATTGGAGAAGAGATTTTAGAAAGTAGATGTGAAAAGAGATTTTTGAGGGGATTTTAAAAAGAGGTTTTTGGAAAGTAAGTTTGAAAAGAGATTTGAAAAGGATTTGAATGTGGACATTTGCAAGCCACTAAAAATATCTCACTTTCCTAAAACGATTCTAACCATAAGAAAGGTTAGAACCATTCTAGGATTGTGGTTTTGGAAACAATGAGGATTTGAAAATACGAACCATATTGTTCACTTTAAATGTAACACTTTCCTAAAACAACCCTAACTATGAAAAAGTTAGAATCACCTTAAGATTGTGATTTTGAAAATAAGTTTTGAAGAAGAAAACTTTAATGCTAGTTTTGAAAACGATTTTTTATGCAAGTTTTGAAAACAAGTTTAAAAACAAACTTTGGGAGAGATGCATGATCATGATATGCACAATGCAAGTCAGGGTCGTGAATATACAAAGTTAAAGGCTTCACCAAATAATCAAGGGGGCCAAACCCACGTGGTCTTCGGTTAGACTAAGAGAAAGCCCCTGACACGATGACTTTCAATAGCCTAATCCTACACATAAGCCGGGGAATCCCTTGTTTCAAGCATACAAGAAAGGGAGGTAGAAAATGGGGGATTAAAATAGAAGAAAACCCAACTGGGTTAGGAGAGAGAAGAGTGGGGGGGGGGGGGGGGGGAGGGAAGTTGCGTAAACGTAAATAGAGAGTCTACCTTGTGTCTTCTTTTATTTGCTTACTCGGTTTGCTTTCTTTACTTTGATCTTTGCTTTGCTTTACGTCGGTCTTCGAGAGCTTGCTCGGATCTTTGGGAACTTCAGAGTTACAGCACTTAAAGTCTTCAATGGAGGCATCAGAGGCTAGTATACGAGTGTATAGGGGTGTATGTGAGTGTATGGGAGTGTATGTATATTAGGATTTAGTGTATGGGGGCTAGGGTTTGGAAAACCTAAAGAAGACTAGGGTTTGGGGAGGCTACGAGCTCTGTGTATCGAAGAAGAGAGTTTTTAGACTGATTTTGAGGACCCTTTCACACTGGAGGAGGCTCTGTATTTATAGACAAAGGATTGATCTAGTGTCTATTGTAGTGGCGCCAAGTAAAATTTCCTTCTGGGCCAGACCAAATTTTGGCTTGTAGTGGCGCCAACCACTTAGGAAAGTTTTAAGGTTGGCAAGCAACGTATCTTCAAAAGATTTAGGCACCTGTACTAGTGACTACCATGCAATTTTTAGCCTAGCTTTACTAGGAGTGGCTCCGGAAGGTTTGGGAATGATTTGAAAGGCCGAGAATGGCCCAGAAGGCTGGAAAGGGACAAGAACCCCTAAATAAAGTCTCAAGAGTAATAGACTTGAAGAATGATGTCAAGATATGACAGAGGGGTTAACTTAGCCATTAGGGGCAAAACGGTCAATCGCCCTAGAAAGCTACCGGGATGGACTCAAAATATCCCGAAAGAAGACTCGAAGCTTGGAAACATTAGGTAAAATGTTCCAGGCGGCTACCAACTTGATACATAAAGCTAGTGTGGTTAGAAAAGGAAAACGGCCTGCCAGGGGCAAAACGTTCCTTTTGCACCAGGCTTACCAGAACTGACTCGGAATGAATTAGAAATGTATCAGAAGGCTGGGGATACCATCAGAAACATCTCTATAAGGTTGCCGGTTTCATACCCAGAGCCGGTGTAGTTCGTGAGGCGTTTGGATGCTTAGGGACAAATGGTCATCTTGACCGAAATGTCTCAGAATTGGCCCGAAACTGACTGGAAGGCACCTAATCATGCCAGATTGTCTTTAAGACAATCTTGGAATGGTGGACTTATCGTTCAAAGGACTTAGGTACTTTCTCAAGAAACATGCAGCAAATGGTCCTGGGGACAGTTTGGTCATTTTTCACCAGAGTGGGCTAGCAGGCATTGGTGTTGACCTGGGTTTTGAGTGTTTTCATCACTCTAATGGCGGTCCCATGACATAGGGGATTGTTGGAAATTCCCTATATTGACCTATTTGCGAGTGCTTCCGTCACCCTAATGGTTGCGATGTTTATGAGTATTTTCGTTACTCTAACGGGTTGCGATCATTCCAGAAACTGCCTGATCTCAGAAAGCTGTTAGGTGGACTTAGCACTGATGAATCAACTTTCTTGAAAGGCATACCGAAACGGACTTTTCTTCATTGGCTGGCTAGCAGGTGCCAAAGGTGGACCGTTCTACCATCTAAGGGACTTGGGGTCTCGTATCTGTCGATAAGTTTAAAGGGATTCCGAAGAGTTTTCTCGAAAACGTGCTGGACAAGATGGGCTTACCACCTTAAGGAATCAACTATCTCAAAAGGTGTGCCAAATTTAATTGGAATTGGAATTGGACTTGAATTGAAAAAACGAGAACTTACTGTCTTCGAAAAGACATGCACACTAGAATTGGACCGAACAATGCCCCCAAGGGCATTTTGGTTATTTTGCCTCTACTTGGGCCCAGTGGGCCCGCAAAACGAATGATTGATGGGATTAGACTTGGAAAGCTGATTTAAATTAGAATATGTCCATATTGACTTGAATATAAGTCTAGACGGACTAGAGACTGCCGAGCGGGCAAAAATAGGGTGCTTATAACTACCTCTCTTTTTTCTGTCTTTGCTGATCGAAGATAGAAAACGATAGAGTAAGAGTTCCATGTTGACCGTGAGACGGTCGGAGGGACGAATTTTGGAAATTTTCAAAAATGGGAGTTTGGAAATGGATATTGGACCCAAAAGGCCTTTGAAATCGAGTTTTGGCGGGAAAAAGGGCAAAATTGCCCAGAATTAGAAACATGCACCATTAGCAGTGGCGTCTTTGTTAAAATTGACTTGGTGCCACTGCTAGTGGTGCTAGATCTGGGATCAAAACCAGCAAACTACTGGTTCGACGTTGCTGTGGGATTTGAAGAATTTTTGAAAAACCAAGAGGCTTTGTGAGGCAATCGACTTGGACACTGAAAGAGTGCTTCAAGGGGACTATGGGAGATTGCCAGAAGTAGACGCCATTATCGGGAAAGTCGCCGGAAGAGAAAATTTTGCCGGAGAACTCCAAGAGGTGAGTTTTTGATTTTATGTTGATTTCGATGTGTAGAATTCCGTTTGAGTCATGTGAACAATGAAAATTGATATTTTAATATATTTTTAACATTGCGGTGAAGTTATTTTTGCATTTTGGTGCTTGTTTGATTGAATTTGAGTGATTTTATGTGTTTATGTGAATGGGGTTTCTGCAAGAATTAAGAGTTTGTTCCTACAGCTTTGGGTGTTGAGTTTTTGGGCTACATTTTTATACCGTGTGCCTTAGAAAAATATGTTTAACAGCCATGTGAAGTTTCATGATTTTTTTGAAAACTTTTTGAATTTTTGAAAAATAGAAAAATAGAAAAAATAGATAAATTTGAGAAATTATTAAAGTTTAGTGTTTAGAAAAAAAGTAGAGATATTTTAGAAAAAAATTGAAGTAATTTTGAGAAATTTTGAGATAACTTTGAAAATCATTGATTTGCTGAAAAATAAAACAAGTCTTTTGAAAAATTTAGAAATTTGAAAAGCGTGCGCGTGTTGATGTTATGTGATTGTGACGTTGTGAAGTGCGCAGTTTGTGTTTTGTGTTGATGTTGTGGGTGTTGTAGGTACCGTTTCGAAATTAGGAAAGAGCTGAAAAAGTTTTGGAATAAAATCTTTTTAAAGGAAAAAAACAGAAAACCCTAAGGTGGACTAAGGAACTTTGAGATTTGATTTCAAAGAATTTTAGACTATGACTCATAGAATGGATTCTTGAGAAGAAAAACATTTTTAACTTTCGAGAATTAATTTTGAACTGCAAGAGAATTAGAAAATCTAATAAAAATGGATTTTTGAAAAAGAATCTTTGGAGGAAAGAGTTGTTTTTTTTTTAAATTTGGAGAAAAGGGTTAAGAAACCCCTTGAGAAATTGCGTTTAGGAAACCTTTCGAGAGTTGAGTTTTTAAAACTTTTTGAATCGACTAAAGCAAGATCTACTGACAGCAGTGTCATTTTTTTTTTGTTATCATTAGTACTAATTTTTTTCTTCCACTTTTATTTCTTATCTGCGTATACCGTATATTAACACCTCTTACCTTGGCTTATCTTTCAGGATGGTAGATGCGGGCAATGACGGTTCTGAGAGGAGACGCTGCTCTGGGAAGGTGGCTCATACAGATTCTGTCAGCAGTTTCAGCCGATCCAGGGATAGTCGGCGATCTGTTGGACGTGCATCTTCTAGTCAGAGCGGACGGGGGAGTAAACCTCTAGCAAACCCCTTCCCTTCGGTTAAGCAGGCCTTTGAGGAGGAGATTGGTGCAGAGGAGGAGGTACCGGCCCTTGGCGATCAAGTGACTGGTTACGGGAAAGCCTCCATCCGGCATAGACAGACAGACACTTAGTTAGGCGACTTGGAGGTACCAGGCATTCCACTGCTGGGGGATCTTGCCTGTCATCCCAGTGTGTATTCTAGACAGCATTTGCCCCCTCCGCGGGTACACACAGCATTGCCCCCTCCGCGGGCCACTCCATCCTACAGTGCTTTCTTGGCTGAGATTGAGTTTGGGGCCTTCATGGGATTACAGGCTAACTGCCTGAACAGACATCTTGTGCTGGCACTTATTGAGAGGTGGTTCGGAGAGACTGGGACTTTCCATTTTGTTGGCTTTGAGTTGGGACCCATTCCTTTGGATTGGATAATCATCATAGGGCTTTCCTTCGTCGGTCGGCGGATCACCTTGCAGTCAGTTAGCAGAGCCTACATGTGTATTCTGCTGGACTTGCCCCCTCCTAAGCGTTCTGCTTTCTCAATCTCCTGGCTCAGTCAGGATGACAATACTTTTGCTGTTGAGCCACCACCTTCCCGTCGAGACATCATGAGGCGGCGACTTGTTTTGTACATCATCTTCAGCTGCTTCTGCAATAACAACAAGTCGCTCATGCCTTTTAGGTTGGTGAGCATAGTAGTGGATCTTAGGGCCTTGTCTGAGCTGGATTGGGGGTTCTTCTCCTTCAACTACTTCCTGCAATCGATGCAGGTCCGGACTTCCTCTCGTTGGGGCAGCATGATTAGTTTCTGGTCTTTCCTTGTCTGGTGGAAGTATGAGTATCTACCTATTTGTAGCCTTCCACTTATCAAGGATGACCTTTATCCTTGTGCTTTGAAGTGGGCGCATGACCAAGTAGCCCAGTGATCAAAGATCACTGACTTTGTGATGCTTCAGGCTAACCTGGAGCTTATCAAGGCGAGGGATGTGACTTGGTGGCCCTTCATTGGATCAGTTCATTATGAGATGGTGCGGTACTTGGTCTCGTTATCCCTATCGAGGGCTTCTTTTCTCAGCGATGATTCTTGAGAGTCCTACTTGGGTGACCGGCACTAGCACCAGTTTCATGAGGATTTCCGGTCAATAGGAGATCTACCGGAGTATATGTTTGGAGCATTGGTTGAGAGAGTTCCTATTCCTTATTAAGAGCGCCAGCCGGGTGCCGGTTTCCTGCTTCCTCCGGATACGGACTATGCTGCACATTTTGGGGCTCATTCTATCAGTGCCTTCACTCGGTTCCAGGTAGTAGTTGGCGGATATGCTGTTGTCCAGGAGGAGGTTGACTTATGGCGCCATGCCGAGGGATACAAATCCTAGGCTGAGTTTACCACAATGAGAGACCAGAGGGACTAGTACTAGACGAAGAAGGATTAGTACCAGACAGAGGTGGCTTCCTTGACTGCCCGGTTGGCCCAGATGGGAGGTGGCAGGGTATGGTGTCCTTTCCTTCCTTCTTCTTTTCGCTCCGCTATTGTTTAGTTATTCGTTTATATCGTTGATTCTGGTTTTGTCTTCTTCACAGGATACTGGTGCTTCTAGTAGTTATCCATCTCCTCCGAAGCCAGGTTTCGGAGATTTCGATCCGGAGGATATCGACTTTGATCTTTGACAGATGTCCCTTGTGGAGACCCTGATCTTCTTTTGCCCCTATCCTGAAGATGTATTTATGTTAGACAATTTTATTCTTATAGATTTTGCATAGAGATAGACATTTATGACTTAGATACTTAAATGCATGGGCAGGCAAAGATATTTATGATTTTTTCAGCTAAGTATATGATCAGATGCATGTGTAGAGACGATGATGACGTATATTTATTACATGGGTTGATATTGAACTGTATTGGCGACTTCTATTTCTACAAGGAGTTATATCCTATGTATGCAAAGCTCATGCCATTATTTTTATTATTTTTTTTTATGAAGATGCATGCACATATTAAAAATATTCTAGTTAAAGGAATGATAATGGGTGTTGTCAAACTCAGTATCTTTGGGATGGTAACTCTTTCCTTTTTGGGGGGCTGGCCGCTCCTTTGGCTCAACCTTACCTTAACTGGATGATAGCACTTCATACCTTTCTCAACCTGTTGACCGCCTCCGATTCTCTACCTTGGGGTTAGTTTATAGGATTATTGGGCTAAAACGCTCAACTCTCGAGGCTTCAGCAACAATTTACTTGACTTTTAGCAGAGCGATAGATGGCCAATCTTTTAATCTGAGGAGACTTTGCTTTAGGACCATAATGTAGGCTGGGTTATGGGGTTTTTCGAAACAATGGGATATATCAAATTCGATGTTACTTTCAGCAAGTTTTAGATCCATACCATCTATGACTATTTTTCCCAGTTGGGTTAGCATCCTTCTTTAGCTTCGGCAATGTGTCTAGCTCATTTAGATCAAGCAATCCGTTTTCAGTCAAAGTAGACTTTAGTAGGGTTGTAATGTAGGTCATGGTTTTGGGTTTTTGCAAGAAAGGGTAAAGGCTTAAACCTATTATTTCTATTGGGTTTCTTTGTAACCTAGGATCACCTTTAAATTTTCTCCTTGCTTTTACTACATAATTCTCAGGGTGAAAATGACTCTTTCCTTTCACCCTTTCTATATGCTTTTTGAGATAAACATGACTATCTTCTCTTTCGGCCTTCTTATTATGCTTTTCAAGATGGCTCAATCATGGTTTTCTTCAGGCCTCTTTCTTAGAATTTTTTTTTTTAATGGCCTCTTGCCCCTTAGCAACTCTTTTCCTTTGCCTTTCTTTTTCTTTTCCATCTCTTTTCTTTTCCTTTTATAAAGCGAACAATTCTACAATACTTTTTTCTTAGACCTTTTCCTTAACAATTCAATCTAAACTATTGTGAGTGGTGATCCCTAGGTTGGGATTTTCTTGAAAACGATAAATGGCTTAACAGGTTTGACAAACGGTTGCTTCTGACTGTATGGAAAATGAAATGAGGGCCTCTCTTCACTTTGAACTAGATTGCTTGATCCATAGGGCCTTCACGACTGCCCTAGCACGATAGAGGATGGATATTATTCTTAGAGTTCTCGATTATTGTTTATCCCAGTGTGGGGGGACGGTCTTAGATCAGGGTTGGCAAGGAATATTTCGCTTGTTACAAGGTACTATGGGCTAAGCAAAGGGAATATAAACACTTTTTTTCCTTTTATATGGGGAAATGAAAGATGGCTCCTATTCATCTTAGTAGTCTGGCCACACATCGCTTAGCTTCGGTGTCTTGCAAGTGTTGTTTTTGGGTAATTTCCTCACTCATCCTTATCCTCTCTCTCTTTGGAAAGCTGATTATTTGGCGAGTGGTTAACTCATGCTTTCATCCCTTCAAGTAAGATCATTCCACAAGATGAACCATGCCCCTTGCGTAGGAAGTAGGTACCATTCGCAAAAGAAAACAATATAACAGCAATAAATAAAAAGACTTAATCATTTTATTATGTTAGTAAAAAGCATATAGTTCATTTTAAAGAAGTAAAAATGAAGCTATTAATTTAAGAATATAATGTAAAGGGATAGAAAGAAAGTGGGTGAAACACCCCTCTCTTGTATGCTTTTGAAGAGAAACCGTTTCAGTAAGGCCTTGGGACAATACCTACATCTTCGATACTCCATTCATGATTTGGGTTCCTGGTTAAGGAAAGCTGGGCAAAGGCTTCTTCTAGAGCTCCGAACATGTTGATAGTGATGGCACAGTTGTCAGCCTTATTGACTTTCTTGTTGTTCTTTACGGCAGGTTCCTCCATAAACAGCACGGCTTACTCGCCTCCTTCCAACTCGAATGGCTCTATTGGTGTCTTTGGCTCTTTTAGCTCCTAGCCCAGGTCTTTATAATTCCACTCGATCATAGGCCAAGGGTTCTCTAATAAGTGACGTTCTGCTGCGGCGTACTTCGGGTGTAAAAACTCATTACCCCATCCATCAATAGCCACACTTTCAACATGAGCCTCCTCCAGGAGTATTGACTCCTCCACTGGCCAATCAGAAGAATCCAGCACCTCATTAGGGTTATAAAGATAAATCGGGCATAGTGGGAGATCCTCCTTCCAGTCATCTTCTTCATCAGTCTCCTAATCTTCCTCATAATCCTCAGCCATGGCCTCTTCGAACTCTCCATTGCCTTTCATTTCTATCAGTATCATATTGACGGTGTGGTCCGATAGAGGGTTGGTGGTCACATTGGGGGTTGGAGCAGGATTCACCGATTGAAGATCAATAGTTTTGTTGTCGATTAAGTCTTGGATCTTATGCTTGAGAAAGAAGCAGCTTTCAGTGTCATGCCCCTAGCCACCCGAGTGGTATTCACAAGTGAGGGCAGCATTGAAGGTTGGGGGTAGAGGGCTTGGCAATGGGCGAGCAAGTATGGGCTTCAAGATATTATTCTTTAGAAGGTTGTGGTAGGCCTTAGTTTGGGTGCAGGCTAAGGTATCAAAGGTACGGATATGTCGAGCAGGTCTATTAAAGTTAGGTCGTGCCCTAACAGGGCCATAGTTAGGGGTTGGAACAGGCATGGTTAAAGTGGGTAAGGACAGGATAGGGTGTGATTGTAGTGGTGGACAATATTGGGGTGGTTGGCCGGGCAAGATGGCAGACACCTCACTTTCCTTCTTGATTATTCCCCTTGTAGTAACCACCTTCTTGGCTATGTTGGCAGAACTTTCTCCAGCCTTTGCATAGGGGTCTGTAATCCTCCCTGTCTTGTGACCGTTTTCTATCATCTCCCCTTACATGATGAGTTCAGAGAAGCTTCTCATAGAAGATACCTTGGAAGGTATATACAATTGCACGTACTCCTTCTCTTCAAGTGAGGGATTGACTTGTGCAGCGGCTTCTCTCCATCTCAAGGCATAATTCTTGAACTTTTCTTTTTCACCCTTACCTATAGTCATCAGAGACCATCGGTCAAAAGTAAGGTCGATATTGTGGCGATATTGAGCTTTGAACCTATTGACCAGGTCGATCCAAGTTGTGATCTTCCTTATGTCTAGACAGGCAAACCATTGAAGGGCAGACCTAGTGAGGTTGTGTTGGAACAACTGCATGAGGAGCTTCGGATAGTTTACATGACCGCTTAGCACCCCAACATAGAGACGAAGATGAGCAATAGGGTTACCAGTGCCGTCATACTTCTAGAAGTCGGGCATTTTGAACTTAGCAGGTCTTGGGTAATCCGAAAAAAAATAGGGCTCGTCATAGGAAGTAAACCCATAAGTGTCATGGCCATAGAGACTTCGCAGTGAATCCTCTAACCCTTGGACTTTCAGACTAAGAGGGTCTAGGGGAGTCCTCTTTACTGCAAGTGAGAGCAATATGGTTTCCTCCTCTTCAGTGTTGATCCCCTTGGTGTCTTCCTTGTTCCTTCTAGCATTATCAGATTGAAGCACGATCCTTGTGTTAGCAGGTTCAGGGTCTTTGGATGAAGTCATTGATGATGATGGGATTGCAGTAGCATCCTTGATGACCAAGGTTTGGACGAGCTTAAACATTTCATCAATCTTAGTCCTCATTTCGTTGACCTCTTCTCGAGAGGCTTGGGACGATTCTTCAAGGTTGGCAACCATAAGTGATGCTCTTTGTCGGGTGATAATGGGATCCTTAGGTGAATGTTGACCCTTCTTGGGAGCAATATTGACTCAGTGCAAGGTGATTTCTGTAAATAAAAAAGAAAGAGGTAGGAAAAGAAAATAAGGACACAAATTGCAAGTTAGTTTTTGGTTTTTGGAGAGCTTTATGCAATGCATGTCCTAAAGTGTCCCTATTTTAGAGGGAGACTAAATATAATGGCTTTGGCTCACTTTCAGAGATAGGGGTTTTACCCCTGTATGCAAGCAGCTTACCATTAATCAAGAATCTGAATTCATCATTTATTCGCGGAAAATAAAAAAACTCATTGAACAAAAGAACCAAAGTACATTTTAATGGGGGAAGGGGGAACATTTTCCTTAGACTTCCACCTATCTAATTTTACATATGAAATCCTAAACTACTCTTGAGTCTTCAGATTCGCCTTCATTGGATTTGATGTCGAGGAGGTCACTGAGAGACCTTGTTGATCGATTGCCCCTTATCTTCTTAGCAAATCTATCTCTGTGAGCATAGAGGGATTGGGGCCCCTCTTATGGGATGACTTAAAATGCATGCAATGATTCCTTAGGGTTACGTGGGAACCCTTAGGGTTTAGGTAGGTTTAATGCATGGTGGAGTGACTTCGGTGCCACTCTCCTTGGGTTGATCATATGCATGAGAATGCAGTGACTTGAGTTACTTTGGAACTCTTGTCTTGGGATGGAATATTATATGCACGACTATGGATGCAAAGAGCGTAAGAAGAGAGAATGCAATGGTAAAGTAAACGTGCATGCATGAGCAGTTAGACAAGCATTATAACAATAAGAATACAGTCATTATAACAACAAGAATAAACAGATATAGAGGAAAGTAAAAGCAGTCGCCCTTTCCTCTATGGTTTTGGAAAACGGAGCGCATGTCTTAAATTCGACTGAGGTTCGGCTATGCAGGGTGGCTATATGAGCATGAGGTTGAAGGTTTACTAATGCATCCTAAAAAGACTCAGTTCCCGGATCTTCAAACTTAGGCCCATTGTGAAACCCTTAATTAAGTAACTTACATATATTGCATGGTTAAGAGGTATGTAAATTAGCATTCCTCGAGGTGATGCCATGATCGGTTGGTGATCTGAGTGGGGGAACCATCAACAGGCCGTATGTGAAGAAACTGACATAGCATCTTGCCCACAACCAATATACCATTCCCCCTCCTAACTAGAAAGGACAGATCAAGGTAAAGAATGCAAGTATGCAAAATGCAAGTGCGTGTGCAGTGTGTGTGTGATTTTTGAAAGCAGAGGAAAGGGCCCAACAACTCCCATCTATCATGTTCATTCCATTCATTCATACATAACAATTAGTATGACATGAAATAATAATGAAAACAAAATTCCACCTACAAAACAAAGATGCAAGAGTTAGTATGTAGACAGCAAACTTAATGTAAGGTAATATGAATGGAGTTGAATGCATGTTTTTGAAAACAACTTTGAAAATTTGATTTTAAAAATTGAAGGTGGATAGAATTGAACAAGTTAATTGAAGACTCTACATGGGTGAAGGGTGAAGAGATATAGCTATGGCCTAACCCTCTAAGTGCCCTAGTGGAGTCGCCAGCTGTCGCACCTAAATTTTTCACACTCAAGGAATACACACACAAGCGTGAAAAATACTATACTCTCTCGTTAAAACTTATCCTCCTAGAAGAATGAGTGCTACTAGGTTTGAATTGAAAACTGATTTGAATAAAGAGCTTTTGAAAAACATTTGGAGTTGCCACCTAACTTGATTATGGTGAGTTAGGTCACCTAAAAACTAAGCATAATCTGAAGACTACACTTAGGGTTTTTTAAAACGATTTTAAAAATACTTCCTCAAGAGAGGGTTTTTAAGAAAACAAGTTGTTTGGCAACCTTTAGAAAATATTTAAGCTCTTTTTTGAAAATAACTCCATTTGGTCTTTGAAAATAGTGATTCTAGGTTCGGAGGTTGGTTATGTGTAGGGAATACGCACTAAGCCATCACCCTACCCCGCCCTTGCGGTACCTACATGTCTATTCACCCTAGATTCACCCATTAAAGTCTTCAATTAATATATGTCCAAAACTATCCACTTTAGAAAAGAATTTTTAAAAGAATGATGCATGATATGTAAGTGCAAGAAAAGAGTCTAACCTTAAAAATAGACTTGGAAAAGAAATTTGTGATTTGAAAAGACTTGATTTGAAAAGAAGAGTTGAGTTTTAAAAGAAGAGTTCTAGAAATTGAAAATAGGGATTTGAAAATAGATTTTTAGAATTAGAAATTTGAAATAGATTATGGAATTGAAAATTTGAAGAAGATTGTGGAATTGGAGATTTCAAAAAAGTTATGACCGCACCCATGAAGGTTGCCTACGTATCCCTTTTGAGGAATTAGGTCAGTCGTAGTTCGAACAAGAGTCTGATTGAAAATAGAAGATTTTGATTGGAAAAAAAATTAAGTAGGAATTCGAATTGGAAGATTAGAAAATTTGAACTTTGATTGGAAGATTTGAAAAGATTGGTTTTAGGAAACCTAGACCTAGGAAAGATGGAATTTAGGAAAGATTTTGAGATTCAAGAAAGATTGGACTTGTTTTGGAAAGATGGAGATTTCAGAAAGGTTCAAAATAGGAAAGTTCCGTTTTAGGAAAGTTTCATTTTAAGAAAGGTTTTGAAATAAGAAAGATTTGAAATAAGAAAGGTTTTGTTTTAGGGAGGTTTCGAATTAGGGAAGTTTTGAATTAAGAAAGTATTAAAATTGGAAAGTTTTGAAATTGGAAATTTTTTAAATTGAAAAGTTTTCACTTAAGAAAGTTTCGAATTTAGAAAGTTTTGACTTAAGAAAGTTTTGATTTAGAAAAATTTAAAATTTAGAGAGTTTAGAATTTTAGAAAGATTCAAAGTTTAAGTTTTAGAAATACTTAAAATTGGGAAAGGTTTGAGTTTAAGAAAAATTTAAAAATTTAGATTTGGAAAGTTAAAATTTGGAAAGGTATGGAATTAGGAAAGGTTGGGATTAGAAAGATTAAGAAGCTTAAAGTTTAAGGAAAGATTTGAAAGTTTAGGTTTTGGAAACTTAAGGTTTTGGGAAGGTATGCGATTAGGAAGGATTGTGATTAAGAAAGATTTAGATTAGGAAGGATTGGGATTAGGAAATGTTTGGATTAGGAAAGATTGGGACCCCTATTTTCTAAGGCAAAAGATTGGGTTTCGTTTCTAAAAAGAGATGATTTGATTTTGTTTCCAAAAACGGAGGATTGGATCTAGTTTCCTAAGTGGGGAGATTGGATTTGGCGTGGAATTAAAAGGTGAAGTTTTGGAAATCCTAGATTTGGAAAACTATAGTTTGATGTAAAAAATAGATTTTGAAAATTTATAATTTTGATGTAAAAAAGGAGATTTTGGAAACCTAGGTTTTGAAGTAATCATGTTTTAGGAAAGAAAATTAGGGTTTCCTAACCATGGCTCTAAGGTTTAACTTGGACTTCAAAAAAAGATATTTTGGAAAGTAAAACTTTTGGAAAGAATGATTTTTGGAAGAAGATCTTAGAAAAGAGTTTTTGGAAAAGAACTTTTGGAAAGAGTTTTTAGGAAGGAAACTTAGGGAGCGTTTTTAGAAAATGAATTTTGAAGAGAGCTTTTTGGAAAAGAGTTTTTAGGAAGTTAAGTTTTTGAAGGGAATCTTTAGAAAAAAATTTTGGAAAGGAGATTGCAGAGTGTTTTTTAGAAAATATATTGGAGAAGAGATTTTAGAAAGTAGATGTAAAAAGAGATTTGAAAAGGATTTGAATGTGGACTTTTGCAAGCCACTAAAAATATCTCACTTCCATAAAAAGATTCTAACCATAAGAATGGTTAGAACCATTCTAGGATTGTGGTTTTGAAAACAACGAGGATTTAAAAATATGGACCATATTGGTCACTTTAAATGTAACACTTTTCTAAAGCAACCCTAACCATGAAAAGGCTAGAATCACCTCAAGATTGTGGTTTTAAAAATAAGTTTTTTGAAGAAGAAAACTTTAATGCAAGTTTTGAAAATGATTTTTTATTCAGGTTTTGAAAACAAGTTTAAAAACGAATTTTAGGAGAGATGCATGATCATGATGTGCACAATGCAAGTAAGAGTCGTGAACATACAAGGTTAAAGGCTTCACCACATGATCAAGGGGGCTGAAACCACGTGGTCTTCGGTTAGACTAAGAGAAAGCCCCCGACATGGTGACTTTCAATAGCCTAATCCTACATATGAGCCGGGGAGTCCCTTGTTTCAAGCATGCAAAAAAGGGAGGTAGAAGAAAGGGGATTAAAATAGAAGAAAATCCAAGTGGGTTAGGAGAGAGAAGAGAGGAGGGAAAGTTGCGTAAACATAAATAGAGAGCCTACCTTGTGTTTTCTTTTATTTACTTGCTCGGTTTGCTTTCTTTACTTTGATCTTCGCTTTGCTTTGCGCCAATCTTCGAGAGCTTGCTTGGATCTTTAGGAACTTCGGAGTTGCAGCACTTCAAGTCTTCAATAGAGGCTTTGGAGGCTAGTATAGGAGTGTATAGGGGTGTATGTTAGTGTATGGGAGTGTATGTATATTAGGATTTAGTGCATAGCGGCTAGGGTTTGGAAAACCTAAAGAAGACTAGGGTTTGGGGAGGCTACAAGCTCTGTTTACCAAAGAAGAGAGTTTTTAAACTGAGCTTGCGGACCATTTTCTTACTGGAGGAGGCTCTATATTTATAGACAGAGGATTGACCTAACGCCTGTTGCTGTGGCGCCAGGCAAAATTTTCTTCTAGTGGCACCAGGCCAGATTTTGGCTTGGCGCCACTACTAATGGCACTAGCCACTTAGGAAAGTTTTAAAGTCGGTAAGCAACGTATTTTCAAAAGATTTGGGCGCCTGTACTAGTGACTACCTTGCAATTTTTAGCCTAGCTTCACTAGGAATGGCTACAGAAGGTCCATGAATGATTTGAAAGGCTGGGAATGACCTAGAAGGACGAAAAGGGACAAGAACCCCTAAACTAAAGTCTTAAGAGTAATAGACTTGAAGAACGATGTCAAGATGTGACAAAAGAGTTGACCGGGCCATTAGAGGCAAAACGGTCAATTGGGCCGGAAAGCTACCAGGATGGACTCGGAATATCCCAGAAGAAGACTGGAAGCTTGGAAACATTAGCTAGAATGTTCCAGGAGGCTACCGATTTGATACCCAGAGTCAGTGTGGTTAGAAAAGGAAAACAGCCCGCTAGGGGCAAAACGGTCATTTTACATCAGGCTTGTCAGAACTGACTCGGAATGACCTAGAAATATTTCGGAAGGCCGGGGATACTATTAGAAACATCTCTGGGAGGTTACTGGTTTGATACCCAGAGCCAGTGTGGTTCCCGGGGTGCTTGGATGCCTAAGGACAAAATGGTCACCTTAACCAGAATGTCTCGGAATTAGCCCGAAACTGACTAGAAGGCACCTAATCATATCGGATTGTCTTTAAGAAAATTTTGGAAAGGTGCACTTACCATTCTGAGGACTAAGGTACTTTCTCAAGAAACGTGTCGGAAATGGCCCTAGGGGTAGTTTGGTCATTTTTCACCAAAGTGGGCTAGCAGGCACTAGTATTGACCTAGGTTTTGAGTGTTTCCATTACTCTGATAACGGTCCCATGACATAGGGGTTTGTTGGCAATTCCCTATATCGACCTATTTGCTAGTGTTTCCGCCACTCTAACGATTGTGATGTTTATGAGTATTTCCGTTACTCTAACGGAGTCGCAATCATTCCAAAAACTGCCTGATCTCGGGAAGTTGCTAGGTGGACTTTGTGTCAGAGGAATCAACTTTTTTGAAAGGTATGCCAAAATTGACATTTCTTCATTGGTGGGCTAGCAGGCGCTGAAGGTGGACTGTTCTACCATCTAGGGGACTTGGGGTCTTGTCCCGGTCGACAAGTTTGAAGGGACTTACCATTTCGAAGAGTTCTCTCGGATACGTGCCAAACAAGATGGACTTACCACCTTGAGGAATCAACTATCTCAAAAGGTTTGCCGGATTTAATTGGAATTAGAATTTGAATTGGACTTGGAATTGAAAAAATGGGGACTTACTATCTTCGAAAAGACATGCCCACTGGAATTGGACCGAACAATGCCCCCAAGAGCATTTTGGTCATTTTGCCTCTACTTGGGCCCAATGGGCCCACGAAGTGAATGATTGACGGGATTAGACTTGGAAAGCTGATTTAAATTAGAATATGTCCATATTGACTTGAATACAAGTCTAGACGGACTAGAGACTACTGGGTGGGCAAAAATGGGGTGCTTACACCATTTTAAAGAACCCTTTTTAAAGTTTCCCTAAACCTTTTTCCAAGTGCCAAATTTTCTAAAAAATCCGGCAGAGTCCCATTTGTAAAAGACCTCTACAACGCCACACAATCACAAATTCACAACGTCACCAAACACGTAATACCTTGCCGCCTACCCAATACGAAGCATAGATAGGCAAATGTCAATTTTTTCTAAAATTTTTGAGCCTATTTCCTCACCTTTTTTTCAAATACCTTCAACCAAACTCACAAGTTTTTCAAAAATATACACAAAACTTTTCAAAAATATTCCTAGAATTTTCTAGTAACAATCCAACACTCCTGGGATTTATTTCTCAATTTTTTTCAATTTTTCACATTTTTCAACATTTTTTTAATTTTAAAAAAATCAAAAAATACAATCGATTTCAAAAAATTACGAAACTTCATACGTTGCTCAAAATATTTTTCTAAGGCATCTTATGCAAAAATATTGTAGGAAAACGCCTTACCCAGTGCCTAAATCACTAGTTTTCTAACCCTACTGGAATCCCCTTTCACAAAGCATGGCAATCTACACAAACTCACTCAAATGATCACCAAAATGCAAAAACGACTCCATAGATGCGTTCAAAACATTCAAGAATCACAATTTCCACTATACACATTCTTCAAACAAAACTCTACGAGTTGAAATCAACAAAAACCAAGAAAACTCACTTTTTGGAATTTTTTTGGCGATTTCTTCTTCTCTGATGACTTTTCGGTGATGACGTCACTTCCCGACAACTCCCTGACATTCCACAAACACTCCCCAACAATATCCAAGCAAAGTCCCTCGAAAATATTTGGAGAGAAATTTCAAAATTGGCACAATACCACACCAAAGCCCTCAAACCTGTAGCTACTGCTTAAATAGTCTCGCAGGCCGTGCACCACTTATAGTGGCGCACAAGCAAAAGTAAACATGGCACCACTAAGAGTGGGGCACAACCAAGTTGGGCCTCGCCTCAACCTTTTGCCCTCCAAAACCAGTTTTAAATGGCCTTCTGACTTCATTTTCAAGCTTTAATCTCCAGTTTTTAAAATTTCAAACCTCTGGTCACTCTGACTACCTCGTGACCTTCATTGGGTACTTACTTTTTCGTTTTCTGCCTTCAATAGGTAAAGACCAAAAAAGAGGGGCAGTTGTTAGCACCCCATTTTTGTCACTCAGTAAAATGACCAAAATGTCCCTGTTGCATTAGTCAGTCCAATCCAGGCCAGTACGTCTTCCATAAGACGATAAGTTCATTCAAATCCAAAGTTAAATCCATTTGTCCCATCATTCGAGAAAGTTGATCCCTCATTAATGGTAAGACCATTCAATCTAGCACGGCATAATCACCAAGAAAGTTTATTCTTCAGATCAGTAAAGCCCCTTTCACACTCATCTCTGGAAAATACCTAAGTCTCCAAAATGGAAAAGCGGTTCACTTCTGGGGCCTGCTACCCCGCCAATGTAGAATGTCCCAGCTTGGCACATTCTTTCAGAAAGCACAAACCCCTCAAGAATAGAAGACCATCCCAGCTTGGCACGACCTTCGAGAAAGTTTATCCCTCAAGGCGGTAAGACCCTTTCAAGCCTTGCCATTGAGAAAGTACCAATTCCTCAAACAGAAGTCCAAACCACATCTAGACCGATCAACATTGACGCCTGCTAGCCCGCCCTAGTGAAAAATGATCATTTTGCCCCCAGTGGGCCCGGTACGTTCCTCGAGAAAATACCAAGTCCTCGGAATGGTAAGACCATCTTCCAGAATTGTCCCTAGACAACTCGGTATGTCCAGTACCATCTAGTCAACCCTGGTCCTTTTTCAGAGGTTCCCTAGTCAAAATGACCATTTTACCCCTAGGCATCCAAATGCCCTAAGAAACCACACCGGCTTTGGATATCAGACCGACAACACCCCAGTCAATTTTGGTCAACCCCAGTCAATTCTAGTCAACCCCGATCAATGTTGGTCAACCATAAAATTCTTGGGATAAGGTGACCGCGATCCGGTCACTTTTTTCAACCATACAGGCCCTAGGAATCAAACCGATAACCTCTGAAAACTTTCCAGAGTATTACTTTCCATTTCTAGCAGGGCTTCGCCATCCGGCGCCTTTCTTTTCTTAACTGGAACCTCCCTACTCCACTTCAGGTGAAGCATGACCATTCTTTAGTCATGCACCACTAATAGTGGCACATAAACCCCCAGGATCGGTTACGAATCAGCCAGCCCCCTACCTAGCCTTTTTTACAGCTTCTCATTAATGACCCTATGCCACTCTTAGTGGTGCACGGCCAACCATAAAGCGTGCGCCGCTCAACCCCCCTGTTTTTGCATTATAAATATAGGTCTTTTCCCTTACTATTTTGGGTCAAAAATTTTATCTAGAAACTCTCCTTCTCTGTTCCAGACAACTCTCGAAGCCCTCTCCTTCTTACAATGTGGTGATACCTAACCTTGTATATTCCATGCCATTATTATTGTCCTCATATATTTGCATTTATGTCATTTCTCTATCCCTTAAAACCATTTTCAAAGTAGTTTTCTTCAAACCACAATTCTAGGTGGATCCTAACCCTTTTATGGTTAGGGTTTTTCTAGAAATGTGTGACATTTTAAATGGCTCCCATTAGCCTACATTCTTTTCTTTTCAAAAACATGGTCTCGGAATGATCCTAGTCTTTTCATGATTAGGGTTGTTTCGAGAAAAGTGTGATATTCAAAATGACCCGAAAAGGTCTACATTTTTTGCCTTGTGTCTTTATTATTTTTCAAAGCCACAAGCCTAAAGCAATTCTAGCCTTTCTATGGCTAGAATGGTTTTAGGCGAAGTGCGATATTCATTTGGATGTCTAAAATTCAAGTTAGGGTTTCGAGCCCTAAAACATGTTTTCGAAAAGACTCAGTTTTCAAACCATTTACAAAACTTGCATTTGTTAAACCCTAGAAGTCCAATCCTAGGAAAATTCCATTTTTACCCACTTGAAAACTTTCCTTTTTCAAGTCAAAATTATACCTTTTTTAAACCCTCAAAATCCTCAATTTCCAAATTAATCAAAACTTCCTTAAATTTTCCTGAACAAGTAACATTTCCAAACTCAAACTTTCCTGAAAAGAAAACTTTTTAAAAATGAAAACTTACTAGAAATAGAAACCCATTTCAAATTTTCAACTCTTTCGGACTATTGTTCAAACTACGGCTGACCTGATCTTCTTTAAAGAGGTACATAGGCAACCCTTCATGGGGTACGGTCACAACCCTTTCTAAAGTTCCAATTCCATAACCATTTTCAAACTCAATTACTTCTTTCAAACTATTTTCAAACTTTGTTTTCAAAAGTTTCCTAGGTGGATAGCATTAAACATAGGTAACTGATGAGTCATAGTTAGGTGAGTAAAAGATGAATGGACATATAGGTACTGCAAAGGCGGGGTAGGGTGATAATCTTAGGACATCTTTCTTACACGTAACCAACCTGCGAACTTAAGCATTTCTGTTTCAAAAACCAAAACCAGAGTCAATTTTCAAAAGAGCTTTCCAACATTTTTAGGGTTGTCAAACAATCCTACCTTCTAAAACTCTCTCATAAGAAAGTTTTTCAAAAATACTTTCCAAAACCTAAGTTTAACCCTCATGTTTTACTTGGTGTAGATGACCTAGCACATCTTTAAATATGTTAAGTGGCAACTCCAAAGACCTTTTCAAAAGGCCCTAATCAATTCCGTTCAAACCCAATCACATTCGTTCTTCTAGGAGGACGAGTTCTAACGAGAGAGCACCGTACCTTTCCCCCCTGGGCTTAGAGGGCCCGACGTCTGAAAACGGGATGCAACGGTTGGTCTGAGCCCTAGTGGGTTAGAGCAGGTATATATATGCTTATGTATAGATATAAAAGTGTATAATTATGTATAGGGGCCCATTGGGTGCTGTGTGAATGAACCAAATGAGGGTTAAGAAATGTGGAATAATATATATATATATATATGCATATGTTTAGTGCAAAGAACTACCAAAGACTATTGCCGGTTGAGGAACTTGGGGTTATTTGGCCATGGCTGCAATGACCAGTTATGAGCATGAAAAGGAAGAAGAAAAAAAAAAAAAAGAGAGACTAGAAAGAAAAAAAGGAAAATGGAGAAGAAAGAATGGAAAAAAAAAAAAACAAAAAGAGGAAAAGAAGGCAAACATAATGGATTGTAATTTTAGAGAGAGATATGGGTTATGACAGAATGGTACCAGAGCCAATCCCAGCCGAAAGTGTGTAGATCGAGCCCAATGCGAGGACGCATTGTCCTTTAAGGGGGTGGATTGTGAGACTAGGGCAGTTGCACATGGGCGGGGACAAGATCCTGGCAGGCTACGATAGTGGTAAGTTGGCTTCAACGTTATATGCTGCAATCCCACACCGCTTGGGAAAGGAGAGGAAAAATGCTATATATGTAGGCACTTGTATCTCCTTGGTATAACACGTTTTAAAGTCATGCGGGCAAGGTCCAAAGCGGACAATATTGTCATGGCCCATTGTAATATCCCAAACCTTTATTTATTTAAATTAATGTGAATTTCTAGTGGTTTTAAATCTCATTCCTCTAGAAATGCACGGCTTTAACATCATCTTAGGAATGGATTGGTTGTCCTCTCACCGTGTTATCATTGATTGTGAGCTTAAACGAGTCGTGTTTCATTCTTCTACCCATTCAGGGCTTGTATTTGAGGGAGTTGGTGTCGTGCCGCTACCCTATCTCATTTCATCTATGCAAGCACGTCGTCTAATACAAAAAGGGAATCGTGCATTCTTTTGTAGCGTTTTTGACATACACATTTCCCCACCGCCCTTGGAAGACATCCATGTTGTCCAGGAATTTTCCAATGTCTTTTCTGATGAGCTACCTAGTTCTTTGGTGGACCAGGAGATTGAATTCCCCATTGACCTTAATCCGGGTACTAGACCCATCTCCAAAGCTCCTTGCTGTATGTCCCCTTTAGACTTGAAGGAGTTGAAGGTCCAACTCTAAGACTTGTTAGAAAAGGGATTCATCCATTCTAGTGTCTCACCTTGGGGTGCTCCGATCTTATTTGTGAAAAAGAAGGATGGAACCATGAGATTATACATTGACTACCGGGAATTCAAAAAGGTCACCATTAAGAATAAGTATCCATTACTGAGAGTGGATGATTTGTTTGATCACCTACAGGGCGCACAAGTATTTTTTAAGATTGACCTAAGGTCAGGTCATCACCAACTAAAGATCAAGGCAAGTGATGTTGAGAAGACAGCTTTTTAAACCAGATATGGTCACTATGAATTTCTGGTTATGCTGTTTGGAGTTAATAATGCACCTGCTGCATTCATGGATTTGATGAATCGGGTTTTCAAACCCTTCCTTAATGATTTTGTTATTGTGTTTATTGATGATATTTTGGTGTACTCTAAGAGTCATGCAGATCATGAGCACCACTTAAGGATGGTTCTCCAAACTTTGCGAGACTGAAGATTGTATGCTAAACTAAAAAAATGTGAATTCTGGCTACCGAGTGTGGCATTTTTGGGACACATCATCAGCATGGATGGAGTGTCCGTTGATCCTTTGAAGGTCGAAGCCATTGTGAATTGGCCGAGACCGACGAATGTAACCAAATTCAAAAGTATTATGGGCTTAGCTAGGTATTACCGAAGATTTGTGAAGGACTTCTCCAGGATTGCAACTCCTCTAACACAGCTCACCCGAAAGAACACAACATTTGAATGGAACGCGAAGAGGGAATGGAGTTTCCAAGAATTGAAGAACCGATTGCTGTCCGCACTAATTCTAGCCTTGCCTACCGGGACTGACAGATTCTCTATCTACAGTGATGCTTAGCATAGAGGACTAAGATGTGTATTGATGCGACACGGTAAGGTGATTACATATGCCTTAAGACAGCTGAGACCGCATGAGAAGAACTACCCAACCTATGATCTTAAATTGGCAGCGGTGGTGTTTGCTTTGAAGATTTGGCACCACTATTTGTACGAAGTCACATACAAGATCTTCACTGACCACAAGCGTTTTGTCGCACCCCGGTTTCTGGGTCCAAGGTCCTTTCGGCTCGGAGACAAAATCACGGAACTCTGTCACTAGAACTCGTCCTCCTAGAATGGCAAGTGCGACTAAGTTTGAATTGAAAATTGGTTTGGTTAAGGGCTTTTTAGAAAATAGGAGTCGCCACCTAACTTGATTAAGGTGAGTTAGGGCACCTAAAACTAAGTGTTAATCTGAAGATTAAATTTAGGGTTCTTGGAAAGATTTTGAAAATTCCGTCAAAAGGGAGTTTTTAAGAAAATAGGTTATTTGGCAACCTTTGTAAAGATTTAAACCCTTTTGAAAAATAACTTCATTTTGGTCTTTCGAAAACAGAAATCTGTGGTTCGAAAGTTGGTTACGTGTAGGGAAGATATCCTAAGATCATCACCATACCCCACCCTTTCAGTACCTACATGTCTAATCACCGTTTGTTCACTCACTAGAATAACCGGTTACCATTGTCCACTCAATATCCACTTTAGAGTTTTGAAAACGGGGTTTAGTCATTACCTTTCAGATGAATGATCCATGATACAAGTTTTGGAAGAAGTTCGAAAATGTGGGAGTTCTGAAGGAGTTTGAAATGAGAACTTTGAATTGATTGAAAGTTTTTGAAAAGGGGATTGGAGTTGAAGTAGAAGTTATGACCGCACCATTTTAGGTTGCCTACGTATCTCATTTGGCAAGTATCAGGTCATTCATAGTTTGAGCAAGAGCCCAATGGAAAATAGGTGCATTAGGCCTTTGGGAAGTTTTGAAGACACTTTGAGGCCTTTGGAAAAGTTTGAAGACACTTTGTGGTCTTTGACGAAAGAGAACTTGAGAGTTTAGGAAAATGCCTTTGAAGTAGGACTTGGGGTGTTTTGAAATGTTTTGAAGTTGGATTTGAAGACGGTTTTGAATGTTTTTAAAATTGACTCGAGAGAGTTTTGAAGTGTTTTTAAGACAACTCAAGAAAGTTTTGGAAAAGCTTTGTAATAACTCAAGAGAGTTGTGATGTCTTGTTTTGAAAACCTTGCAGGTAGGGTTTTGAGAGGTTTTTATGAACTTGTCTTTAAAAAGCTCTTGAAAGTGGTTTCGGAATCCTAACATGGACAACCTTGGGGGTTGCTCTTAATGTATTACATTCCTTCGGAATCCCTAACCCTAAAGGGGTAGGGACACCTTAGGCTTGTGAGTTTTTGAAGACGTTTTTTGAAATACTTTGAAGATGGAATGTGGGAACATTTGGAGAGGCTATGAAGTTGGTTTTCAAAATCTCAAGAGAGTGGGAAGCTTTGGAAAAATGGGTGATAAGCATAGCTTTAAATAGAAAGGGTCGTTCAAAAGGGATCTATGAGTTGGAACCTTGAAGTATATTAACCTAGGTTGTGTTAACCTAAGTTTAAAGGTGACCTAAGGCTAACTAACTTGGGTTATGTTGATCTAGGGTTAACCAACTAAAGTTGGGTTAACCTAAGGTTAAGGTGACCTAGGATTAACTAACTAGCGTCAAGTTAACCTAAGGTTAGATAACTAGGGTTAAGTTTACCTAAGATTGAATAACTAGGGTCTAGTTAACCTAGGATTGAGTAACTAGGATCAAGTTAACCTAAGGTTGGATAACTAGGGTCAAGTTAACCTAGGGTTGAATTGTAAGATGATTTTAGAAGGTGATTTGATGCATTTTTTGAAAGAGTTTTTGGAAAACAAATCATGATATGCAAAGGACTTTGATAGACAACCTTTTTGAAGATCACTTCCATGAAAATTTGACTCTAGCCAAGAATATGGTTTATATGGTTGGTGCTTGAAAACCATTCCAAAGAAGGTTTTCTTAGGGCCATTATAACATTTATCTTGACAAGAATATGGGCTTCAAGAATCAACACAAGGGTGACAACCTTTGGAAAACCATTTGATGCAAAGATAGAGAGAATGAATATTTGAAAATCATTTTCAAGAAAAAGGTTTTGAAAACCATTTTTAAAGGAAACCATTCCAACAAGTTAGGGTTCCTATGGCCAATGTAAAAGGAAGGTCACTCAAGAGAGGGCTCCATGGGCCATTTTAACCACCAAACTTGAAAGAATAGAAACCTTAGAAATCAAGGAGTTTGAAAAACACTTGTGTGCAAGGATAAGAAGAGAAGGGAACCATTCTAACAATTTTAGGGCTCATATGGCCAATATAAAAGGGAGACCACTCAAGAGAGGGTTCCATGGGGTCATTCCAACCACTAAATTTGAAAGAATAGAAACCTTAAGATTTAGAGAGTTTGAAAATCATTTTTACGCAATTTGGAATGCAATGATGTAAAAGTGAGAGTTAGGGGTTAAGTGGGAGATTTTCTACGGCATGATTGCTAAGATCTCACCCTAAACTTCAAGGAGCCCACTCTTGGAACCATTTTAAGAAGAATATTGAACTTGATAATAACATGGAAATAAGAGTAATGCAAGCTTTGTAGCACATGGTTAGAAATATGAAAATGAAGCCAAGCACACAAGACATGATCAAGTTAGCAAAATGCAAGGGGGTCATGAATACATACAAGACTTTTAGGCTACACCACATAATCAAGGGGCTCCTAGGCCATACCATCTTAAAATAGGCTAGTAAGAGATCCCCCTACACGATGGCTCCCACTAGCTTTCTTTTAGGCATGAACTAAGAGCCCTCTTGGCTCAAGCATGCAAGAAAGGGGGGTTGAAGATGGGGATTAAAATAGAGAATAGCCTAAGTAGGCTAGGAGGGAAAAGACAAGAGTGGGGGAAGACAAAAAGGTGAAAGAAATACCATTTTTTGCCTTCAATATACTTGTAGACTTCTATGGATGCCTTGACTTGAACTTGAATGGCTTCAAGTAGGTTTGAGGGGCTGGAAGGTGATGTTTAATGGTGTATAGGGCTATGTAAGTGAAGTGTATGGGTTAAAGGGAGGTGATATCTAGCTTAAGTGTTGAAGGAGTGGAATATATGTAGAGATTCGAGGTTCTGGAGCAGTTTCAGCAGAGCTTCGCGTCAATTTTCAGTTCTAGAATATGCAAAGGGGGAGGTTGGTATTTATAGGCAAAACTTTCGGACACTGGTGCATGTAAGACATGTGCCTGTGTAAAATTTACATAGGCGCATGTGTTACATGCACCGGTACTATTCCATTGGCAGAATGCCACGTGGCACCCCTTTTACTGGCTAAATCCTGATGGTTGATCGAACTTTGGTCGATTTGATCAAAATCTGGGCGCACGTAGCATACGCTCTGTCACCAGGAGTGTTCATTTAAACTTTGCTTCAATAATTGAGTCAACTAGGAAGGTTTTGGAGGAATCGGTCGCACCCACGATGTTCTTCTAGGGCTTCTCGTGAACTTTTGAGTTTTTAAAAAGTCTAAACGGTGTTCGAAAGTGTGAGATATCATCTCGGGAAGTGTGCATGAAATCGCATTTTTGCGAAGCGTTTGTGATACACTCCGTGGGGATTCAAAAGTAGTTGTTTGTGTGCCCTATGATCGAGGCCTTCGGGAAGCGATATCTCCGATCGGATTGTACCAATGGAAAGTACTCTGGAAATACTTTTGAGAATTCCCTAATTTACACATTTCTCATGTTGTTTGACGATGCGTTATAATCAGGGAATTGGAGAAAAGGTCAACCTTGGCAGAGCGTCTGTGAGATGCTCCAGGGGTTACTGAAAGTTATGGTTTTCGAGTCATACGATGAGGAGCTTCGGGAAGCAATCTTTCCGATCAAGCCATATCAATGGAAAGATCCATGAACAAGCTTTCGGGAATTCCCTGGTTTACGCATTTCTCAAGTCATTTGACAGTGCGTTATAGAATTAGGGAAAAAGGTAATTTGGGCGGAGGGTCTGCGAGATGCTCCAGGGAACTTTTATCGAGTCATGGGTGTTTAGTGTCGTAAGGTCCTTCTTAGGTTAAACAGGGGCATATGGCCAGGCCCGCTGTTCAGCGACCGAGGACCGGTGTTGTTTTGGGGCGCGTTTGTATTGTCAGGGCAAAATGTTCATTTTGACCAGTTTCGATTGAAAATGGTCAGGAATGGATCGGAATGTCATGTTAAGCGTACCGGGTCGTTTAGGGATGTCTTTAGGAAAGTCTTTTACTGTTCGGTGGGATCTGTATGGTGTCGGGGCGTTCGTGGGCAAAACGGTCATTTTGACCGGAGTTAGCCGGAATGGGACTAGATGACGTGTGGATACGTCTAACAGTCTAGTAACATTTTGGAAGAGTGGACTTATCATTTTGAGGGATTTTAAACTTTCTCAAAACGTGCCTGGAGGCCTAGGGGCAAGTTTGGTTGTTAGGCTTCTATTGGGCCCAACTGGCCCAAGAAGCAATTGATTGGATAGGGATTCGAAAGTTGATTTGGGCTTGAATGTGCTTACGGGGTTTTGAAAGGAAGTTCGGTCAGGCCGGAGATTGTCTTGCGGGAAAAAATAGGGTGCTCACACATTTGAAATACTTTTTCTCACAAAAAGAGCTGAACATGAGATAGAGAAGATGGCTCAAGCAGATCAAGGACTACGACATCCTTATTAAACACCATCCGAGTGGTGGCCGACTCCTTGAGCCAGAAGTCTATCACCAACCTAGCATGTCTTGTCACTTATTAGCCGCCCTTGCTCCTTGACCTGGAGAGATCGGAGATTGAAATTGTTGCACTGGGTACCAATATGTTGCTTACCACCATGATCATCCAACCGGCATTAATAGAAGTTGTGAAGTAACAATAACCTAAAGATCCTTACCTGTGGAAGATCTATGAAGAGATGGAAACGAATCCGAAGCTTGACTCCACCTTGCATGATAGAGCTTTAAAGTTCAAAAGTCAATTGTGTGTTCCAAGTATACCCGAGATTAAGACACAAGTTTTGGAAGAAGCCCATAATACGAAGTTCACTATGCATCCAGGATGCACAAATATGTATCGAGATTTGAAGGAGACATTTTGGTGGCCGGGAATGAAAAGGGAAATAGCCGAGTTCGTATCACGATGCCTACAATGCCAACAGGTCAAAGAAAAACATCAAAGATTGGCGGGACAACTTTAACCTTTACCAATACCAGAATGAAAATGGGAGCATATCACCATGGATTTCGTCGTAGGATTGTCAAGATCACCATAGGGTTGTGATGCCATATGAATTATTATTGATCGCCTCATCAAATCTGCACATTTCTTACCAGTAAAGACTACGTACTTTTTATCAAAGCATGCGACCCTCTACATTGTGGAGATTATTCGATTGAACGGTATGCTAGTTTCAATAGTGTTCAATCGAGACCTGAGATTTGTGTAAAAATTTTGGAAGAGTTTGCAAAGGGAATTAGGCACCGAATTAAAGTTCAGCACAGCTTTTCATCCACAAACATATGGGCAATCAGAAAGGGCCATTCAGACCCTAGAAGACATGTTGCGGTTATGTGTCCTCAACTTTCAAGGAAGCTAAGAGGATCACCTACCATTAGTGGAATTCGCCTACAACAATAATTTTCATGCAAGCATCAAAATGGCGCCTTATGAAGCGCTTTACGAGAGGAAGTGTAAATCTCCAGTTTGTGGGGCTGAAGTCAAAGAGAGGAAGATTCTTGGGTCAGAGATTGTGCAACTGACCGCTGACAAGATCAAGTTAATTCACCAACGACTGTAAACTGCTCAAAGTCGCCAAAAGAGTTATGCGGATGTGCGGAGGCGGGACTTAGAGTTTGATGAAGGGAGCCACGTGTTCTTGAAGGTATCTCCTTCCAAGGGGATAAATCACTTCGGCAAGAAGGGAAAGCTTAGTCCAAGGTACATCGGACCATTTAAAGTTCTTGAACGGGTTGGACCTGTTGCTTATCATATTACTGTCCCCCTGGAACTTTCTCAAGTTCACAATGTCTTTCATGTTTCGATGCTACGAAGGTACGTTCACGACCTGACACACGTGATTGATCACTATCCTTTGGCCGTGAATGAAGATTTAAGCTACGTTCAGAGACCGATTGAGATTCTTGATCGCCATGACCAAGTTTTTAGGAACAAGGTCATTCCGTTGGTGCAAGTTTTATAGCAGAACCACACTTGGGAGGACTCTACTTGGGAATGTGAAGACAAGATCCGGGAGTGTTATCCCTTTTTATTTGAATGATAACTTGTATCAAGTTTAGGGACCAAACTTATCTAAGAGGGGAAGGATGTAATATCCCAAACCTCTATGTATTTAAATTAATGTGAATTTCTAGTATTTGTATTGTTTAATGTTAGTTATTATATCATTTGGGTAAAAATGACCAATAAGAGCTTGTGTTGTAATTTAAGCCCATAGGGTAATACACATGGGAATAATGTATCACTCTTATACCCTTATACACAACCACACTCTCCTACAAAAACACACAACCGGTTGAGAGAGGGAGAAAGAGAGAAGAGAAAGAGGAAAAGGGAGATTGAAGGAAGAAGAGCTTGAAGGAGAGATTAAAGCAAAAGATTGAAGCCATTTGAAGACTTAACCAAGCTTGAAGAGAGGCAAGCTTTCACCCTTGTAATTTTGTAATTGTGTAATTGTGTTGGATAATTGTGTATATACATCTAGGAGTGTTGTTGTTGAGTTTTGGGGACCCTTGGGTCCCAATCACTTTGATTTTGAGAGCATGAAACTCATTGTTGAGGGTTGGGTTTAGGGTTGAGAAAACCCCCAATTTGAGAACATATTAGGGTTTCGAATTCTTTCTCTAGATCCTTTTGTTTTGGTTGTTCTTTCTCCCCTATTTTGAGTTATTGTCATCTTTTTGGGGCAATCTTTAAGCCGTAAGAAGTTGGGAGAAGCTTGGTTGAGTTTGGAGGGTTTTTGGGAAAGTTTATGTCGAATTTTTGCTGCTGCGCAGTAAGGCATTCGAATGCCCAATATGGCGTTCGAACGGTGGGATTTTTTTGCCTTGGTGTTCGAATGGTCATGCCTGACATTTGAACAGCCTGAGAGGGTGTTTTTCCATTTTTGCCTTGGTGTTCGAACGACCATGCCTAGCATTCGAACGGTCCTTGTATTTTGTTAGGTGTTCGAACGGCCCTAGAGGGTGTTGATTCCCCTTTTGCCTTGGCATTCAAACGGCCCATTTGGGCATTTGAACGATTTTTCAGTTTTGACTCCTTTTTGCAATTTAGGCATAACTTGCTCCAAAAAGCTCAGTTTTGAGAACCGTTTGAAGCGTTAGATAGTAGACTCATATACCTTTTCATCCATGTAAAGTTTATACCCTAACTCCTTATGGATTTTGAGATATTAGGATTTAAAGTTGACCCAAGATTATGCCAAAAACCTTGTTTTTCAAAATATTAGCCATTTTTCACAAAGCCCAACTCCTTCACCGGAAATGTATTTTTGACCCCTGACCTATCAAATTAAAGGCCTTTAACTTTATTTTCATATAGAACTAGCCTAGAGTGTGAATCCTTTGATCAGGGTGGTTGGGATGCAATGAAGGAATCAATGTTCCAAGTTTCATACTTCACCCTCAACTTTATGTTCTTGTTTAACGTTGGGTCTTTTCCCTAGAGATTAGTCTCATTCTTCCATTGTAAGAGTAAGGTGTTGGGGAGTCAGGGTCGAGGGATTTATGTGCTTAGTTCGGCTTATGTGTTACCGCTTTGCCTTAGAACCTTGTATTGATGTTTCTATACTTCTATGTGCATTTTGTATAGGAACACCTTGTTTGACACCCATTCAATTGGAGAGAGGTGAGTAACGATATGCCATGAGTAAAACTCTTTTATTTTTCAAATGATTTAAGCTCACTTCTATATCATAAATGTTTTTCATATATTTCAATAAATCAATGTTATGTTCAATTACAAATGTCATATTTCAAACACTTGCAAGCTATATTTATGTTATGATTGAAAACCATAGACTATAATGTTTAAATGAAAGAGATGCTAAGTTCTAATGTATGATGCCAACTCGAGTCTTGTCGTGGCAAGACCTTAATCTTGCCCGATAGTTCTACGATAGGGGACGGAAAATAAACTATCTATGTTGGGAGACGTCCCTAGCCTAAAGAGCCTTAGCGTGACCTACAAGGTTACTATGGAGCCTAGCTCATATGTCAGGTTGTAGCACACTTATGTTTTAAACCGAGAACATGATATGTTCAAATACTTTACGACAAGTTATGAAATACTATATCAAGAATAATGTTCTATTGCATCTCTTGTTACAATACCATGTTTTGAAATCTTGAAACATTTCGAATGATGTTACATTACTTATGAATTCCAAGCATACGCTTTATACGTTCAAAAGTTCATATCCTTATGCATAAATGGTTATCTATTTTTAATACGTCAGATATAATTGCTAGTCCATGATATTTTCTCGCTCATGCATCATTGTTATTCACTAAGTATTAGCTTAAGTTTTCTCAAATGATTTTCAGGTAGCCAATCCGGGGGGCCCTAGAGTGAGGCCATACGTAGATTTTGAGCTACGGCCCATAGGCCTATGTTTTGTAATATATTTGAAGGTTAGCCTATGTTTTGTAATATGTTTGAAGGCTAGACCACAATGTTTTGTAATGATATAAATGTTATAACCTTGGTGAGCCTTAGTTAGGCTCATATGTATGTTATGTTTTAGATTAGGCACAGCTCTGCCATGTATGATACAAATTATATTTTCAAGCTATCAAAAGTTCTAGTTTTTTTTGCAATTATGCAACATTTTAAATGATTATACACAGGTGATCAACCAGTTTATGTGATGCGGCCTTGGGTAGCCTTGCTACTGGCCGGTCATATACCCTAAATTCGTATAGGCCGGGTTATGGGTGCCAGGCCGGTCATATACCCTAAATTTGTATAGGCCGGGTTATGGGGCGTGACGCCCCATAACCCGGCCTATACGAATTTAGGGTACATGACTAGCTAGTAGCAAGGCTACCCAAGGCTGCATTACATAAACTGGTTGATCACATGTGCATAATTATTTAGAATGATGCATAATTACAGAAAAATAGAACTTTTGATAACTTAAAAACATAATCTATGTCATACATTGTAGAGCTGTGCCTAATCCAAAACATAACATACATATAAGCCTAATCAAGGCTCGCCAAGGTTATAACATTTATACCATTACAAAACATTGGGGTCTAGCCCTCAAACATATTACAAAACATAGGTTCGTGGGCCGTAGCTCAAAATCTGCATATGGCCTCGCTCTAGGGCCTCCTGGATTGGCTACCTAAAAATCATTTGAGAAAACGTAAGCTAATATTTAGTGAATAACAATGATGTATGAGCGAGAAAATATCATGGACTAGTAATTATATCCAACTTATAAAAATAGATAACTATTTATGCATAAGGATATGAACTTTTGAACTTATAAAGCGTATGCTTGGAATTCATAGGTAACGTAAACATCATTTGAAAAGTTTCAATATTTCAAAACATGGTATCGTAAAAAGAGATGCAACATAACATTATTCTTGATATAGCATTTCATAACTTGTCATAAAGCATTTGAACATATCATGGTTCTCGGTTTAAAACATAAGTGTGCTACAACCCGACATATGAGCTAAGCTCTATAGTAACCTTGTAGGTTACGCTAAAGCTCTTTAGGCCAAGGACGTCTCCCAACATAGATAATTTATTTCCCATCCCCTATCGTAGGACTATCGGGTAAGATTATGGTCTTGCCACGACAAGACCCGAATTGGCACCATACATTGGAAACTTAGCATCTCTTTCATTTAAACATTATAGTCTATGGTTTTCATTCATAACATAACTATAAGTTGCATGCGTTTGAAATATGATATTTGTAATTGAACATAACATTGATGCATTGAAATATATGAAAAACATTCATGATAAAGAAGTGAGTTTAAATCATTTGGAAAATAATAGAGTTTTACTCATGGCATATCGTTACTCACCTCTCTCCGATTGAACGGGTGTTAAACAAAGTGTTCCTACACAAAATCCATATAGAAGTATAGAAATATCAATATAAGGTTCTAAGGCAAAGCGATAACCCATAAGCCGAACTAAGCACATAATCCCTCGATCCCGACTACCAACACCTCACTCCCATAATGAAAGAATGAGACTAATCTCTAGGGCAAAGTCCCAACGTAAAACGAGAACATAAAGTTGAGGGTGAAGTATGAAACCAGAAACATCGATTCTGTCATCACGTCCCAACCACCCCGAACATAGGATTCACACTCTAGGCTAGTTCCATATGAAAATAACTTAAAGGCCTTTAATTTGATAGGTCAAGGGTCAAAAATGCATTTTAGGTAAAGAAATTGGGTCTCGTGAAAAATGGGCTAATATTTTGGAAAATAAGGTTTTTAGCATAATCTTAGGTCAACTTTAAACCTCAATATCTCAAAATCCATAAGGAGTTAGAGTAAAAACTTTACACAGATGAAAAGGCATATGAGTCTACTATCTAACGCTTCAAATGGTGCTCAAAATCGAGTTTTCTAAAGCAAGTTATGACTAAAATGCAAAAAAGTGTCAAAATGGTTAGACCGTTCGAAAGCCCAAAGGGGCCGTTCGAACACCTAGGCCAAAAATGGCCAACCCCGAAAACATGCTCTCGGGTCATTTGAACGCGCTGTTCGAACGCTAAGACAAAAACAGGGGTGGCCCTTTTCGGGCCGTTCGAACACCCAGATGGGCCGTTCAAACGCCAGGCCAAAATGGGGACTCATGCCCACGGGCCGTTTAAACGCCCACCTAGGTCGTTCGAATGCCCCTGCTATGCAGTAGCAAAAATTCGAAACAAAAACTCTCCAATCTCTACCAAAATGCAATCAAACTCTCCCAACCACAAAAGAACTTGGGCGTTCAAATGCCCAAATGGGCCGTTTAAACACCAGGCCAAAATGGAGACTCATGCCCACCGGCCATTCGAATGCCCACCTAGGCCATTTGAATGCCATGGCACTCTGCCCCTACCGTTCAAATGCCATATCGAGTATTCAAACGCCCCTGCTACACATTAGCAAAAATTCAAAACAAAAACTCTCCAATCTCTACCAAAATGCAATCAAACTCTCCCAACCACAAAAGAACTTAAAAGAGAACTCAAGAACATCATAATAACTCAAAATAGGAGAGAAAGAACAATCAAAATAAAGGGATCTAGAGAAAGAATTTGAAACCCTAACATGTTCTCAAATTGGGGGTTTTCTCAACCCCAACCCTCAAGAATGAGTTTCAAGTTCTCAAAATCAAAGTGATTGGGACCCAAGGGTCCCCCCAAACTCAACAACAACACTCCTAGATGCATATACACAATTACCCAACAAGATGGATACATATATATATAATTTGTAGAGAGAGAAATGAAACCTTACCTTTCTTCAAGCTTGATCAAGTCTTCTAATGGCTTCTCTTGGCTTGGGTTGAGGCTCTCGAAGCTCCCTTTCTTTCTTCAATCTTCTTTCTCCTCCTTTCTCCTCTTCTCCCTCTCTTCTCTCTCTCAACCGGTTGTGTGTGTGTGTGTGTGTTTGTGTGAGAGTGTGGTTGTGTATAGGTGTATAAGAGTGACACACATGGGCATAATCCTATGTGTCTCACCTCATGGGCTTAAGTTACAACACAAGCTCTTATTGGTCATTCTTCACCCCAAATGAAGAAATAACTAACATTAAACAATGCAAACACTAAGAAATTCACATTAATTTAAATAAATAAAGGTTTGGAATATTACAAATACTGTATCATGTGATCCCTGGGTCATGCCAGAATGGTATCAGAGCCAATCCCAGCCGGAAGTGTAGGGATCTAGGCGAACAATATTGTACTATGTGGATCTTGGGTCATGACAAAATGGTATCAGAGCTTAGATATACAAACTCTTACGGAATGTGGGTAGTGTATTAGGGTCAATTGTATTGCTATTTAGATGTAAAAAGAATATTGTTGTTAAGTAGAGTGATGCAAAGATAGCATATTAGTCTTAGCTGGATGATTTTTTTTTTTTTTTTTTTGGTTAACATATGAACCTTGCTAGCTCATAAGTGAAAATAATTTTATAAATTAGCTTTTGAATATTGAATTTCTGAGAATAAATTTTTCAAAAGCTAGAAAGTTTGTTGTATTTGTTCAATATCATATTGTACTAGCTAATTTTTTTTGTGTGAGTACACAATGGAAGCTATATCTTGGTTATTTAAGTTTTGTATATAAGATTTACTAATTTCGAGAGGATAATTTCTAAAAGGTGTGGAGATTTTGATATCCCCAATGTTTAAAAGTATATTCTTGTGAACTTAATGCATTTTAAAATTTTCAATGAAATTATATTTTAGGTGAGTAGATTGTAAAACCCCAATTTTGTTTATTTTTTTCCATGAATTATTACATCATAATTTATATTGAATTGCACCTTTAAGTTTGACTCTATGAATTATTTGGCTACAAATTATATATTTTCCACATAATAGAACTTGGGCTACGTTAGTAATTGTTGGCTTGTGAGTATTTTTGTAAATTTTGTTAGGCCTAATCAAAATAGGGTTTTGTCATAGTGTTGATATACATAAGAGAATAAGGGTGAGTCTTGGGGTAACTTTGTGAGAGGCAGCCGGCAGAATGATGGTGTGGTTGGTAGCTCCTCGGTGATGCTGTTCGACAAACCTCAATCTCAAGGTAGGGTGATGATGCATCCTTATGTATGCATACTTTGATGATTGCTTAAGTTCTTCGATGCTTTCTTATGTCTTGTGTAGGATGATAGAGGGTGAATGATGTGCATATCCTCTTGATCACCTTGTTTTAACAATGGAAATATATGTATGCTATATGTGGATTTATATATGTATGGGTATGCATGTTTGATTAAATAGGTGATGGGTGTGAGCCTTAGAGAGTGGGTAATGTGGTGTTTGTGGAGCTGTGAAGGATGTAACATTCGATAGAGCGGCCACGATGTATATTGATATGTTTATGTTGTATTTATATACTCGTACCCATCTATATGTATATATGTATATATGGCCACATTTTAATATTGATGGATTGCTTTGTTGGTCTTTGTGCTTACTGGTGATTTGGCAATAGGAACTAATGAGACATTTTGTAATTGAACTATGGTGGATGTGTGTGGGATTGGCCAAGAGCCATCAGACCATAATTAAGAGAGTGCGGAAAAGAAGATATTGAGTTTAGGAGCACTGTTGGTCTCAGCCCTGGTGGGTTAGAGCAGGCATATATGTGTACATATATACTTATGTATAGATGTAAAAGTGTATAATTATGTACAGGGGTCCATTGGGTGCTGTGTGAATGAACCAAATGAGGGTTACGAAATGTGGAATAATATACATGTGTGTATATATATATATATATATGCATACGTTTAGTGGAAAGAATTACCAAAGACTATTCGGGCTGAGGGCCCTGGGATTATTCAGCCATGGTTGCAATGACCAGTTGTGGGCATGAAAAAGAAGAAAAACAAAAAAGAAGAGATACTACAAAGAAAAGAAGGAAAATGGAGAAAGAAAGAATGGGAAAAAAAACACAAAAAAAAGAGGAAGAGGAAGAGAAAGCAAGGAGAGTGGGCTGTAATTTTAGAGAGAGAATCAGATTTTAGAGAGAGATATGGATCATAATAGAATGGTATCAGAGGCAATCTCAGCTGAAAGTGTGCGAATCGAGCCCAACACAAGGACACGTTGCCCTTTAAGGTGGGTAGATTGTGACCCTGGCAGCTGTATGTGGGCGAGAACGAGATCCTAGCAAGCTATGGCAATGGCAGGCTAGCTCCAAGGTTATATGCTGCAATCCCACATCGCCTGGGGAAGAAGAAGGGAAGTGTTATATATGTAGGCACTTGCGTCTCCTTGGTACAACGCATTTTAAAGCCGTGCGGCCCAAGGTCCAAAGTGGACAATATTGTACCTTATGGATCTTGGGTCATGACAATACTTGCATAAATTATGAATGTTAGCGTCAAATATATTTACAAATATTGGTCAGGGAATTTTTATAGTAAAATCAATCATGCTAAAAAATAATTATATCCTTTTTCATTCAAGTTCACAAAATAACATAAAATCATATTAGATCTTAAGACCAAAAAAAAGTTTTTTTTGAAGGATTATCATTTCTTTAGGTAAAATAATATTTTTTATAGTTCAAATGTTTATATCCAATTCAATTTTATACAAATTCTTGGAAAAATATTTTTTTGATGTAAGGGTATTTAAAAAAATGTTGTTGTATTTACAAAAATTGAAAGAATTAAAAATTAAAGTGGAAATAAATTTTTACGGATGTATTTTGTAAAGAAAAATTAGATAGCACCATTAATATTATAACAGATGTATTTTGTATATGACAAAGTATTAATAATTTCACAATAATTTTTTTTCTATTTTAGAAATTTACAATCTAATTTATGATTAATAAAGATTATTTAGAAGAAGCATATTTAAAGGAAATTTAAAAATGTTACCATAACTATCAATGGATAGCATTTATGAAGCTTCAAACAAATAAATAAATAAATAAAATTAATATAAACCAATAATAGTATGACACGTTTTTTAAAATTTAAAAAGAAAAACACTAATAATATTATGACATATGTATTTTGTATATCAATGTTTTGAAAACCAGACCGTTAAGCGAACCGGAATAGTGATCGGGTTAAGTGTTAATGGTTCAACCATCGGGTTAACTGCTATTGAATCGTGATGTAATAAATATATAATTTTAAAAAATATACAATTTTTTTAACATTTTATACCATTTTTATGGATTTTTATTGAACTGGCAATTTTTGAACTATTTTATGCCCGGTTCAGTGGTTTAACCACTAGGTCGACTGATTTTCTACCAGGTTTTTGTTAAACCGATTTAAAATCTGAACCGGATCGACTCTCAATTTTTTCAATTGAACTGGCTAGTCCAGTCCAATTTTTAAAACACTGTTGTGTATGACGAACTACTAATAATTTCACAACCTATGTTCTTTCTATTTTAGAAATTTAAAATCTAATGAAGATTCTTTAGAATGAGCATAATTAAAGGAAATTTAAAAATGTTACCATAACTATAAATGAATAGCATTTATGAAGATTAAAATAAATAAATTAATTAAAGAAAACCAATAATAGTACGACACATGTATTTTATTTTTTTAAAATTCAAAAAATTGAAAAAAAACGGATTAAAACTTTCAAGGCCAAAGACCTACATTTTTCTATAATTTATACTATATATTATAGCAATGGGTTAGGAGGTCTTTGAGCCTTCAACTCTCAATCTAATTTTTACAGATTTTTTATTTTTTGTCATATTAAAATATTAGATGTT
Source organism: Euryodendron excelsum (assembly GCA_033060915.1). Lineage (NCBI taxonomy): Eukaryota > Viridiplantae > Streptophyta > Magnoliopsida > Ericales > Pentaphylacaceae > Euryodendron > Euryodendron excelsum. Next base: position 45,088,100 of record CM065381.1, on the reverse strand, counting down.
GCAATTTGATTGGTTAACCTAAAAACTCTTACCAATAGAATTATATATAGTATGTAGATGGAACTTTAATTCCTATTATATATTTCCTAGAGTCACTCCCTTGAATTTTCTAAAATTTAAAATTTTGATAATAATAAAATAACATTGTTACAGTTTGATTAGTTAAAAAATATAATTTTATCATACTTAACTAAAATCTTCCCTAAAATCTTTTTCAAAATTGAAACTATGATATATCTACTAAACTCACTCCCTTAAAATTACTGAAAATTAAAATTTTGGAAGCATTAAAATAACATTTATCATTTTAATAATAAGTGTTGATACAATTTTTACTTTATTCGGACTAATATAATGTACATTTATAGCTATCTATTTATAATATAGCAATACGTTATTGGGCATGTGATGTTGTGTAATATCTCGAACCTCTATTATCTAATTTAATGTGAATTTTTTTAAATTCTGTATTATTTTAATATGTCTTTGAGTCAAAATGACTAATAGTAATGTATATTGTAACGATGCCTTGTGTGTGGGACACATGGGATAAATTTCCATGGGTGTCTTCTACACACACACCCGTAATGCACACACACACACCTATCATAGAAGAGGAAGAAGAGGAGGAGGAGGAGAAGAAGAAGAAGAAGAAAAGAAGGGAAAGAAAAAGATCAAGAGGAAGGAAGCTAAGAGGATATTGAAGCTTGGGAAGCTCAACTCCCACAAAAAAACACCATTGTTGGAGCTTGAAAAGCTTTAGAGAAAAAGGTATGAACTTTAAACCTTGTGTATGCTTATGTGTATGTGTGTCGTAGTTGTGTTTGGTGACTCCTTTGAGTGCCAATTACTTGGGTTTTGAGAGTTTGTAAGCTCTCACAAATGGATTGGGAGTTGGGGTTTGAAAACCCCCACATTGTATATGTTAGGGTTTGGAATTTCAAACCGTAGATCCCTTGTTTTACTTGTTTATTTTGTCCCATTTTGAGTTATTGTTGTCTTCTTGGGTCAATCTTTGGACCTTAGGAGTGTTGAGTGAGTTTGGGATAGTTTGGGAAAAGCTTGGTTGAGTTTAGAGTGAAAGAACCCATTTTCGTTTGAGCAGGAACCAAGTCGCCAGGCTAGAGCACGGTGCAGTGCACCTCAGGGTGCAGGTGTCTAGTCAGGACCCAGCTAGAGCGGGGTAATCTAGTTAGGACCCTGCTAAAGCACGCCCTAGAGCGCCTGAGGATTCGGTTCCCTGTTGGTTTGTTTTCCTTTTTCCTTTTTGCTTCGTTGGGTCTATGTAATTGTTCCTTCTATGTACTCTATATATAGGAACACCCTTGTTTAGCTCCCTTTTACAGTATTTGAGGTGAGTAACGATATGTTATGAGTAAAATCCTATTATTTTTCCAAATGTCTTTAAGTTCTCTTATATTGTTCATTGCTTTCAAGTTCAACATTATTGCTTTCAAGTTCAATTACATTTCACGTATTACTTCCCATGATTTTCATGTGTCAATGATTATGTTCATATATAAATGTCATGTTTTCAAAATGTATATGAAGCTTTCCTTAAATTATGAATTCAAACCCATAAACTAGAATATTTAAATGAAAGAGATGCAAGATTTCCAATGTATGGTGCCAACTCGAGGTTTTTTCATCACACGACCTTAAATTCGCCCAATAGTCATGTGGTAGAGGACGTGAAATAAACTATCGATATATTGGGAGACGTTCCTTGGCCTAAAGAGCCTATACGAGGCTTTAGAGGGTTGCTATGGAGTCTAGCTCATATGTGGGGTTATAGCACACTTATGCTTTTAGAACAAGAACCAAGATATGTTCAAATGCTTATGATAAGTTATGTTATGCTTCATCACGAACAAAGATATGTCACATCTCTTTTACGATACCATGTTTTGAAATGATAGAATGTTTTAATATGATGCTTATGCTACTTAAGATTTCAAACCTATGCTTTTACGTTTTCAAGTTCATGCTCTATATGCAGAAATGTTTATCTATTGTTGGTACACTAGATATAAATGCTAGTCCATAGTATTTTTCACGCTTGTGCATCATTGTTATTCACTAAGTAATAGCTTATGTTTTCTCAAATATTTTCAAGTACCCAATCCAGTAGGCCTTAGGAGGAGGCCATATGCCGATTTTGAGCTACAGTCCACGGGCCTATCTTATGCTATGTGTATTTGGACTGGACTCTAATGTTTTATGATATTATAAATAATATAACTGTGGCAGCCTCGAATAGGCCCAAATGTACGTCTATGTTTTGAATTAGGCACAACTCTGTAATGTATGACACAAGTTATGTTTTGAGCTATAAAAATCCTATTTCCGCAATTATGTGTTATTTTAGATGATTATGCACATGTGTTCAACTGGTTTATGTAATATAGCCTTGGGTAGCCTTACTACTGGCCGGTCATATATCCTAAATCCACATAGGCGGGTTACAAGGTGTGACAATGTGGTATCAGAGATATAGGTTGACACTGTAAGATTGAGTCATGTATAAATAGAATTCTAGGTTGACTTATATATGTGCTACATGTTATATACACGTATATGTATGCTACGTGTATAATGAAGTGCCAAGGTGTATCACGTGTCATAATATATTATGTCCTTGACTGGTTGTTTGATTACGTAGAGCTAATCATGCCGCCAAGAGGAAGAGATCATAAAGGTGCCAAAGAGCCCAAAGATCGTATTGAGAGGATCTCGGCTAGGCTTATTTAAGTTGCCCAAGATGCTTATAGTAACACCACCAACGTGCCAAAGACGCCTATGGCTCAAGCACCAAGAGTGGAAGTGGTGGCCCGTGTCACCATTAAACTATTTCAATAGTTGAAGCCCCTGACCTTTCAGGAGACTCTCGATCCCATGGTCACGGAGTCTTGGCTTTTTGGAATCGAGAGGGTGTTCAAAGTGCTGCCTTGCACAGATGAACAAAAGGTGATTTTTGCCACCTTTACCTTCGAATGCGTGCTAGTCTGGTGGACGCTGAAGAAGGTAATGGAGCCACAGTGGTTATAGCCTAGATTCTTGGAAGTGTTCAATGAGGAATATTTTTCTGAGTCTTTCAGAGATCTGAAAACCACCAAGTTCCTTAACTTGATGCAAGGAAATATGATGGTAGCAGAGTATGATGCCAAGTTCATGGAGTTGTCAGGATATGCCCTACACATTATATCATTAGAGAACTGTAAGGTAAGGAAATTTAAGGCGGGATTATGATGGAACATTCGTAGCAAAGTGGACATCTTACGACTTGAGACTCATTAAGGAGTTGTGTAATGGGTTGTGATTGCCGAGAGGGCCTTTACTAAAGCGGCTCAATATCGGAAGAAACATAAGAAGAGAAATGAAGGTGACCAAAATAGAGGACAAAGTTCAAAGAGACAGAGTTTGAGATCTTCTAGTAGAAATTCATCTACACCACGTGGGAACACAAGGGACCAAGGCGGCAGCACGACCAATGAAGCACTGACGTGCCCTACTTGTCAAAAGAAGCATTGTGGTACATGTCTTTTGATAAGCATAGCTTGTTATGGGTGCAACCAAGTTGGGCACCAAGTGAGGGACTGTCCGAAGAAGAGTAAAGCACAAGTATCTAGGGCATCAGCATCAACCTTGGTTCAACACTCTATGGCTAATAGGAGGGAAGATCAACCATGGCAAGGTCGAGCTTTTACACTTACCCTAGGAAACACCCCAGCTACTGACTCTATAGTGTCAGATATACTTGCTATTTGTGGTCGACCACCACACATCCTTATTGATTCTAGTTCCACACATTCATTTGTCTCTTACCTTTTTGCTCAATACTTGCATACATCTCCAGAACCTCTTAATTATGTTTTGACAGTATCGTTGCTATATGGGGATTCTATGTTATGTGATAGGATTTACAATTCTTGTGAGATTCTTGTTAACGATATGCTCATGTTTGTAAATCTTATACCCCTAGAAATGCACGACTTTGACATCATTATAGGAATTGTGAACTTAAACGAGTCGTGTTTCATTCTTCTGTCCATTCGGAGCTAGTAATTGAGGGAGTTAGTGTCATGCCTCCTCCCTATCTCATTTCATCCATGCAAGAGCACCGTTTAATTCAAAATGGGAATCGTACATACTTGTGTAGCGTTATTGACACACACATTTTTCCACCATCCTTGGAAGATATCCATGTTGTCTAGGGATTTTCCAATGTCTTCCCTGATGAGTTATCTAGTTCCTCAGTGGATCGAGAAATTGAGTTTAATATTGATCTTAAGCAAGGTACTGGACCCATTTCCAAAGCTCCTTACTGTATGTCCCTTCTAAAGTTGAAAGAGTTAAAGGTTCAACTCCCAGACTTGTTGGAAAAAGGATTCATTCATCCTAGTGTCTCACCTTAGGGTGCTCCCGTACTATTTGTGAAAAAGAAATATGGAACTATGAGATTATGTATCGACTACCGGGAATTGAACAAGGTCACCATCAAGAACAAGTACCTATTACCAAGAGTGGATAATTTATTTGATCAGCTTTTAGGTGCCTAAGTATTTTCAAAGATTAACCTAAGGTTAGGTTATGACCAACTAAAGGTCAAGGCTAGTTATGTGGAGAAGACGGTTTTCCGAACTAGATACGCCCACTATGAATTTCTAGTTATGCCGTTTGGAGTTACTAATGCAACTGATGCATTTGTGGATTTGATGAATCATGTTTTCAAACCCTTTCTTGATGATTTTGTTATTATGTTTATTGATGATATTTTAGTGTACTGTAAGAGTCTTGCAGATCATAAGCACCATTTGAGGATGGTTTTTCAAACTCTGCAAGACAAAAGACTGTATGTCAAACTAAAGAAATGTGAATTATGGCTGCTGAATGTTGCATTTTTGAGACACATCATTAGCATCGATGAAGTGTCCGTTGATCATTCAAAGGTTGAAGCCATTGTAAATTAGCCAAGACTGATGAATGTGACTGAAGTCAAAAGTTTCATAGGTTTAGCTAGGTACTACCAAAGATTTGTGAAAGACTTCTCCAAGATTGCAACTCCTTTAATGCAGCTCACCCAAAAGAACACACTATCTGAATAGAATGAGAAGAGGGAACGAAGCTTCCAAGAATTGAAGAACCGATTTGTGTTCGCACCAATTCTAGCCTTGCCTTTCGAGACTGATGGGTTTTCCATCTGTAGTGACGCTTTGTATAAAGGAGTGGGATGTGTGTTAATGCAGTATAGCAAGGTAATTACATATGCCTCGAGACAGTTAAGACCACATGAGAAGAACTACCCGACGCATGACCATGAGTTAGTGGCAGTGATTTTTGTTGTGAAGATTTTGCGTCACTACTTATATGGAGTCACATGTGAAATCTTTACCAATCACAAGAGTTTGAAGTATCTTTTTACACTGAAGGAGCTGAACATGAGACAAAGGAGACGGCTCAAATTGATCAAGGACTACAACATTCTCATTCAATATCATCTGGGCAAGGCCAATGTCGTGGCCGATGCCTTAAGCCAAAAGTCCACCACCAACCTAACATGCCTTGTTATATCACAGCGACCCTTGCTCATTGACCTAGAGAGATCGAAGATTGAAGTTGTTTCACCGAGCAATAGTATGATGCTTACTGCCATGATCACCCAGCTGGCATTGATAGAAGTTGTAAACCAATGGCTACCAGGAGATCCATACTTGTGAAAGATTTATGAAGAGTGCAAAACAAACCCGAAGCTCGACTTCACCTTGCAGAATGGAGCTCTAAAGTTCAAGGACCGCTAATGTGTTCTAGATGTACCTGAGATTAAGAAGCAAGTTTTAGAAGAGGCTCATAACACGAAGTTTGCCCTACACCCAGGAATCATAAAGATGTACTGGGACTTGAAGGAAACATTTTGGTGGTCGAGGATGAAGAAGGAGATAGCCGAGTTTGTATCACGATGCCTACATTATTAGCAAGTCAAAGTGGAACACCAAAGGCCGATGGGACTGCTGCAACCTTTACTGATACCATAATAGAAGTGGGAGCATATCACCATGAATTTCTGTAAACACCTCATTTTGCCCACTCAGCAATCTCCAGTCCGATCGGATCTAGTTTCAAACATCATAACACTTACAAGCCTAGGCCAGCCTTTTCAAATCCCAATCTAGTCAACTAGTCACTTCCCAAGCCCGTAGGGCTCAATTAAAGCTGAAAAGACCATATTGCCCTTAGGTGCTCTAGGCAGCCTTTCGAGACCGGGTATTCTTGAGAACCAATGACATCCAGGCAGTCTCGAGAACCAACACCATCAAGATAGCTTCCTGAGATCGGGCGATCTCGGGGACCAACACTTAATCAAAATTCCAGATGGTTCACTTCTGTTGCCAGCTAGCCCACCAATGTAGAATATCCATTATCTAGTACTTCTCCTAGGCCAGGCGATCTTAGGGACCAACACTACCCTCCAGGCAGCTTTTTGAGATCGGGCGATCTTAGAAACAAACACCACCCTACAGGTAGCCCTCTGAGACCGGGCGGTCTCAGGGACCAACACCGCACAAATAGCTTTTTGAGATCAAGCGGTCTTGGGAGCCAACACCTAGGTCAACATCGGCGCTTGCTAGCTCAACTTGGTGAAAAATGACCAAACCTGCCCCTTAGGCCTCCAAGCACATCTTTTAGAAAGTTTAAAATCCCTCAAGATGGTAATTCCACCCTTCCAAAATGTTCTTAAGCAATTAGGCATACTCAATACACCATCCTGACTAATTCTGGTCCCGTTTTGGTCAACTACAGTCAAAATGACCGTTTTGCCCCTAAGCACCCCAGCACATTACAAATCCCTTCAGATGGTAAATACACCTTCCAGGATCGTCCCCGAATAATCCGGCATGCTTAATATGCCACCCCAATCCATCCTGACTCTTTCCAACCAATTTCGATCAAAATGACCGTTTTACCCCTGGTGGCCCGAGTGCGCCCCGAAACCACACCAGTTCTGAGTACCAAACCGACAGACCCTATTACACACCCATTTTCAATCCAAGGTGAGTCCCATCACTCTACACACTTCCAAGTCGATGAAAGTCCCTTAGAGCGTCTCACAAACGCTCCGCTAGGGTTGTATTTTCTCCCGATTCTCTGATTATAACGCACCATCAAACGACTTGAGAAATACGTAAATCGGAGAATTCCCAAAAGCCTATCCATTGGTCTTTCCATCGATACAGCTTGATTGAATAGATCGCTTCCCGGAGCCCTGATCGCATAGCTCGAAAATCTCCACTTTCAAAAACCCCTAGAGCGTCTCATAAACGCTTTGCTAGGGTTGTCTTTCTCCCGATTCCCTAACTATAAAATACTGTCAAATGACTTAAGAAATGCATAAACTAGAGAATTTTCAAAAGTATTTCCATAGCACTTTCCATCAGTACGGTTCAATTGAATAGATCGTTTCCCGAAAGCCCCGATCACTTGGTCCAAAGACTATTACTTTTGAACATCCGCAGAGCGTATCACAGACGCTCCGTAAAAGTGTGTTTTCATACATGCTTCTCAAGGTGATATCTCACTTTCTGGACACCTTTGAAGCTTCCCAAAAATTCCTGATCCTTGAGAAACAATAAGAGAACATAGTGGACGTGACCTATTTTTCTGAATCCTTTCTGGATTGCACAATTATCGAGGCAAAGTTAACACAAAAATTTTCGATGGCGAAGCGTATGCTACATGCACCCAGATTGTGATCAGATCGATCAAAACTGTGCTTACTCCCCAAGTTAAGTTAGTACAGAGTGTGCCATGTGGCATTCAAACAATGGAACAGCACCGCACATGCGCTAGGGCAAAAATTGCCTAAGTGCATGTAGTACATGTGCCAACTCTCACTAATTTGCTTATAAATATAGGTCTCCCCCTCTGCATGTTCTAGAATCGAAAACAGTAGCGAAGTTTTGCAGAAATAGCCTCAGAACTCTGAACTTCTCCATACACCTCACCCTTCAAGCACCTAAGTTAGATTCAACCTCTCTCTAGTCTATGCACTCCATCTACAAAGCTTCCAATGCCATAGAAGAGTCGTTTCCAACCCCTTCAAGCCTCTCTAAGGCCATTCAAGTTCAAGACAAGTTATCCATGGAAGCTTGAAAGAGGTTTGAAGACAAAGGTGGTATTCTCTTTTACATTTTACCATTCACACTCTTCTCTTCTCCATCCTAGCCTACTTAGGCTATTTTCTATTTTAAACCCTTATCTTCTACCTCCCTTTCTTGCATGCTTGAAACAAGTAAGCTCTTAGTTCATGCCTAGAAAAAAACTTTGTGAAAGCCACCGTGTAGGGGAATCTCTCACAAGCCTACTTTAAGATGGTATGACCTTGGAGCACCTTAAAAGTTAGTGTAGCCTTTAGCCTTGTATGATTTCATGACCCCTCTTTTGCATATGGTTACCATGTTTATGTTTTGCATGCTTGGCTCCATTTTCATGTTCATTATCATTTTTCAAAAACTTTCACTATCTCTATTTTTATATCATTCTCAAATTCCATATTCAAGTGTTTTTCTAAAAATGGTTCTAAGAGTTGGTTCTTTAAAGCCTAGGTCAAACTTTCATTTTTCACATCCTAGAGAACCCTCCTTAAGTCCCTTGACTTCATTTTGTATCATTACATTTCACTATCTTCAAGTTACATTAAAATGGTTTTCAAACATTGTATTTTACTTTGATTTCCAAAGTTTTGCTCTCTTAAGTTTGGTGGTTGAAATGGGTCCTCATGGAACCCTCTCTTGAGTGGTCTCCTCATTTATTGACCATAGGAACCTTAGCTTACTAGAGTGATTTTACACCCCAAAAGTGATTTTCAAAACAACCATCTTCAAGAACGGTTCTCAAAAGTTCATTCACTTGAATTTTCATAAAAATGGTTTTTCAAAACTACCATCTTCATCTTGATTTTTAGAAGTTTTGCTCTCTTGAATATTGTGGTTGGAATGGTCCCTTGGAGTGATTTCCATCAAATCAACCATATGAACCCTTATTCTTTAGAGTGGTTTCTCAACATCTTACACGTGATTTTTCAAAACCTCCTTTTCAAAAATAATTTTTAAATATTCATTCTCTTTAATTTTCAATCAAAGAAATCTTCAAAACTATCTATTCAATATTGATTTTCACAAGTTTTACTTTCTTGAGTTAGTGGTTAAAATGGTTCCAAGGCAACCCTCTCTTAAGTAATTTTCAAATACCAACCATATGAACCAAACACTCACTTGAGTGGTTTTCATAAAATGGTTTTCAAAACGCACTTTCAAGATTCATGTATGAAACCACCTTCCCAAAACCACTAGGTCCAAACCCTAGTTCAAAACCACCTTTCAAAATCCTAGGCTAACTTGACCCTAGTTGTCCAAACCCTAGGTTAACTTGACCCTAGTTATCCAACCTTAGGTTAACCTAACTCAAGTTAGTTACCCTAGGTCGATCAAACCCTAAGTTAATCTAACCTTAGTTAGTTAACCCAAGGTCACCTTAACCCTAGGTTAACCTAACAATAGTTAGTTAACCTTAGATCATCCCAACCAAGGTTAGTAAATTTCATAGTTCTAATTCAAAGACCCCTTTTCAAGTGATCTTTCAATTCAAAACCATTGTCATAACATACTTTCAAAAACCTCCTACTCTCTTGAGATTTCAAAAATTAACTCCAAAATCCTTTCAAATACTTCCATACTCTGTATTCAAAATGCTTCCAAGAAGTTCTCTTAAACTTGTCTCAACAAAAATGGCTAGACACTTAACATTTTTCAAAAACTATTTTTAAAATGTTTTCAAAAACTCATAACCCTAAAAGTGTCCCTAACCTTTTATGATTAGGGATTCTAAGAGAAGGTGATACATTAAATACAACCTTTCAGGTTGTCCATATTAAGGTTCCAAAACCCTAAGTGTTTTCAAAAGTTCTTTTCAAAAATGATGTTCAAACATCATATTCTTGAAGCAACCCTAATCCCTCCATGGTTAAGATTGTTCAAGTATAAATGAGATATTCAAGAAAGGTTCTATAGCCCTAAAGTTTTAAAAACCAAAGGGAAGTCTCTAGCCCCTTTTCCAAACTCGTTTTCAAAACTCATAGCCCTAAAGGAGTTTAGTTCTTCAATGACTAATCTTTTAAACGTGATGAAACATTAAACATGTCTTTCATAAGGTATTCAAAAACTACTTTCAAAAGCATTTTAAAGACAAGTTCATAAGGACATTTTTAATTCAAACTCTACCTCCAAAGTTTTCAAAACAAGACTTTAAAACATTTCCAAAACTCCCTTGAGTTGTTTCAAAGTTCTTCCAAAACTCTCTTGAGTTAATTCCAAAAAAAAAAATTTAAAATCATCTTCAAACTTGATTTCAAAAGAACACTTCAAACATCCCAAATCCTATTTTAAAAGCATTTTTCTAAACTCTCGAGTTCTCTTTTTTCAAAGTCCTCAAAGTTTCTTTAAAACTTTCCAAAGACCATAATGCATCTTTAAAGTTCCCAAAAGCCCTAATGTGCCTACTTTTCAAAACTAGACCCCAATGTGTCTTTCCAAATCAAGACCCCAATGTGTCTTCCAACGATCTCAATGCGCCTATTTTCTATTGGGCCCTGGCCCGAACTACTAATAACCTGATTATCACCAAATGAGATACGTAGACAATCTAAAATGGTGCGATCATAAATTTTCATCAAGTCAAAATCTTTATCCCAAATCACTTCAAAACTTTTTATTTTTAAATATCTTTTCAAAAACATGCATCATGCATCATTCATCCAAAAAAAGTGATGACCAAAGCTCATTTTCAAAACTCTAAAAGTGGATACAAGTGAAGAATTAGTAACCGTGATTCAAGTGAGTGAACTAACAGTGATTAGACATGTAGGTACCAAAAGGGCAAGGTGAGGTGATGATCTTAGGATATCTTTGCTACACATAACCAACCCTTGAACTATAGATTTCTATTTCGAAGATCAAAATCAGAGTCACATTTTCAAAAGGGCTTTCAAAAGGTTATTAAGATCTCTTTTCAAAAAACCTTTTTAAAAAGGACATTTTCAAAACCTTTTCGAAAAAGCCCTTAAATCAAGTCAAGTTTTTAAATGAAACTTAGTTTGGTCTTCAGATTACACTTAGTTTTAGGTGACCTAACACATCTTTAACTATGTTAGGTGGCGACTCCCATTTTTTTCCAAAAAGCCCTTAAATCAAGTCAAGTTTTTAAGTTCAAACCCTATCGTACTTGTCCTTTTAGGAGGATGATTTTTAATGAGAGAGTACCGTGTTTTTTCCCAAGCCAAGAGGGCTTGGTTAAAAACCAAGGCACGACAATTTCGTCATGGGACTACCGAGATCACCGCGGGGTTGTGATACTATTTGGGTTATTGTTGATCGCCTCACCAAGTCTACACATTTCTTTCCAATGAAAACTACGTACTCCTATAGAAGTATGCAACCCTCTACATTGCAGAGATTGCTCGACTGCATGGTATGCCAGTTTCAATAGTGTCAGAGCAGGACTCGAGATTTGTGTCAAGATTTTAGAAGAGTTTACAAAGGGCTTTAAATACCGAATTAAAGTTCAGCCCGGCCTTTCATCCACAAACTGATGGGCAATCAGAAAGAACCATTCAGACCATTGAAAATATGTTCTGGTTATGTGTCCTCAACTTTTAGCAAAGTTGGGAGGATCATCTGGTTGACTCAAGGTTGGTTCCCATGATGATTTTGATAATAACTAAACCTTGTGTTATTTTACTAATGCATTTACTTAGTGTGCAGATTAATAAAGTCTATAATTTAGACTTAAATTTTAACTTTAAGTCTAATACATGTCAAAGTGAATGCATAGCTAGCTCAGGATCAAGCCATGAACTCTAAGAGCTATGAAATGAACCAAATAGAGCATTGACACCTATTTCTACTTCAAACAAATATTTTGCATTCGAAGAGATTGAAGGTGTTCAAATAAGGCTGTCATCAAGTATGCATAAACTCAATGAAGTTGTGTTGCACTCAAAGGGATTAAAGACTTTATCAGAGTGTGCAATGATCAGTTGAAGATGATTTGATTATGAAGAGATTGAAAAAGTTCAAAAGAAGACTTCATCAAGTATGCAAAAGGCCGATTCAAGATAATGTGATTGGAAGTTGCTTGAGAAGAAGATTCATATTGATTGTCTAATCTTTATATGGAATCCAAGTGAAGAATTCTTCTTCGATATAAAGAATCAATGAAGACAATATGTATGAAGAGATTTTATCAAGTTTACAAAAGTCTCATTAAGGTGATTCCAAAGAAGAAAGAACAATTGCTAGCAAAGAGAAGAAATTGGTAATGAAAGCAATAGCTTGGTAATAAAAGTAACAACTCGGTAACGAAAGAAAAAGCTCGACAATAAAAGAGAAAGATTGGTAAAAGAACTCAGCATTGAGAAAGTGAAGCCCTTATAGTTTGAAAGTCAAGAAAAGATGAATATCAAATGATTGATTCAATCTAAATTGAATAAAAGATAACTTTGTTAAGTCAAAGACTTTGATTGATCATCATACCCCAAAGAGAAGATCCCTTGAAGATCTTATACTATTGATGAAGATGAATTTGATCACTGGAAGAAAGAATGAGGATTTCTAGGCAATGAGCCGACTCATGAAAATGAATAGTCGCCTTATGAATGCAAAAGCACAAACGTGAAGACATAATAAGTAACGAGCCGACTCATGAAGACAGAAAAAAAAAAGTTAAAGACCAAATGATCAATGAGCCAACATAAATAATCGACTCATGAAGACTGAAGCAAGATTTCTGTGCAAAGAGCCGACTCATGGAATTGAAGAGTCGCCTCATGAAGACAGAAGCCAAATGACTTGAAAACAGAATGATCAATGAGCCGACTCATGGATATGAAGAGTCGATACATAGAGACAGTGGACAACATCTGGAAAATGCAAACCAGAACAGTTGACCCTTTAAACCTAGAGTCGACCCCTGGGATATAATGGTTAGTTTTTCTAACGTTATAACGGACTGAACGTGCATTAAATGAACCCCAACAACCTCCAATGGATGAAATCAATACAGGGGTTTATATACAAGCTTCCAACTGCATTTATATAATAAGATAGACAAGAAATAAATATCCACTGACTGATCAAACTGAATATTCTGAACATTCTCCTTGTCTTCACTGTGTGAGCTTTGATTGTTTAATCCACTCTTGTTGGGGAGTTTGTAAATCAATTGTATATCTTTATACACTTATAATTGGAGTTTGAGAGTTTTCTAGCGGAAGAAAAAATCTTGTAAGTTTGAGTGGAGCTTGGACAAAACCACTTGATAGTTGAAAACTTAGGAAGAAGTTCTTATGTATATAGTGAGCTGGGCACTTGGTCAATCAGCACCCATTTGTAATTGGAGATTACATAATGGAGGAAGACTTTAAGGGGATCTCGGGGTGAGGACGTAGACCACGGATTATGGTTAAACCTCAGTAACTCTTTGTGTTCTTTCTGTTGCTCTATTTTCTTTTCTTCTTCTGATTACATTACATTACATATAGACTGATATCTGTTACATTGTTTAGATTAATTTTAATTAATCTTAATTATTTTTAATCTTCAAAAAACTCAATTCACCCCCCCCCCTCTTAGGTTGCCTTTTGGGCTAACACATCTATCATTAATGGAATTCGTCTACAATAATAGTTTCCATGCTAGCATTGGGATGGCACCTTATGAAGTGCTTTATAGGAGAAAGCGTAGATCTACAGTTTATTGGGCCGAGGTCAAAGAGAGGAAGATTTTTGGACCAAAGATTGCGCAACTAACCACCGACAAGATCAAGATAATTCAGCAATTACTAAAACTACTCAGAGTCACCAAAAGAGTTATACAGACGTGCAAAGACCAGACTTAGAGTTTGAAGAAGGGAGGCACGTGTTCTTGAAGGTATCTCGTTATAAGGGGATCAATAGTTTCCCCAAGAAGGGAAAGCTTAGTCCAAGATACATTGGGCCATATGAAGTTCTTGAACGAGTTGGATCCATTGCTTACCGTATTGCTCTTTGTCACGCCCAGATTTTTCGCACTCGAGGAACACTCACACAAGCTGGAAAAATACTATACTCTCTCGTTAGAACTCACCCTCCTAGAAGAATGAGTGCGACTAGGTTTGAATTGAAAATTCGGTTTGAATAAAGGGCTTTTGAAAAAGATTCGGAGTCGCCACCTAACTTGATTAAGGTGAGTTAGGTCACCTAAAACTAAGAATAATCCGAAGACTACACTTAGTGTTCTTAGAAAACGATTTTTAAAAATACCACCTCAAGAGAGGGTTTTTAAGAAAACAGGTTGTTTGGTAACCTTTGGAAAACATTTAGCCCTTTTTGAAAAATAACTCCTTTTGGTCTTTGAAATCAGTGATCTCGGTTTGGAGGTTGGTTACATGTAGGGAAGACGCACTAAGCTATCACCCTACCCCGCCCTTTCGGTACCTACTTGTCAATCTACCCTAGATTCACCTATTAGAGTCTTCAACAAACTAATGGTTCAATCCTACCAACTTTGAAAAACAATGTTTGAAAAGGAACTATCATGACGCATGATATGCAAGTGCAAGTTAAGAGAATAGGAAAATAGAAATTGATTTGAAAAGAAATTGATTTGATTTGAAGAGATGGAATTGAAATTGAAAAGTTTGAAAATTGAAAGTAGAAATTTGAAAATAGAAATTTTGAAAATATATTGGAATTTGAGATTTGAAAAATGTGGAGACCGCACCCATGAGGGTGGAATTGAAAGTTTGAAAAGTATTGTAGCCGGAGTCTGACCGGAGTCCTATAAAGGTTGCCTACGTATCCCTTTGGAGGAATCAGGTCAGTCGTAGTTCGGACCGGAGTCCGATTGAAAATAGATTGATTTGAAGAGTGAGATTGGATTGGAAGAAAGAGATTGAATTGAAAATTGGATTTGATTTGAGATTAGAAGAGGAGATTAGAAATTGAAATTGAGAAGATTGGACTTGCTTTGGAAGGATTGATTTTGGAAAGACTTGGTTTTAGGAAACCTAGACTTAGAAAAGAGAAGGGACTTAGGAAAGACTCAAGAGTTTAAGAAAGATTAGATTTAGGAAAGGTTCGAATTAGGAAAGGTCCAATTTAGAAAAGTTCCGAATTAGGAAAGTTTCATTTTTGGAAAGTTTTGAAATTAGGAAAGTTTGGAATTTAAGAAAGTTTGGAAATTGGAAAGTTTTGAAAATTGGAAAGTTTTGAATTTAGAAATGTTTTGAATTAGGAAAAGTTTAGTTTAAGAAAGACTTAGAATTTAGAAAGTTTCAAGTTAAGAAAGTTTTGAATTTTGGAATGTTTTGAAAAAGGGAAGTTTTGAAAGTGGAAAAGTTTAGAAAACAAAAAAGTTTTGAAAATAAGAATGTTTTGAGTTTAGAAAATTTTAGATTTGGAAAGATTTGAAATTTAGGAAAGTTTAGAATTTAGAAAGTTTTCAGATTGTGAAAGTTGTAACTTAAGAAAGTTTTGAACTTCGAAAAACTTTGAATTTGGAAAGATTTGAAATTTGGAAAGTTTAAGATTTAGAAAGTTTTAGAGTTTGAATTTTAGAAAATCTTGAAATTAGGAAAGGTTTGAAAACTTAGGTTTGAAAAATTAAGGTTTGAAAAGAAGGTAGAATTAGGAAAGGGTTGAATTTTAGAATTTTAGGAAAGATTTTTATGTTCAAGTTTTGGAAACTTAAGGTTTAGGAAAGTGGAAGTTTAGGAAGGATTTGAATTAAGAAAAAGTTGGATTAGGAAAGGATTGGATTTTGTTTTGAAAAGAGAAGGTTTGATTTTGTTTCCAAAAACGGAGGATTGAATCTAGCTTCCTAAAGGGAAAATTGGATTTGATTTTCTAAAGGGAAGATTTGATTTGACAAGGATTTAGAAAGAGGAAGTTCTAGAAACCCTAGATTTGGAAAACTATAGTTTTGACGTAGAAAAGAGGTTTTGGAAACATGTATAGTTTGGATGTGAAAACAAGAGATTTTGGAAACCTAGGTTTGGGGCAAAGTTTGAAAATCATGTTTTTGGAAAGAAAATTAGGGTTTTCTAATTGTGGGCTCTAAGGCTTGACTTGGGCTCTAAGAAAAGAGTTTTTCGAAAATGCGTTTTTGGAAACGAAGGTTTTCCAGAAGGGAATCCTAGGGAGAAATTTTTGTAAAGTATGTTTTTAGAAACGTAGATTTTGGAAGGAAAATCCTAGAGGGGAATTTCTAGAAGGAAGATTTTGGAAAGAGAGTTTTTGGAAAGATTTTTGGAAAGAGTTTTTCTAGAAAGGTTTTTGGTAGAAGATTGTCAAAGAAAGTTTTTGGAAAGATTTTTGGGGAACGTTTTTAGAAAGTGGATTTTAGAGAGAGGATTTTGGAAAGGAGTTGAAACAGGGAATTTTGAAAAATAGATTTTGGAGGGAGTTTTTGAAAACAACTTTGGAGAGGAGAGTTTTAGGAAAGTATATTGAAAAAGAGATTTTCAGGAGGAAGGATTTGGAAAGAGAATTTTTTAGAAGGAGTAAAAACATCTCACTTTCCTAAAGCAATTCTAACCATAGGAAGGCTAGAACCACTTTAGGAAAGCGGTTTTGAAAAACAATAAGATTTGAAAATATAGACCATAAAAGGTCACTTTTAATGTAACACTTTCCTAAAGCAACCCTAGCCATGGAAAGGCTAGAATCACCCTAGAATTGTAGTTTTGAAAACAAGTTTTTGAAAAAGAGATTTTGATACAATTTTGAAAACAAGTTTGAAAACAATTTTGAAAACGAATTTTGGAAGATGCAAGACTATGATATGCACAATGCAATTTGGGGTCGTGAATATACAAGGCTAAGGCTTCACCACATAATCAAGGGGGCCGGACCCACGTGGTCTCTAGTTAGACTAGAAGAAAGCCCCCGACACAGTGACTCTCCAATAGTCCAATCCTACACGTGGATCGGGAATCCCCTTATTTCAAGCATGCAAAGAAAGGGAGGGAAAGAGATGGGGGATTAAAATAGAGAAAACCCAAGTGGGTTAGGAGAGAGAAGAGAGAGGGGGGAAGTGCGAAAATTTAAATAGAAAACCTACCGTATGTCTTCTTTATTTTGCGCGCCTTGCTTGTCTTCAATCTTCGGTCTTCGGTCTTTGTCTTGATCTTCTTCTTTGACCTTCAAGGGTTGTCTTCAAGCTTTAGATTACAGCTCTTCAAGTCTTCAAAGGATGGTTGAAGACTAGTGTATGAGTGTATGGGGATGTATAAGAGTGTATATGAGGCTAGGGTTTAGTGTAGGGTGGCTAGGGTTTGGAAAACCTAGGGAGGCTAGGGTTTAGGAGGTGCTCGAGCTCTGTATATCAAAATATAGGATTTTTAGGTTAAGTTTGCAGACCCCTTTCACGTTGAATGAGGCTCTGTATTTATAGAGGGAGGAATACACTGGCGCCTGTTGTAGTGGCGCCAAGCCAAAATTCCTTCTGGCGCCACTAGGAGTGGCGCCAGGCCAAATATTGGCTTGGCGCCACTACTAGTGGCGCCAGCCAATTAGGAAACTATTAAGGTCGGCAAGCAACGTATCTTTGACTAGATTTGGGCGCCTGTACTAGTGACTACTATGCAATTTTTAGCCTAGCTTCACTAGGAGTGACTCCAGAAAGTCTCGAAATGATTTAAAGGAGCGGCGAATGACCCGGAAGGCCGAAAAGGAGCAGGAACACTTAAAATAGTGTCCTTGAAGTATTTGACTTGAAAAGTGAGGACAAAATGTGTCGGAAAGGTTGACCGGGCCTTTAGGGGCAAAACAGTCAATCGGACTAAGAAGCTGCCAGGGCGAACTCGGATTGTCCCGGAAGAAGTCTTGGGATCTGGAAACATTATTTAGAATGTTCCCAGAGGTTGCCGGTTTGATTCCCAAAGCCGGCGTAGTCGGAAAAGGAGACCGGCCCACTAGGGGCAAAATAGTCATTTCGCACCGGGTTGGCCGGAACTGACTCGGAATGATCCGGAAAGGTAAGGGGAGGTTGAGAACACTATAAAAAGTAGTCTCAGGAGGTTACTGGTTTGATACCCAGAGCCGGTGGGGTCGGAAAAGGAGACCGGCCCACCAGGGGCAAAACGGTCATTTTGTACCGGGTTGGCCGGAACTGACTCGGAATGATCCGGAAAGGTAAAGAAAGGTTGAGAATATTATAAGAAGTAATCTCAGAGGGTTACCGGTTTGATACCCAGAGCCGGTGTGGTTCCTGGGGCAATCGGATGCGTAGGGGCAAAACAGTCATTTAGCTTCAAGTGGGCCCTACGGGCCCGAAAAGCAACTGGTGGACTAAATTCAAATTAAAAAGGCGGGCGTGGAGTCTAAATATGCATGTGATGTGTGAAAGTAAGCTTGGTCAACTCGGAGATTGCCGAGTGGGCAAAAAAATGGGGTGCTTACACTCTTCCACCAAAATATTCACAAATTCACGACGTATTTTATGTTTTAATGCTATGAAGGTATGTTCACGACTCTACGTATGTGATTGATCACTATCCTTTGGCTGTGAATGAAGATTTGAGTTATGTTGAGAGACCGATTGAGATTTTCAATTGCCATGATCAAGTTCTTAAGAACAATATCATCCCATTGGTGCGAGTTTTGTGGCAGAACCACAAGTGTGAAGAATCTACTTAAGAGCGTGAAGATGAGATTCGGGAGCGTTATCCCTTTTTGTTTGAACGATGGTTTGTATCAAGTTTGAAGACCAAACTTCTTTAAGAAGGAAATGCTGTAATATCTTGAACCTCTATTATATGATTTAATATGAATTTTCTTAAATTTTGTATTATTTTAATGTGCCTTTGAGTCAAAATGACCAATAGTAATGTATGTTGTAACGTACGCCTTATATGCAAAACACATGGGATAAATTCCCATGGGTGTCTTCTACACACACACACATCTGTAATACACACAGACACTTGCCGTAGAAGAGGAAGAGGAGAAGAAGAAGAAGAAAATAGAAAGGAAAGAAAAAGATCAAAACGAAGGAATCTAAGAGAAGATTAAAGCTTGGGAAGCTCAACCCCCACAAGAAACCACCATTGTTAGAGCTTAGAAAGCTTGAGACAAAAAGGTATGAACTCCAAACCTTATGTATGCTTGTGTATATGTGTGTTGTAGTTGTGTTTGGTGATTCATTGGAGTCCCAATTACTTGAATTTTGAGAGTTTTTTTAGCTTTCACAAATGGATTGGGAGTTAGGGTTTGACAACCCCTAAATTGTATATGTTAGGGTTTGAAATTTCAAACTCTAGATCCCTTGTTTTACTTGTTTATTTTGTCCCATTCTGAGTTATTATTGTCGTCTTGGGTCAATCTTCGAACCGTAGGAGTGTTGAGTGAGTTTGGGAGAGTTTGGGAAAAGCTTGGTTGAGTTTACGGTGAGGGAACCCATTTTCGTTTGAGCTGCAACCAAGTCACCACGCTCTAGTGCGCCTGAGGCCACAGGTGTCTAGTCAGGACCCAACTAGAGAGCGCCCTAGCGCGCTTGAGGGCATGGTTCCCTGTTGGTATGTCTTCCTTTTTCCTTTTTGCTTCTTTGGGTCCATGTAATTGATCATTCTATGTACTATATGTATACGAATACTCTTGTTTAGCATCCTTTTACTAGATTTGAGGTGAGTAACAATATGCTATGAGTAAAATCCTATTATTTTCCCAAATGTCTTTAAGTTCTCTTATATTGTTTATTGCTTTCAAGTTCAATTATATTTCATGCATTATTTCCCATGGTTTTCATGCATCAATGATTTTGTTCATATATAAATGTCATGTTTTTGAAATGTAAATGAAGCTTTCCTTAAATTATGAATTGAAACCCATGGAGTAGAATATTTAAATGAAAGAGATGCAAGATTTTCAATGTATGGTGCCAACTCAATGTCTTTTCGTGGCAAGACCCTAAACTCTCCTGATAGTCCTACGATATGGGATGTGAAATAAACTATCGACATGTTGGGAGACGTCCCTTGGCCTAAAGAGCCTATGTGCGGCCTAAGAAGGTTGCTATGGAGCCTAGCTCATATGTGAGGTTGTGGCACACTTATGCTTTTAGAACAAGAACCAAGATATGTTCAAATGCTTATGACAAGTTATGTTATGCTTCATCATGAACAAAGATATGTCGCATCTCTTTTTCGATACTATGTTTTAAAACAATATAATGTTTCAATACGATGCTTATGCTACCTAAGATTTCAAGTCTATGCTTTTATGTTTTCAAGTTCATGCTCTATATGCAAAAATGTTTATCTATTGTCGGTACACTAGATATAAATGCTAGTCCATGGTATTTTTCACACGCATGCATCATTGTTATTCACTAAGCAATAGCTTACGTTTTTTCAAATGTTTTCAGGTAGTCAATCCAAGAGGCCCTAGAAGGAGGCCATATATGGATTTTGAGCTATGGCCTACAAGCCTATGTTATGCTATGTGTATTTGGGTTGGACCCTAATGTTTTGAAATGTTATAAATGAGATAACTGTGGCAGTCTCAAATAGGCCCAGATGTACATTTATGTTTTGGATTAGGCACAACTCTGTCATTAATGACACAAGTTATATTTTAAGCTATACAAATTATATTTCCATAATTATATATCATTTTAGTTGATTATGTACAGGTGTTCAACCGGTTTATGTAATTCGGCCTTTGGTAGCCTTGTTACTGACTAGTTAGATACCCTAAATCCGCATAGGCCAGATTACTAGACGTGACATGTTGAAAGACCCAATCCAATTTTTTTTATTTTTGAAAATTTTAAATTACTAATATTACATGTGTCATAATAGTACAGGTTTAACCATAAAATAAAGAAACTTGTACTTTTTTTAATGATTAATAAACATTTACTAAAATCTCATGTTATTTTAAAAAGTTTTACATAAAATCCAAAAGATTAGCATTCTTATTTTAGATTTTCTTAAGCTCTTCCTTTATAATTTTAGAAAGTCCTTTGTTTAATTGAAAATTGTGGAGGTTCCTATTCAAATCCCTTTTAATTCTTTTAAGGATAAATCTATCTATACTCTATTTTAAGCAATTGGTTGCTGACTGAATTTTTTTAATTCTTAAATAATAATAATATTACATGTGTCATTTTAACCATGAAATATAGAAATTCTTTCCTTCTATTCATAATTATTAAAATATTTACTAATACTCAAGTAATCTAGGTAAATCAAATCTCCCTCACTAAAAAATTCAAATTCTTTTTAGGTAAATTATCAATTTTAAGTAGTTATATGTGCACTATTAAAGGTACTTAATTAAATAAATCGTGTAAAATATGTAACTTATACAATTGATTAATATAGTTCCTCAGCAAGATTTTAAGGTAAAAAAAAATAAAAATGTTCCCACTAAAATTCAGTTTTTTAATGGCAATTTAGGTTTTTTTTATTTTATTACAATATACTTTTAATACTTTAGTTTAAGACTATATTGACTATTATAATTTAGTGCAGTCATATTATTTGTGTATACAATTGATAATTTATTTTTTATAAAAATTTTATGTTTACTATATATTATTTTCATTCTGTACATAGTACGGGTTGCACTACTAGTATATAATATCGATATCCTTCTTGCTCATCTATGTCAGACTCCTTACAAGACTCACATTGAATATTGATAGTTCTCCATCTAATGAGTAATCTTTATACTTCATCTCATATTTTTCCTTTATGAATAATTATCGTGTATCCAATTTTCCTTTGTTTTTTTTTTTTTTTGGGATTCTTTATTGCTTTTGTGTAATTTACTAATCTTTATTTTTTATGGATACTATTTGTAAATTTTATCATTGTATTCTCTTTATCTAATGAAGTCTATGTTTTGATTTGTTATTTACTAAAGTTCATAACAGATTGTGATCATTTGGAAAAGTTGAAAAGAACTAAAGAACTTCTAAAAGTTTAAGAATGGAGAAAGAGCCATGGGACTTAATTAGAAGTTTAAAAGCTGAAAAGTTGAGGAAAATCCAAGGAACTTTTGAGTAATTGAAATTTTTCTATTTCTTATTCATTTTTCCTTTCCATTTTCTTTTCACTAGGAGTTTATCATTGCATTCAATACTTCAGTAGTTGGATTTTATTATGTTTCTTATTTATTTTTCCTTTCTTTTTTCTTTTTACAATTTGTCCATCAAGAAATTCAAAAATGTTTGCACTAATTTTTTAGTTGTCTTCTTTTGTTTTTCAGCAGACATAATTGCTATTTCATTTTTTATTCCTTCTTTTTTTTTTCTTTTTATGCAAAGAAAAGAAATCATTGCCCTAAATTGATTAGCGTTGGATTATTCCTTTCTTTATTCTGTCCATCTAAATGTTTTGTCTCTCTCACTTTTTATTATATTTACTCTAAATGTTAGATAATTCCTTTTTTATTTACAATTATTCATTTTTTGAAGACATTTTATAATATATCATGTGTTGAACAATGTCTTGCAGGAAACTATGCACAATCTCATCAAAAGCTTCCAATCGTTGGTATATAATATAATATCAATATACAATATCATCACTATAAAATAGGAAACTATGATGCCAATTGACAACAAATTCCACTTCAACTCTTGCAATCGGCTCCATCTCCCTCTCCATTGAAAGAATACAAATCTAAACAATCAACATATTGCTTTTCAGTTTATAACTAATCCTAAAACTAGATTTCTTAATGAAGTCAAGGATCTACTCTTGGCAAAAGAAAATCAAATTGATTTTCTTAAATAGGAAATTTCTATTTGGACTATTATTGAATCTTTAGCTAAACCTAAGATTCAAGATAAAATAAAATTGATTGAAAAACAATTTCTTAGTGAAATTTGTAATGATCAGCCCAATGCTTTTTGGGATAGGAAGCGACATATTGTCTCCCTCCCTTATGAAGCTGATTTTACAAATAGGCAGATACCAACAAGGACCCATCCTTGTCAAATGAGTCAAGAATATCTTGAACTCTATAAAAAAAAAAATTGTTTCCTTACTTGAGAAAAAAACTTATTAGAAAATCCTATTCTCCTTGGAGTTGCATAGGATTTTATGTTTATAAAAATACTGAAATTGAAAGGGGTGTTCCACGTTTAGTTATTAATTATAAACTCCTGAATAAAGTTTTAAAATAGATTAGGTATCCTATACCTAATAAAAAAGATTTACTTGATAGTCCTCATAAGACTCTTATCTTTTCTAAATTTGATTTAAAATATGGATATTGGCAAATTCAGGTTGCTAAATCTGATAAATACAAAAACAACTTTTACTGTTCCCATAGGCCATTATGAATGGAATGTTATGCCTTTTGATTTAAAAAATTCTCCTTCTGAATTCTAGAATATTATGAATGATATTTTCATTCCATACACATACTTTATTTTAGTATATATTGATGATATTGGTGTCTTTTCTCAAACTATTGATCAACATTTTTGACATTTGAAAATTTTTTGAAAAATCATATTACACAATGGATTAGTTATATCTACTTCTAAAATGAAATTGTTTCAAACTATTGTTCGCTTTTTGGGGCATAATATCCATCAAGGACAAATTGTTTCGATTGCGCGTAGTATTGAGTTTGATTCAAAATTTCCTAATGAAATTTTTGATAAAACTTAATTACAAAGAGTTTTAGGGAGTTTAAACTATATTAATCCCTATTATAAAGATCTTGCCAAAGATTCTGCTGTCTTATGAAGACTGCTTCTCCATGGACTCCAGATCATACTTTAACTATTCAAAAGATCAAGGCTAAAGTTAAACATTTTCCTTGTTTAACTCTTGCTAATCTTACATGGTTTAAAATTGTGTAAATTGATGCTAGTCATATTGGTTATAGTAGTATTCTTACTCAGGTTATACCTGATACAGAAAAGCAAATCTTAATAAGATATGCTTCGGGCAAATGGACCCCAACACAGCTCAAATATGCTGCTGTACAGAAGGAACTTCTTTTTATTGTTAAATGTATTTCTAAATTTCAATATGATTTATTAAATTAAAATTTTTTGTTAAAAACAGATTGTCAAACTGCAAAATATATTTTCAACAAAGATGTTAAACATGATGCATCTAAGCATATAATTACTAGATGGCAAGCATAATTATCTATATTTGATTTTGATATAGATAATATCAAAGGGAAAGATAATTATCTTCCTGATTTTTTGACTTGTGAATTCTTACAGGAACAAATCCATATGATCGTGAAAAAGGAAGGAAAAATAACCCCAACCAAGGATAAGGAAGGGAAAATACCCCCTCAAAACGTCATGGATCTACCCA
The DNA here is from genome assembly GCA_033060915.1 of Euryodendron excelsum. NCBI lineage: Eukaryota > Viridiplantae > Streptophyta > Magnoliopsida > Ericales > Pentaphylacaceae > Euryodendron > Euryodendron excelsum. The sequence goes on along the minus strand of CM065381.1, from coordinate 45,063,716 downwards.
GGCCTTTACATCTGGCACTAAACTAGATAAAGTTACAGTTATACCGATGACTAATCCTCTATATGAGAAAGTTCAACAATTGATTGAACAAGAGCGCCAAAAAAATGGTTCTCACCAAGGTAATACTGAACTTGAAGCATCATATGCTCAAATGGTGGGTGCTCCATCCCATTCAGTGGCCCGTATTAAATTGCCATTTACAGATCATATTCTACCTATTGATATTCAATGGGAAAACGATCCATGGTATCTCATGGATAAATATTTTCAAACATTTACTCATCCCTTTGGAAGTTAGAAATTTCGATCAGTCATGCAAAAAATTTTAGAAATGACTAATCCTTGTGATTTTACAAATTTTTATTCAAATATGATGATCAAAGTAGGTCCCATCAATTTTTCCAAATGTTATATCAAAAAGATTATTTTCCCTCATGAATAAAGATTAGTTCCTCGTAATGAGAAAGCTTTTTATTTTCAATGATATTCATCATACATATAATTATTGGGATTATACCCAAGCTTGTACATGGGCTTTTTATTATGAAAACTCAAAAAAAAAAACACTCTTGGTGGATTAAAATGTCTCCACAAATTTATAAAAAATGATTTCCTCAATGGTTCCATGTTAGGTGGAAAAGATTTGGTCCACTTCATACCATTCTACCTGATGTTCGCCAAGAACAATTGGGCATTTGGGTTGTATATTCCCCCCAAATTAACAGTATGGATCCAGCCCATTATATGGATGGTTCCAACCTTATATATTTCTTCACTGAATTCAGCATACCTTGGATTTGGAGTTGTCATCTTTTAGAGATTTAATCTCTACTTTTAACTAATTAATTTCAGTACGTAAATCTTGTAAAGTAACAGGTTTTTCTTATTTGTTTTGAAGCCTTTTCATAACTTTCAGACATACTATAAGCATTAGTAATATTAGGCATATCATTCTGTTTTTTAACTTTTTCAGATAATTTTCAATCATCTGAGCTTTCATTGTTGTATTAGGAATTAGATCTAAAATTTTTAGAATAACTTCCTGATCTTGGGTAAGCATATTAATACTTAAACCATGCATATCAACAATGGCTTTGTAGTAATTACTACAAGTACCTTGACAAGAATCTAGCTTGTTTGGTTCAGTGTCACTAGAAGATGACATATTATCTTCTTGAACCTGATTAAGTTCTTTAGACTCAAAATTTTCTTGTTCAGAGTCTTCAGGTTCACTACCACTATTCAAAAGTAATTTAACTAAATTATCTTTTAGCTGCTCATCAATTTGAAGTTCATTTAACTTCTTCTTAGTAAGACATTTATTGGCATAGTGACCAATTTTTCCACACTTCCAATATTTAATTACCTTTTTGGAAGTAGGTGATTTCTTCTTAGAAGAAGATTTTTTTACAAACTTCATAGAAAGTTGACTTGTAGAAGCTTCAGATGTACGCTTCTTTTTTCTATATGAGGATTTATATTTGGATTTTTTCTTACCCTTAGATCCAGTATGATGATCTGATGGGGGCTTGGGAATACTCATGGAAAAATTATCACAGAAATCTCCAAGTTGAGATTTCTTCGTAAGCCTTTGCTTTTTAAGCTGACTTTTTAGCTTAATGTCATTACATAAAGCTAATTCTTCTTGGATACAGGTGTCTATGTGACTACCAAAAGAATTATTAGAATAGAGAATAGAAATACCATCATTTCGATCCCGAAGAGCTTTTCTAACTCTTTCATCAAAAAGAAAGGGAAGACCATCAATGAATTTAGACTTCCAATGATCACTATTAGTATCGGAAAGTTACAGCGCCCTACTAAGGAATACATCCTTATATCATCTAAAATGGGTAAGAGTAGGACACCTAGGATTTTGAAGGAGTGTCCTAATATTTTCAATATTAGTAAAATATATTCCAATAAAATGTTCACAGATGGCTAAAATCAATGTATAAATTGCTTGTTCAATGATCGTAACCTGATAAGAATTAGTTGGAAAAGGTCCCTGTTTAACTGCATCTAAAATTTCAGATTTAGCAGCATAGGACAAATAATTATCCCACCATCCTTTGATTGTACCAGTAAACCCACTAATAAGCATTTAGGCTATGGATTTGTCACTATTGTCTTGTTGTTTGCAAATAGTGCTATACATACAGATACGATAACACATGTCAAAGATTTGCTTATCAGCAAAACTATCAAGATTCCATTCATAGGTGGAACTACCTTGGTAGTTATTTTGAATAAAATTATCATTTTTCTCAAAAAATACATATTGAGTTGTGGGTCATTTATAATAATAGTGTTCTAAACGCCTAGGTTGAGCCTCAATTTTATTGAGTTCAGATTCAAATGTATGAATCTATTCTTCTTGATCAGAAATATCCTAATCAGATGTGGTATCGAATTTTATAGAAATAGTAGAAATCTTAAAAGATTTTTATTTATTTTCTAAGACAGAAACAAATTCATTGTGGATTCTAATTTGAATCCTTTGACCTCCAGAGGGGGTTGTAAGGTAGCCTTAGCTTCCTTAACAGAGGATTTAATACCTTGAAGTTTCAGATTTAAAATCTTTATTTGTAATTAATCTAGTTTATTGTCTAGATGTAACAATTGTTGACCAATTGTTTGTAAATACAAAATTGTATAATTACTTTGTTTAAAGCCTTAATTCAACTATTTCATAGTAATATGTACTAATTCAACTATAGAAGGTTTAACAAAGCATTAGCCTCTAGAACTTGAGAACTTACACAACTAGTGACTTTTATAGGTTCAGTAGGAGGAAAAATAGAATGAATTATAGACCCAGTGTCTGTAGTCCAAACCTTTTCTTCAAGCACATTAATATAATGAGTTTCAACATAATATAGAAGAAACCATAGAACAAAATGTTATAATCATTAAATATGACTCAAATGATCAAAATATTGATTTTTATAATTTTCTAACTCAGTAGAACTGAAACTAGAAAAATACCAATCACAAAAAAGTTTATAATATGGTTGGAACAATTCCTTATTAAGGATTGCTCTTGTTTTGCTTCCTAGACTTAAATCCATTAAAGACGAAAATTCATTTCTGAAGCAATAGGTATTTCTACTGATGACTTAAGGATTCCATGAGGAATCTGTTAGTCAAATATTCTGACAGGCTCAATATCATCAGGAAGTTTAGAGGTAGAAACTCTAAAAGTTCCTGGAAGAGAAATGTTATAAGGAGGAATCATAGATCTGGTAGAAGAAAATCGTGACAGAGATCCCGATCTAGATCCTTGAGAAGAGCCAGAGGTGAATCTTACCTTAATATCTCCTTCAGGAGTTTGGATGATCTGATCCAATTCTTCCTAAATCAGGGGAGCAGATGGAACAGCTTGTTGAAGCCGCCATGTTTCTGGGAATTGGATTTCATCCCAGGTAATCTAACTATTAGTAGCTATATTAGAGCTAAGAAGGTTAGATTCAACCACCACAGTATTACCTAAAATACTGAATAACTTACAATTAGGTGTAAGTGTGTGAAGAACTTTAAAATAAATTCTATAAATAAGACACAGTGGCTCATATCCCAGTTTAAAATTATAACCGTGGAGTTTGGTATTCAAACTCGTAGCATCCAACAGATTAGTATTTATCTAGTTTTAATTCTACTGAGTTAAAAAATTATAAAAATCAATATTTTGATCATTTGAGTCATACTCTACAATTAGAACATTTTGTTCCATGATTTCTTCAATATTATGTTGAAACTCATTATATTAATGTGTTTGAAGAAAAGGTTTGGACTACAGACACTAGGTCTATAATTCATTCTATTTTTCCCCCTACTAAACCTATAAAAGTCCCTAGTTCTGTAGTTCTCAAGTTCTAGAGGCTAATACTTATGTTAAACCTTTTGTAGTTGAATTAATACATATTACTATGAAAGAGTTGAATCAAGCTTTTAAACAAAGTAATTATACAAATTTGTATTTACAAACAATTGGTCAATAATTGTTACGTCTAGTAATTCACACCCAGATATTATAGGCTATCATTTTTTAGTTTTATTGTGTGATTTTTACAGTTGTGCACTGGTTAGATATGAATAATAAATGAAATTATGACAAAGTTGTAACATCTAGATTAATGAATCCTTTTTCTTTTGTTTAATGGAGACATTTTCTTTTTTCTCTCCTTTTTGGCAAGCGGGTTCATGAATGCATATAAGCATCTCAAACTTGTAATCTATAATGCCATATAATTGCATGCATGATGCTGCTTACATCTTTTAGTGGAGTGGAGTTGAGTCGTATGTGGTGATCACCTTTCCTTGTTATGTGCTGGGTTTGGCCTTTTACATTTATCCCTATTCCACTTTGGGTATCAGCATCTATGTGCATTTGTTGAATGCTCTTAGTTCACATTACACTTATTATGTTTTGTCTACTAGACAATGGATTATTTCAAATCAAACTTATCTGTTCTTGTGCCAATAATATGCAACCATGTATCGCCTCATTATGCTTCTTTTTCTAATAAGTTTGTAACCTCAGTATCCTGCTGGCAAGCAGAACAAGAACTATAGGAAAACTCCCATTGGTTGAGACAGGATATGATTGTTCTTAGGCAAGAAACACAGAACGAAAGAAAGAACAAAAGAAAAAATTAACAACATAAGTGTGGGTATTCTCGCAAAAATTAGTCAGTACGAATGACAGAAAAATAAATCAAAGCACAAAAAAGAAAAAGTGACACCAGTATTTAGCGTGGTTTGGCAAAATTGCCTATATTCACGGGGTGTGCTCCGATTTCCTTCTTTACTACTGAGAAATATTGAGAACAATGGTACAAGCATACACTCAAGTTTAATAACCTAAACCTAAGCCCTTCAACCCTTGTACACTCGTCTCAACTCACCTTCTCAAACCTAGTAAAGAAAATCTCACGTTCTCTTCTCTGGCTGTTGTCAAGAAAATGGGAGATCCATTGGCTATTTATAGGAGAAATAAGTACTGTAGCTACGACGGCTATTGACTACTGTAGCTACGACAGTTGTTGACTATTGTAGCTTTGATGGCTGTTTGACCACTGTAGCTATGAGGCTGTTGAATTTGCAGCCACTCTCAACAATTCTCCACCTTGGCAAAAATTCACATGCCTCCACCTGAAACTTTAGGTCTGCATCTAGACATAAATGCTCATCCCCACATCCCAGGATATTCTTCCAATCTTTAACAGTGCAGAAGATTGATCAAGTTTAAGCAGTGCTTAAACTTTTGTGTAGTCACCGACTTTGTTAACATATCTGCTGTATTATTTTCAGTATGAATCGTTTTTAAATTTATCTTACCTTCTTCTACCCATCCTCTAACTGCGTGATACCTCACGTCGATGTGTTTTGTCCTAGCATGGTAAACTTGATTCATTGCTAAATAAATGGCACTTTGACTGTCGCAATACAGCTCCAAGCCTTCTTGCTTCAACCCCGATTCATTAACCAAACCTATCAACCACAAAGCCACCTTAGCAACTTCCACCATTGCCATATATTCCGCTTCAGTTGTGGATAAAGCAAGAGTTAATTAAAGCATAGCTTTCCAACTGATAGGCCCAGTTATAAGAGTAAATATATAACCTATATTAGACCTCTGCTTGTCCAGATCTCTTACATAATCTACATCTACATAGCCCACAACCTGTCTTGTTTCATCTTATTTCTAATATAAGATACCGAAATCCACCATACCACTCAAATACCTGAATATCCATTTAACTGCATTCCAATGCTCCTTTCCCGGATTATCCATGTACTTGCTTACAATACTGACTGCATGTGAGATATCTGGCCGACTGCAAATCATAGCATACATTAAACTTCCCACTACACTAGCGTACGGCACTCGGGACATTTCCTCCATCTCGTTATCTGTAGAAGGAAATGATCTAACAGATAATTTAAAGTGGTTAGCTAGAGGAGTACTGACCAGTTTTGCATTTGTCATATTAAATCTCTCTAGCACCTTCTCCACATATTTTTTCTGTGAAACCCATAGTTTGCCTTTTTCTCTGTTCCTCCGGATTTCCATTCGAAGGATCTTTTTAGTAGCACCAAGATCCTTCGTGTCAAATTCTTCTCTTAATCTAGACTTCAACAAATCTAGCTCATGCATGTTATTTGAAGCAAATAACAAATTATCAACATAAAGCATCAGAATAATAAAAGAACAATCACCAAGCATCTTAAAATAAACACAACTATCATAATTGCTCCTCATGTAGACAATATGTATCATATAGGAATCAAATTTTTTGTACCACTATCTAGGAGACTATTTTAACCCATAAAGAGATCTTTTGAGATTACATATGCTCTTTACCTTGTTCCTTGAATCCTTCTAGTTGTTCCATAAATATTTCCTCCTTTAACTCCCCATGAAGGAATGTTGTTTTGACATGAAGCTGCTGCAACTTAAGGTCAAACATCGCTAACATGGCTAACATGACACGAATAGAAGAATGCTTTACAACAGAAGAAAAAATTTAGTTATAGTCAATTCCCTCAACTTGCCTGTACCATTTAGCTACAAGCCGAGCCTTGAATTTTTCTCCTTCATTCTCCGATATAGGTTCCTTTTTCTGATATACCCATTTGCAACCAATCACCTTTTGTCCCTTGGGTTTTTCAACAAGCTCCCAAGTATTGTTTTTGCGTAAAGACTCTATCTCATCCATCATTGCAATCATCCAATTTTCACTTTCTTTGTTGTTGACTGCTTCCTGAAAAGAAGATGGATCTCCACTGCCAACAGTTAATGCGAAAGAAATCATGTCTTCAAAGTCATATCTGACTAGTGCCTTATGGGTCCTTTTCTCTCTTCCAGCAGCAGTAGTAATGGGTTCTTGCTGCCTTTCATCATCAAATGTTTCTTCCAGAGAAGATGTTGGTACATCATCATCTCTACTGGGCCATTGTGTTTCATCTGAGTCCACTTGGACTGATAGTTCTCCTCCATGAACTTCCACCTCCTCATTGGCTCCAGCCCTATTTAAATTCAGCATGTGTGTTTCATTGAAGATGACATCTCTATTGATCACAACCTTTCATGCAAATGGATCCCAAAGTCTGTACCCTTTTACGCCTTTTTCATAACCAACAAAAATGTACTGTTTCAACTTTGGGTCTAACTTTGACCGCTGCTATTCGTGCACGTGAACATAAGCTGGACAACCAAATATTTTTAAATTAGAATAATCAATTGGTCTACCTGTCCAAACCTCTTCCAAGACTTTGGCATTAATAGCCAAAGATGGTGATCTATTAACAATATAGCAAGCCATGTTAACAGCCTCAGCCCAAAATGATTTTGACAAGCCTGTATGTATTTTCATGCACCTTGCTCTTTCTAACAGGGTCCCATTCATTCTTTCTGCTACACCATTTTGTTGTGGCCTCCCCCATGTAGTATAATGACGAGTGATCCATTCTATCTTGCAAAATTTTATGAACTTATAGTGTTTATACTCCATCCCGTTGTCCGTCCGTAAGTACTGGACTTGCTTTCCTGTCTGCTTTTCAACTTCTGCTCTCCACTGCTTGAATATTGAAAACACTTCACTTTTGTACTTCATAAAGTAAACCCATACTTTCCTGGAGAAGTCATCAATAAACGTGACAAAATAAAGTGCTCCACCTTTAGATGGAGTTGTCACGGTTCCCCACACGTCAGAGTGTATGTACTCTAACACATCCTTGCTCGTATGATGTCCTGCTTTAAAGCTAATCCTGCACTATTTACCATATGAGCAATACTTGCAAAAACTAAGTTTACAAGTTTTTACCCCATCAAGCATATTGTGTTTGAGAAGTTCCTGCAGCCCTTTCTCACTCATATGGCCAAGGTGTAAATGCCATAAAGTAGTATCGTCAATACCCAGATCCAAAGGAGTTGTCACAACTACTCCACCTGTAACTGTATTTCCTAACAATGTATACAAGTTTCCTTGTATCTTCCCCTTCATGACAACCATGGCCCTTTTAATAACTTTTAGGACCCCATCTGTTGTTATGAAGGTAAAACTATTAGAGTCAAGTGTACCTAAAGAAATTAAATTCTTTTTTAGGTCAGGGACATGTCGCACGTTAATTAGAGTTCTCACTATACCATCAAACATTTTAATTTTAATGGTTCCAATTCCAACAATCTTGCAAGCTGCATCATTACCTATTAGAACTATTCCTCCAATATAGGGTCTATAAGTATCAAACCATTCCTTATAAGGACACATATAGTAAAAACATCCAGGATTCAAAATTCATTTGTCAGCAAGATAGTTTGTTCTTGTGGTGACTGATAATAAATCACCATTACCGTTTGCATTATCTTGCACAAAGCCCGATTGATCTGAATTCAGAGATTTTTCTTTTCCCTCAAAATCTCGCTTTCTTTGCCTGCAGTCCCTCTTCAAGTGTCCTTCTTTCTGACAATAGTAACACTTGAATTTTCCACTACTCGTTCTACTTGATTGTGAATGTGACCTTCCTCTATTTTCAGAGCCTTTATTGTTGCTCCTTCTGCGTTGTTGGCTTGATTCTCCTTTAGCAACCAACCCTTCTACTTGGGAACTGTTGCCCGGCTTTCTGAGTGTCTCCGTCTCCAAGGGAGCCGTTGTCACCTCATCTGTACTGAGAGTCTTTCCCAACCAAAAGTGTAGTCACAAGTGTATCAAAAGAATTTGGAAGAGAAGCCAAGAAAAAAATAGCTTTATCCTCCTCTTCAATTCTTACCTCAACACTTAAAAGTTCATTAATAAACTTATTGAAAACATTGAGATAATCCATAATATTTGTTCCTTCTTCCATCCGCAATTGATATAATTGCTTTTTAAGGAACAATTTATTTGTGAGTGATTTTGACATATAGAGGTTTTCTAATTTTTTTCATAACACTAGAGCATATACTTCATTCAAAAAAATGTATTTTACCTCTGGTGCAAAACATAAAGGAATTGAACTTACAGCCTTCATCTCATGTTCCTCCCATACATCATCTTTCATGTCTGCTGGTTTACTTGCTTTGTCCATAAGTGCTTTGATCAGCCCTTGTTGCACCAAGATGTCTCTAACCGTGCTTTGCCAAAGGCTAAAGTTATTCTTTCCATCCAAGGGCTTCACCTCGAATTTTCCTACCAAGATTCCTTTTCCTGCCATCGTACTAGTTCTGGTGAATAAGAACTATGTACACTTGTTCTTAATGTCTCACCTCCCTGGTCGAACCTAGAAGCTCTGATACCACTTGTTGGTATTCTCACGGCAATTGGTCAGTACGAATGACAAAAAATAATAATGAAAATAAATCAAAGCACACAAAAGAAAAAGTGACACCAATATTTAACGTGATTCGACAAAATTGCCTATGTCCACAGGACATGCTCCGATCTCCTTCTTTGTTACTGAGAAATATTGAGAACAATGGTACAAGCATACACTCAAGTTTAATAACTCAAACCCAAGCCATTCAACTCTTGTACACGCATCTCAACTCACCCTCTCAAACCTAATAAAGAAAATCTCACTTTCTCTTCTCTGGCTATTGCCTAGAAAATGGGAGATCCATTGGCTATTTATAGGAGAAATTGGTACTATAGTTATGACGGCTGTTGACTACTGTATCTTTGACGGCTGTTTGACTACTATAACTTTGATGGCTATTGAATTTGCAGCCACTCTCAACAGTACGTCTTATCAATAAAAAATATTTAATAAAAACAGCATCATAGGGAGAACAGCCGAATTATATAGAAGCAGGCAAGTCAACTGGCAAAGAAATGAGTGGGTTACATACTATGAACAAGAAGAGCACTTGGGAGAACATTACCAATTACAATTCATATGTGAAACGTGACATAACAAATAATCAGTTCACACGCTTAATGATTGTTAAATCTGTAATTTCAGTCAAGCCAGGAATTTCCAACAATCCATGACTTATTTTCGTTAAGATAAAGATTTGACTATAACAGAATGAAATAGCCAATGCACGTGCTTTTTTTATTAATGCTAGAATTCTAGGAAGAATATAGAAAACAACTGCCATATAGAACAAGAGGAAAAACTTCCGAGACCCAACCATATCTCTCCAAGCAAATCATCACATGAAGGCAAGCACCATTCTATTCAATCATGTTCTAATGAAAGGAATAATCAGTGAAGGCATCCTTCCAACTTAATATGCAACTTGCACACTCAAACTAAGATCAATGTCATATATTTTCACTCAGTTTTTATTCCTTGAAAATAATGTCGTTAGAGTATATCACATTATTTTATCGGTTTGGGTGACTGGCATTTTATTCTTGAAAATATTGTAGATATTCTTTTATGAGTTTTATCCTTAACTCTCATATATCTTTTATAAATGTTAAGCTTCAGATAGGGAATTTTATCAGCAATTTGAAAAAATTATTGTGTATTTATGGAATTCAAATGTACACATCGTTGAGTTTGTGTTAGAAATAGACTTATCAAACAAAAAAAAGATTTGTGTTAGAAATACATTTTGTTTCATGACATTATGCTTAATGCCCCACTCAAATCTATGTGCATGTTGAGCTTTTGTTCAACACACAGTCCGTCCAATTATCGTCAGGCATGGATACCTATTAAAATACAGCATCAAAATACAGAATCTACTTCCAATGCTAACATGGTTCACCTGTTGATATTTGATTTATTTATTAATCAACTTTCAACATATGGGTGATTTCGTTATCATTATTGTTATTTTCATGGATTAATGTGCTATTAAAATAACTGGGTGAGGAAGAGCAAATGGCTTTCATAGTGGTCAGGGCCTCGAATAGCCAAGTTCATTGTCTGGAGTTCAAACCCCAGCATCACATCTCCCTTCCCCTAATATATACAAACTCGTACTCTCAAAAAATAATAATAATAATAATAATCTGGGTGAGGAATATCTCTCTTATAGCATATGGCGATTGTTCATAATGCAGAAACTGAAGCATGGTTTATTGATTCCTTTGAGGAATGGCAGAAGGCCAAAAACCTCAGCAACTTTATTTTACTTGGACATTCTTTTGGAGGTTATGTTGTAGCTCGATATGCTCTTAAGGTGTTTGCTTTCCCATAATGATGTTTTTAGTTTAATATAAGTACCATGGATTTTGCCCATTACTGATGTGAATCTTTTTTTCTGTTATAGCATCCTGAGCACATAAAACACTTGATTTTAGTGGGAAGTGCTGGGTTTTCATCAGAGACTGATGCCAGGTCAGAGCCACTAACCCATTTCAAAGCAACATGGAAAGGACATGTATTGAAGCATTTATGGGAGTCTAATTTTACTCCTCAGAAGCTTATTAGGTGATTATTTTGTCTTTTTTGTTGCTGATGACGTTCTTCCTATCCCTTTTTCTTAACTCTTTTTGAATTCTTTGAAACAAATAACAAGGTTTCTATGTGTGAGAAGGGTTTCGAAATTGACAATTGGACATTTTCTATTCTTAATTGTGTGTAGCTAGCAAGTGCTGGCCCATAAGTTCATGCATGCGTATAGTTATTTACATGCACATTAATTTGCATCATTGACACAACAGATGCCGATTCTATCTATGAATGCATATGTGAGTTCATACACGATGCTTCAATCATCTCGATAACTGGTGTTAAAGGTTTATTAGTGTATACAATTGATAATTTAATTTTTATTAAAATTTTAAGTTTACTATATATTATTATCATTCTGTGCATAGCACGAAGGTAGTATATAGTATCGATATCCCTCTTGCTCATCTCCGTCAGACTCCTTACAAGACTCACATTGAATATCTATAGTTCTCCTTCTAATGAGTAATCTCTATACTTCATCTTATATTTTTCATGTATGAATGATTATCGTGTATTCAGTTTTCCTTTGTTCTTTTTTTTTTGTGGATATCTTTATTGCTTTTGTGTAATTTACTAATCTTTGTTTTTTTTTTGGATACTATTTGTAAATTTTATCATTTCATTCTCTTTATCTAATGAAGCCTATGTTTTGATTTGTTATTTGTTAAAGTTTATAACAAATTATGATCCTTTGGAAAAGTTGAAAAGAACTAAAGAACTTCTGAAAGTTTAAGAGTAGAGAGAGAGCCATGGAACTTAATCAAAAGTTTAAAAAATAAGGAAGAGCCAAGGAACTTTTGAGTAATTGGAATTTTTCTATTGCTTTTTCATTTTTCCTTTCCATTTTCTTTTCACTAAGAGTTCATCATTGCATTCAATACTTAGTAGTTGGATTTTATTACGTTTCTTATTTATTTTTCCTTTCTTTTTTCTTTTTACAGTTTGTCCATCAAGGAATTCAAAAATGTTTGCACTAATTTTTTAGTTATCTTCTTTTGCTTTTCATCAGACATAATTGCTATTTCGTTGTGATTCCTTTTTTTTTTCTTTTTATGTAGAGAAAAGAAATTATTACCCTAAAATGATTAGCATTGGATTATACCTTCCTTTATTCTGTCCATCTAAGCTTCCAATCGTTGGTATATAATATAATGTCAATACACAATGTCATCACTATAAAATAGAAAACTATGATGCCAATTGACAACAAATTCCACTTCAAGTCTTGCAACCGGGTCCATCTCCCTCTCCATTGAAAGAATACAAATGGTTTGTCAATTAAAATTGTTTATTTTTTTAGAACATGTAGCTAAATATAAATTGTATTCTTTTTTAATTGTACATTTTGATACTTGAATACATTTTAATATTGTTTCAAATTCATTCTTCCCATCAAAATCGTGTCAATATTAGGTTAGATTAGATTATGTTAGATGACATTAGATAGGTCATATTGAAAGACAATTTAGGAAATTAAAATTAGTTGCCAAATAAATTAAGACTCTGATCACATTTTATAGTATTCAAAGTTTAAAAAATCTTTAAAAAAAATTCTTAAATGTAGTTGAGGGATAAGGCTTTTTATGAAAATTTTGTGCTGGATAAGACATGACAAATGGAGACTAGATATGGCAACAAGTAATTCATATGTTCAGTGAATTTTTAATGGTGATATATGTTTCCCATATTAGATTTTTTTTCTATATTTTTAAAAAAAGAACACATTTAATTCAAAATTAAGACCACACAGCATCTTTGGTTGTCATAGTAGAAACTCCTTCCTGTCTATTCATATCAATATAGGTTTTAAAAAGGAAAGTACTTTCAGAATTCCAATTAAAAATATTTACTATCTTTTTACATATTTTGTATATATATATATGTAAATATAGAGAGTAACTTCCAGTTTTGTCCATACTAAAAATTAATTTAGAAAGAAAGTACTCTCAGAATTCATATCCAAGATTTGAATCTTTTAATCTATATAGAGAGATTACAAAAAATTTTACTACACATTCTATAATATTCAAAATCTGTGAATAATACAATATTCATTATGCTACTAGAAAAAAAGGAATTCTATATATTAGTAAACTTTCAATGTATTTTAAAAAATTTTAAAAAAGTGTACAATTTTATATAACTGCATGTTTTAAAATATGTAAAATCTGCGCATTGCACAGGTCAACGTTGGTATATTTATACATATATGCATCTTACTCCACTTTGCACAGCTTCCTTTATTGGTTGATAATCTTTTCTTTTAGTCTCCTTGTTTTAGTGAAATTGTTGAAAGATTTGAGTCTTTAAGCATGCATGTTTCCTATTTTAGTTGAGACTCTCCTTTTTGTTTTTGTATCCTAATATGCAATAAAAAAAAATAATATAAATAAATAATTAAAGAGTGAAAATATATAAATTATGTGACTTATCATAGTTTACATAGTGAAGTTACTAGAACTACAATTTAATTTTTTCAATAGATTAATGTCATTGTATCATTTTTTTAACAAGATTATCCTTACAATGAAACATAATTGGAAATAAGACTTGAACATGGTATTTCTTGTTTAAAAGGTAAAATCATTTGTCACACCAAGTAGTAGAGACATTAACAAAAGTAAAACCAAAAACAAAAAAAAAAAAGGGAAAAGAGGGTAAAAAAAGAACTTATTCTCGATAGCGTAACAATTTTTCCTTTTTTTGGGCCAATTGATAATAACATACTCTTCCAAATAGGAAATAGCAATTGGATAAAAGCTAGCAATCTGCTTTGAGAAATTATGGAAATTAACATGATCATTAGAAGTATAATTTTCCTTCCACATTCCTAGTAAATTTAAAATTTCATCTCATATTGCAATTTACAGAGTTTTATCCATGTGACATACCTGACAATTAGTAAAGGGCGGTCGTATTACCGCAACAAATTTCGGATTGTCCGGAGCAACTTTTTCTGTACCTAAACAAGATCACCCTTGAAGTACCAAAACAAACAGTATTTGAGCCAATGGTCATCTCTCTTACAACAATATATAGCATGTTAAAGGGGTTGCAATGGTGGTAGTTAACATAGTGCAGTTATTATTGATATGTAACATAGTGCAGTTATTATTGATACGATTTTATTTTGTCAGTATATCAATGTCATTGTATGATTTTTTTTTTTATTAAGATTATCCTTGAAGTGAAAGATAAAGGGAAATAAGACTTGAACATTATTTCTCTTGCTAAATAAAAGATAAAATCATGAGTGATAACAGATAGTAAAGACATTACAAAAAAAAAAACCAAAAATAGAACAAGAAAAAAAAGAAACGAGGGTAAAAAGGAATTAATTCTCGATAACGTAACAGCTTTTTTTGGCCAATTTATAATAGTTAACATTGATAAATAAATTATTTTTCATTACCTAACAGTTAACTTTGATTAATAAATAATTTTTAATTACATAACAATTAATAGTTATTCGTTCGAAGGGTTGAGGCTAAGTACAACAGGGCTCTTGCTGACACTACATCTGTGATTATCTGGTTGCATTGGTTGCTCCCAGACTTGGGTGTCAAAGCATCAAGTCTTACTCCCATTTTTTGTGACAATTGAAGCGCTATACAAATAGGTCACAATGATTTATTTCATGAACATATTGAGATTGACTATCATTTTATAAGTCATCAAGGCTCCATTTCATTGTCCCATATCTGTTTTGAATTGCAAATGGGTGATCTTTTTACCTAGTTGCATCCCATTGTCTGCCTGCATTATCTTATTTTCCAAACTCCAAACGCTACCAACATCTTGAGTTTGAGGAGTGTTAGAATATGAGATTGAGCCTTCCATTGATTACTTCATCCATTTTGTGGATATTTATGATGTTAGGTTGAGGCATGGAAATCATTCAACGGTAGAGGCTCCTTTTTTCTTGATCGATCTGTTGGGTGGGTGGGAGCTGCTCGTTTTGGCTACGGGGCTGTTGCCCGTTGGCTGCTACTTTCATTTTGCTGATTTTCTTTTGCGTGGTTTGTGGCTTTGGATGTGTATAATTCATGCATTAGAAGAGCTAGGGTATCTTGTATAGAACTTTGATTAACAATATGATTTTATTGTTTAGAAATTCTCATTATGAAACAACGCCACGGATGATAGAATTGAGGACTGTATGAAGGTGTGTAATGCTAGGGTTTGCAGGGAGTCACCGATCGTGCAAAATATACCGGAGGGAATCAGGAATGGTTGGACGAAGGGTGAAGCAATTCAGCTGAGAGAGAGAGAGAGACAATGGAGAGTCACTAGTAGTTGTTTTCTAAGGATCCGAAGGCTTCTTATATAGAGTCCCCCGTCACAGTCCAAGTAGGATTGGACTCATAAACAATAAGGCCTATCCATAAGAATGACCATCCATAATGTTGACTCAAGGTTAACCATTGTTAACTCAAGGTTGACCCTATGTTGATTTTAATTGATAACTAAACCTTGTGTTATTTTACTAATGAATCTACTTAGTGTGCAGATTAACAAAAGTTCATAATTTAGACTTAAAGTTCAATCTTAAGTCTAATACATGTCAAAAAGAATGCACAACAAATTCAAGAGCTATGCAATGAACCAAACAGAGGATTGACGCCTACTTCTACTTCAAACAAATGTTTTACATTCGAAGAGATTGAAGATGTTCAAATGAAATTTCTATCAAGTATGTATAGACTCAATGAAGATTGATTTGCACTCAAAAAAGAAGAAGACTTCATCAGAATGTGCAATGATCAGTTGAAGATGAATTGATTGTGGAGATGTTGTAAATGCCAAAAAAAGATCTCATCAAAAATGCAAAGATTAATTGGAAAATGAATTGATTATTGAGGAGATTGAAGTTGCTTGAGGAGAAGACTCACAATGATTGTCTGATCTCTACATGGAATTCAAGTGAAGAATTCTTCTATAATGTAAAGAACCAATAAAGACTAGATGTTTGAAGAGATTTCATCAAGCTTGCAAAAGTCTCATTGAAGTGATTTCAAAGAAAAAAGAAGAATTGCTAGCAAAGAAAAGAAATCAGAAATGAAGTATTGTGAAGCTCTGCATAATTAAGGAAGCTTGGCATTGAAAGAAATAATGAAAGAAGAAGCTTTGCAAATCAAAAAGAAAAGATCAACATTGATCTAATGAAGCTCTAACGGTTTGAGAGTCAAGAGAAGATGAGTGTCAAATGATTGATTCAAATTGAATAGAAGTTAACTCTGATGAGTTAAAGAGATTTGATTGATCATCATACCCTAAAGAAATACTCCTTGAAGATCTTATATCAATGTTGAGATGAGCTGGATCATTAGAAGTCAAAAAGCAGATTTCTAGGCAATGAGCGGACTCATGAAAATAAGGAATCGCCTCATGGTTACAGAAGCAAAAGGCTTAAAGACCAAATGAACAATGAACGGACTCATGGAAATGAGGAATCGCCTCTTGATCACAGAAGTAAAGGCTTAAAGACAAAATGATCAATGAGCGGACTCATGAAAATGAAGAGTCGCCTCATGAACACAGAAGCAAAAAGCCTGGAGACCAAGTAGACAATGAGCGAACTCATGGAAATGAAGAGTCGCCTCATGTATACAGACGCAAAGGCTTGAGGATAACATGATCAATGAACGCACTCATGAAGATGAAGAGTCGCCTCATGACAACAGAAGTAAAAGGCTGAAGATCAAATGAACAACGAGCGGACTCTTGAAGATGAAGAGTCCCCTCATGAAAATAAAAGCCAAAGATGTGAAGACAGAATGAACAAGGAGCCGACTCATTGTTATGAAGAGCGGACTCATGGAGACAGTGAACAACGTCTGGTAAATGCAGAAGCAGAAAGTGTCGACTTCATAAGCCTGGAGTCGACTCTTTAAATATAACGGCTAGTTTTCCTAACGTTATAACGGACTGGACATGCATTAATGAAGCCCAACAACCTCTAACGGATGAAATCAATACAGGGATTTATATACAAGCTTCCAGCTGCATTTATACAAAGGAATGAGAGACAAAAACAAGATTCACTAACTGATCAAACCTGATATTCCTTAACATTCTTCCTGTTTTCATATGTAAGCTTTGATTGTAAAATCTACTCTTGCTAGAGAGTTTGCTAGTTACTTGTATACTTTTATACACTTGTAAGGGAGAGTTTGAGAGTTCTCTTGAGAAAGAAAAACTCTTGTAAGTTTGGGTGGAGCTTGGACAAAACCACTTGGTAGCTGAAGAACTCGGTGAGGAGTTCTTGTGTATAGTGAGCTGAGCACTTTGTCAATCAGTAGCCCATTTGTAATTGGTGATTACATAGTGGAAGAAGATTTCAAGGAGGTCTTGAGGTGAGGACCTAGAGCACGGTTTGTGGTTAAACCTCGGTAAATCTGTGTGTTCTTTCTTATGCTCTGTTTTATTTCCTTCTTCTGTTTATATTGCATTGCATATAGATTGATTACTGTTGCATTGGTTAGATTAATTTTAATTAATCTTATTTGCCTTTAATCTTCATAAAACCCAATTCACCCCTCTCCCCCCTCTCTTGGGTTGCCTTTTGGGCCAACACATAAGACTTTGTCGTGATAAGCTGGAGGACCAGTGTTCAACATGAAGTAGTCTCTTCTTTTAGAAAGACTGACTTGAAGGTGGTTTAACCCCTTGCGGGGGTCCCATTGAGGCGACACCTTCACCCTAAGCCACTAAACCACTTAAGTCCCAAATTTTCGGCCAGGTGCCGAACAGGTTGGTTGTCCGAACTTGCCTCCAAGCTATCTCTAAACTTAGGTAGAGTACCTCGATACTGGCAGGGCACACACTAAGTGCCTTATGACATCACGAGCAGATCGTGCCATGACGCGAGACATTCAACTTCCGAAATACGTGCAATGACGAACGATTGAAAGAGTTTGGTAGGCCCCACGTTTGGTGGGACATTAATGCCAGGTGGCATGATTACACATAGGGGTACACACATTCAGTCCCCCTGCGCAAGCATGTATCGTAGCTAAAACATGCACGTGCAAAGACGTGTCCGTACGGGCCAACACATTAAATACAAAGCCGGCGAAGTAAAAGCGACATGACTCCTCGAGTGCCGTCACTATAGTGCATGGCAGAATAAAACATGGCAGCCCAGGCCTTGTGCAAGCATAAATACCAACACTTAGCCTGGGAAGCAAATCTATGCATAATACGAGCGTTGAGAAGGCGATTTTTGGCAGGCCATTTTCGACAAACCAACGTGCACTCACAATCGTTTGTGTCTAACAAAAACACATGGGTAGAGACAAAAAGCTCTCGCTATTACACCGTACTGGAGAAGCACCGCCCCAGGTTTCGGCGGACGTAACCTTCCTGGCATTGTGCTTTGGAGAGAACAATCTTTTCTGGCTCACCGTCGAAAAGTTTACCCCATAGGCAAATGCTCCTGCGGCAACAATACTGATTGAAAAAGAGGAAACAAAATATGGATTGTTCCACCCTTCCTCCGTCCTACGATTCCCTATTGAGAAAGGTTTAGTGTCGTGGTCGTTCATAGCGTATAAGAGTTATAGTTCGATGCTAGACCACATGGATTCGTGGACCACATTCATGTTGACAAATCACAAAGACATTTTGGAAAGAGTAGAAGTGCTCAGGGCAATTCGAAACACTAAAAGTTTTTCAATGAATCATAACAAAGAACTACTAGACATGTTAATACCGCGATGGAGCACAGACATGCACACGTTTTGTGGCTGGATAGGGAGAATTAGGTCCAACAATGGAGGACACCCAGAATCTCCTTCGGTTGAATACATTTGGGGAGGTTCACTTTCATTTGTGTGACTTGAGTGGATGAGCAAGAAACCCTAAACTTTTTGTAGTCGCATCTTGTGACGGTGAATCAGTATGGTTTGTGATGGACAGCAAACGGGGAGTTACTTGACTCGCATCCCAAAGTTCCTTCAAAAAATAAGCTCGTGCGCTAGATGCGATACTTTTTCAAGTATTACCCACCCAAGAGTGAACTGAAGAAATTAGTGAAGGGGGGAAGCAGACATCCCTGTTTCATCTTGCCACCGTACTGGCTCATGGGCGATCAGTGGCTTTGGGGCCACTCTTCTTAGGCACGTTATACCAGTGGTTAGATTTGCTACATGATAACATACTTCGGTCACATGGGCGATATGATATTTTGACCTACTTGAGCACCTACTTTCTGGAGACGTTTATCTTTGAAAGATTTCCCAAGTGTGCCCCCACGCCTAACGAGCTGCCCACGTTTCATAAGAACAAGTTCATAGTGGATGAAGGAGGGAACCTAATACTTGGGGAGGATGGGAAGGAATAACTACTGCCCCACAAGCTACCGCGTGCTAATCGGTGGCGCAAAATTGGACGACCCAAAAATTTGGGATTAGTAATTGACGTGAAGACTAAATAGCTATTCAGGCCTTACGTCAACCTGTAAATGGGATCGCGAGGGGAGGGTCATAACCTAGAGAGAGTCTGCTAGTGGATATAGACGATCCTGAGTTCATGTTAGCCACGGCCTGGGCCATCCCGGGGTTGTTGTCGTGGTATGACTAAGGGTTCAGCTAGTGCTTTAGTTATTCGGTGACCTACAATCCCCAAAGGGTTGCTCATCAATCGGGGTATGACCAGGGAGCACCACGGATCGTACAAAGCCATGACTGCGACGATGGTTTTGTTCACTATCTCCATGCAAAGGTAAAGCCGTTGATTGACAACTCGGGGAGCCTCACCATCCCCCAATGTGACCAAATTGGAGCTGTGACCCCTAGGTGGGGCTTGTTGTGACTACACCAGCTTGATCGAATCAATGGGTTTATGATAGATCAGATGGACTGGGAATGTACACCACCAGACTTCATCAGTCGGCTAGAAAACAAAGTCCTCAAAGTGCTATCCAAGAAAGCCTCGATAGAGCGAGGCGCTCTGTCAATATTTGCCCCCAAGAACTTGTCCAGGGCAAAAATCGCAAGGCCAAAAAGGAAATGTTCCAAGGAATGATCCGAAGAGAGGCCCTTGAAACGAGTAAGAATAATGTTTTAAGAATAACGTGACTAGTTCATACTTTTACCAAATTACTGTTAACAAGATTTAGTTCATGCCTCCATGCAAGAGCATTGGCTCGGGAAATGGCTGAAGGGCAAACGAGGGCCTGACGTGATGGTGGAGGTAGATGCATTGAAAGATAACAAAGGCAAACTAGTCATCCCCCTAGAGGTACTGGACAACCTCGGTCCAGATTTTGACATGGAGTTGCTAGAAGAGTTGAAAAAACCAGTGAACGTGTTTCGCCCAGGCAAAGGAAAAGGGCCCTGAAACATCTTGAAGAATAAGACCTTGTGGTTCCTACAAAGAGCATACCAGTGCCTAGAGTTCGCCTTGTCCAGGCCCATCAGTCCTATGGATTCGGGCAACAACTCGGACGACAGCAGCAATGCAAAATGAACACCAAGTAAAGGTGGTATGACGAGGCTTTTGAAAACCCCAGGTGAATGCGGGGGAAGTTCCATTGACTTATCAGAGTCCGTTTCTTCGAATGATATGCCATTGGCCACTCGTGGTGGCAGAGAGGAAGCAGAAGTCAAACAAGTGGTCCATTTGTCGCCTGTTGATGCTGTTAACCAACCAGGCTCTGTGTCTGAGGTACCCTTAACTTCTGTAGCCAAAAGTTTAATGCCTAACGATCAACTGACTCTTGCTAAGCTGAATGCTCGCTATGGCCAGGGATTCGTGGGTGCGAAAGCTAGGGATAAGGAGACAAAGGAAGTGCTAGAACAGACAGTGACCATTCTGGAAACACTTGTGGCCTAAACGGAGCATACAGTTGGTGAAGAAAAGAGAGAGGAGCAATCGATTGAGCAAACAGACATAACTGATGCCCCAGCCAAACAAGACAGTGACGGGGCAATGAGTAAGGTGAAACCGTTGATTGAGCAAAACATGGAAGGGCAACAAGAAGGCATTGCTCCAATTGAGGTGATCACAGTAGAAGATGAACCAGAGGGGCCATCCCATGACTTGGCGTTAAGATCTGACAAGCCATTAGATCCAACTACCTCAGAGATAGCTGTTGAGCAAAGAACAATGCTCGGGGACGTGGTCATTAGGTTCGTGACGTTGCCAGAAGCCAAAGATTATGATAAATTAGAGGCAAAAATTGACCAAGGCTAGGAGACTGTGTCCCGGGCTCGCGAGTTCATGGCTGCCTTGTTCAAGGAAGATGTTGGGGTATTGTGCTGCTTGTGTCTAAACTAGAGAACAGCATTTGCTCGTGTGCTGCAAGTGTCGAGCATGATGAGACCTGCCTCGCTTCATGTCCTGGCCGAGTTAAGTCGTCAACTCTTACGAATCCCGTTGAATGAACTAACGAAATAGATATTGTCGAGGTGGCGCGACACAGTGGCGGACTTGGAATTGTTAAAATTCAATCTGGGTTGGGTTCGTCAACACCTCGATGTTATGGAAGCGCGTAAGGGTGTCGTTGAGGCCGAACAAAGACTTATGCTGGCAGAGAGGAAGGAAAGGCTCCAGCAAAGCAGTTAGACTTTGCGAGGGCGAAGGTAGCCAAATGGCAGGAACAGCTAAAAAAGTGTTCCGAGGTTGTTGGAGGCATGATAGAGTTATCCAAGACAATAGGAGTAGGGTTATTCTAATAGCATTGCGGAGGGTTGTATGGTTGTAATCTAGACGGTCGTATTGTCTTGAATGGCAAAAATGTAAAGCAATATCTTATAGAATTGTCTTTATTGACTCAACTTTGGCAATCAGACGTATGAATTATGAACCTGCAAGAAAACAAAAAGATTATCCACATCCAATCATCCTAATTTGAATTTTAAGAATGATAATAATGACGAAAGAAATCAAACCATCCCAATCTGATAATAATGACAAACGAAATCAAAGCATCCCAATCTGAACTAGAGAATGATAAACAATGACCAAGGAAATCTCCCAATTTGCGATGCATAATACAATTTCAACCACTTAACATTAACCGGAGAGGGAAACGGGGTGCCGCTATCAATTGACGCAATACAATAGTATCAACTGTCATTTGCTTTGGTGACTATGAAAGGCCCCTCCCACTTAGGTGCAAACTTGTTCGGCAGGTGCAATTCTCGCATGACGTGAGGAGCATTCTTAAGCACCAAATCTCCTTATTTTAGTAGGACTGACTTGAAGGCAATTTGACCCGGCGCGAGGGTCCCACCGAGGAGACACCTTCACCATAAGCCACTGAACTATGTAAGTCCCAAATTTCCTGCCCGGTGCCGAACAGGTTGGTTGTCCAGACTTGCCTCCAAGCTGTTTATAAACTTAGGCAGAGTACCTTGATGTTGCCAGGGCACACACTAAGTGCCTATGACATCATGAGCAAATTGTGCGTATGCTCCGTTCGGCGTCCTGAACGCACAAGTCATGGACGTGTGACATTCAACATCTCGAATATGCACCATGATGAACAATTAAAAAAGTTTGGCGAGCCCCACTTTCAGTGGGACATTAATGCCAGGTGGCATGATTACACATAGGGGTACACACAAAGACATTGCAACGTGCATGGCGCACATACCCCAGCTTGGACTTTTATGAAACCTGACTTTGGAAAAATATTGACTAAATAAAAATTCAGGTGCAAGTTTAAAAGCAGAAAATATCTAAAGATTCAAGAAACTAGACATAAATTCTTGAACTTTGTGGACAAAACCTTGCTAAGTTATAGCGAACCGGGGATAAGCAAACAGAAGTTAAGACTCGTTGGTCCCACGTTGGCTTCTCTTGCTGATTGTGAAGACTGAGGGAAATGTTATGGAGTTTTACATAACTTTTTGTAGATGAAGAACAAAGCAGCAGCCTGGGCAGCTGGGTATTACTAATGGCTTCATCTTCTTAGCCAATTTTGTCCTTTCAACAGTGACAATTGGTGGGAAATCCCACACACCCAGCCAATTTGTCATTTTTCAGCGCATGCACAGCAGCCACTCTTATTTTGAATGGAAAAACTGACACTCTCACATTAGTCCGTAGCACATGGGAGTAAGTGTAGTTCTTTTAAAGTTGAGGTGATGTGTATTTTTGGCTCAAATCAGGTGGTGTCAAACTGAAATTACCCCTAAAATATACAAGCATTTCATTTATCCTCCGCTTCCTACCCTTTTTTTTTTTGTGTACGGCCTAAGCCTTGGAGGACGGGGAGAGTGAATCGAGACCCTGACACTCTCTCCTCTCAGAACCTTTCCATGCACCTTCCCTTTCGTTCTTAAAAACAATCTAAACAGTGACTACTGTCCTTTCCCATCAAACCCTAACAAACATAGTGCTAGATTATGCTCATGGCTTGGATTGAGTCTTAAAGTTATTGTAATGTAGTTATAGACAATGTTTTTTTTTTTCTTTTTTTTTGGTTCTGTTCTTTTGTATTTATAGTAGAAGTTGTGCCATTGTATTTATAGTAGAAGTTCTTTTGTGCTCAATGGCTGCCTGCTGTGAGGAAGTGTGAGCTGGGGTCTCTGTTTTTTGTGTTCGAAATGGTGCTTAGAGGTTTAAATGAGGGTTTTTTTGTTTTGCTGTGAAACCATAATTTAACAGGTTCTGTTATCATAGGTGCATGGTGTCAAGTATTAGATGCGGACTGTGTTTGCAAATTGTGTATTTGTGTGTGGTTACAGGTTGTAAGCTCTCCTGTAATGCCCGGAATTATGTGTGTATAATGTGCTCAAAATATGCAACAAAAGTTCAAACAATTACGGTATATATATATATATATATATTTTTGGGCTCCTCTAGTCAGGGTTGCGCAAACCATCTTATTGAGAAGCCCCTTCTTTAAAAAGTGAGGACATTATCTCTCAAACTCAAATTTCAAAATTTTAAATGCATAAACTTAGCCAATGTAAAATTTATGTACGAACCGTCTGTTAGGTATAGAATCTTTTTCACATGTATAGTTGTGCTACATGAGTTTAAACTAAACGCTAAAAGCATTATAATTGTTATTCTCATTGTTATTTATAAAGCACTAGAGTTTCCGTGAGCTACAAATTGACAACATTTACAAAAAGGCTTTCCGACTATTATATACGAATCACTAGTTAATATGATATTTTACTTGTCAGATATAATTGAACTGACTCTTAAAAGGATGTTAATCTCTTCCCTATCTATGTTTGAAAGTGAGGAATCGCTGTACGGACCATTGCTTAACATGCTTTGGGATTCGCTTGGATTCTGCCAGAAATGTTTTCTTATGGCCTTAAACTTTGAGTCGATGGTTGAAAACCCCGGATCAGAAAGTAGGTCTTGAACAGCAGTTCGGCCTTCAAGCATGCTCACCACCTGAGACATTGTAGGCCTAAGAGTAGGCGACGCATTGGTACACAAAAGGGCCACATTTAGCATCAACATTGCCGCCTCTGATGAATATTCTGACCCCAATTCTGGATCAACCAGCTCCAAGAGACTCCCTCTCTCTTGCAGAACATAGGCCTGAAGAAATACCAAAAATAATTAAGGAGAGGATTAGCACCGATGACAAATTCAAGATTAAGAGAAAGAAAACCCATTCATGTTAGGAAAAAGAGAAAACCATAGAAGTTCAAGCAATTGGAAATGATTCAAATAATATGAGACTCAGTGAAATCTTTCACCGATATGTGAAGCATATTGATCATTCGTGAACTAACATTCTACTGAATTGTCTAACAAGGCAGTGAACATTTAACAAAAAAATTCCCAAATCAAACAGTATAATGGTCCTCAATTTTAAAGAGATCTTAATTACCCAGTCAAGAAGATAAACAAATTCTTCTTTTGGCCTGTAGTTTGTGTTGCTTTTTCCACTAACAATTTCCAGTGCAACTACTCCAAAACTGTAAACATCTGCTTTGTCTGTTAAATAACCACGCATTGCATACTCGGGAGCCATATAACCACTGCAGAGACAAAGGACAGTAAACGTTTTAGGATAAACTGTATGTTACAAGTCTCAAACGTTCATGTGTAAAACAAACTTTAATTAAAAAGACTAACTTTAATTAAAAAGTCATTAAAGGGCTCACAGTATCTACCTAGCATTTTGTTTTTTTTTTGGGTGTAATGTTATATGGATCAAATTCTCTACAAATGTACTAGGCATGGGCTGTGTTTGGCTATTGGAAAGGAACCTTGGAAGTTACCAAAAAAAAACTTTGGGTTGCTTGGTGCAAAGGCATTTAAGGAAGAAATGTGTTACTTCAGAATGCTAGCAACACAAAAATGGAGTCGCAAAAATGCTGGTGATTCAAAGTATTTAAGTGAACAAACAGACAACAGACAGACACACACACACACAATTATGATTACCAAAAATGATAAATTAATCATAAATTAATCCTACAAAGCATAGATATGATTACCAAAAATGAACTCATGTCAAAAGCTGGTTAATCCAGAAAAAAAAAAAAAAAAAAAAAAAAAAAACAATCATGTCCACAGGGCATCCAGTAGGAAACTTCTTTTTTCTTCACTCTCTCTCTCTCTATCTCTGTGGTCAAAGAAGTTAGTCCATTCGAGTGGATTATTCAAATAGCCAAGATTGATATTCTTATTGTTAAGCTTTAGTTATGTGCTCCACACAGAGGAACTGAGTCAAAGAATTCAGTTCCAGCTATACCAGTCATCATTTCAAAATTAATACCAGATAAGTTCCGGCTGGAATTAGAACAATCTAGGTGGGAAATTCCTATAAAAAACTTACATAGTTCCAGCAACCCGAGTGCTGATGTGGGTATTATCATCCTCGTCAAGCTTAGCCAAACCGAAATCAGAAATTTTAGAATTAAGGTCCTTATCAAGCAACACATTGCTAGTCTTAATGTCTCTATGCACAATCTTCAGTCTCGACTCTTCATGGAGGTAGACCAAACCCCTTGCTATGCCTAGGCAAATTTTCTGCCTAGTAGGCCAGTCTAGTTTTAATCTGCAAGTTGCATCCCGTCCTGTTAAAGAACAAAAGACAGACTACTTAATTCTCCAGTGTCTATTCCAGCATTGCCAGATTGGCTTCATTGCTACACACAATTTAGCGGGTTGAAAGTGTAAATCTCACCAAAAAGAGCTCGGGCTAGACAATTGTTTTCCATATACTCGTAAATCAGCATTAACTGGTTTCCTTCAACACAACATCCATACAGCTTTACGAGATTTGGATGCTGCAACGCAGAAATCATGCCTATTTCGTTCACAAATTCACGATTTCCTTGCTTAGATTTTGAGGAAAGTTGCTTCACTGCAATTACTGTTCCATCTGATAATAGACCCTGCATTCATAACAGTGAACCCCCCATTTTATGCTTGACAATATTAAGGAAAACTAGTGCATTCTAATCATGAAAAATGATTCCTCCATGAAAGTTGATATCATTATTTAGAACCACCTGAAGTTTTCAAAGACCTGAATTTCTTAGGATGGTTTGAATTTTCTCTTAGGCCTTGAAAATTACTATACTGGAAATCCTTAGAAAATGCAGAAGCTAGAATAAAAAATAAAATGAACTAATTTTTTTTTAAACTTTTTTTACTGAAGTCCTGAAAGCGTAAGAAATTTCATATAAAACTACTATTTTACGCTGTGTTTGGATCAATGATATTGTGAGGGAAAAGGAAAGGGAAAAGAATATGAAATTACATAGTGTGTTTGGTTGTTAGAGAAAGTGAAGGGTAAAAGAACATAAAAAGGAAAAGTAAAGATTTGGAATCTCTCATTTTGTTCTCTTTCTATTTTTTTTTCCTTTTCCTTTTCTTTTCCCTTAATAAATCGGTGTTCCAAACACAATATTAATACTATTGGGTAATGAAGTCAGAGCTTGCTAGTAAAGATTTGATATGCCTGACTATCCAGGTTCTAATTTGTCTATATGATAAAATCCTTGCGTTTTTTTTTTTATTTTCTCCTTGCTGGATTTTTAGGAATAAAAACATGGAAGAAGGAAGCAAGTTTAAAAGCATACCAAAAATTTTAGGACTAAATATATGGTAGGAACGCATAATTATGGTCGTCTTCAGTTTTGCAGACTATAAAATCCAAAAGGCTTTCTACTGCAACAACTCTTTTCTCATCAATGGAAACTTATAATCACATATAATACGTGGGATCTAGCATAGAAGTGCAAATATAAATTATTTCAAAATAAAATTACCTTGTAAACTATACCAAAACCACCCTCCCCTATCTTGTTTGCTGCATCAAAGTTCTTGGTTGCAGCTTTTATCTGTCTCAGTGTAAATAATCCAGTTTGTAGATCCAGTCCTCTAAGCTCTGTCCCAAATAGAGTATATGTATGTCAGTAAAAAGTAAAAATTGTTGAAAGTATTTTCTGGTTAACATTGTTTATAGGCATAATTTAATGAATATGATTAGGTAAAACTTTGGGGGAAAGTAAGAAGTCAGGTTTAAAACTTTAAAAGGTTTTAACTTTCCAGAAGGCTACATTGAACAAAAAA
This sequence comes from Euryodendron excelsum, assembly GCA_033060915.1. Taxonomy (NCBI): domain Eukaryota; kingdom Viridiplantae; phylum Streptophyta; class Magnoliopsida; order Ericales; family Pentaphylacaceae; genus Euryodendron; species Euryodendron excelsum. Next base: position 45,035,813 of record CM065381.1, on the reverse strand, counting down.
CTCAAAATTGATAAGAAAAAATGCATTGATGTATTTCTTCCTTGAACTTAACAAAAATCACAATGCAGAAAGTTGTCTTAATTAGTTTCCCATAAAGAACAAGATGCTAGTGGAAAAAGCTATGGAATTTTCAAGATAATCCATACTGAGCATTAAAATGTAATTACTACTGTACTCAACCCCCCCAACCCTAATCAGCAACATCTTAAGTTATGATGACAAAAGAATAGAGAAAATTTAATGTTCAACACATTAATATTTCTCTAAAAGTGAAACACAACATGATTCATTTGTTTGAACTATCTAGCACTTCTGCAGGAAGGTAGCTTCTATGATTGATAGACGTATTATCATGGTTCTCCATGTAATCATAAATGAATTATATATGATCAATTTCAGAGTCTGAATTCAGTTATAAAAAAAAGGACTCTTAACAACTTTTCTTAATTAATTTGGCCAGAAAATTGCAAAAGTTCAGTGAAGTTCAGGAAAATTTTGCCTATGAAATATTTTCAAGTTCGACTGGAAAAAATGAAAAAAATTGCTAGGAACACATCCAGATGATTGAAATACACGAGTATAAATCGTTGGGTCCAATGAATTGATAAATTTTGGTATGCTTATTGATCAAATAAATTGAGCATGGGCTATCTAAATCTTAAGACATGGAGCACATTGATCTGCTCGCCCAGATGCTTGAATCTATTCCACACCGCAAACAACTGAATAAACTACTGCAGGATCTCCATGTTACATTGTGTCACATAAACAGGAGCACATACGATTGACCTGATATGGAATATATGAGTTGGCATGCCAAAGATGAAAATTATGATGCAGGCAGCAGTGATATCCCCTTTGGTGCACATATAACCCTATATCAACACTAGAAAGGCCATTACCCAATGCTCATCCCACTGCAGGTTCAACCCATGTTGACCATTTTTATGACGTCAAAAACAGGATATCTTTACTTCTGACACATCCAAAAGGAGTCCAAAACGTGTTTAGGCAGTTATTAGAGCATTGTGTGCATTGTGAACAAAAATTCTACTTCAGAAGTTCCAGTAGATGCTACACCATTCAGTAGTGAAGTTAAATTGTCAAGTTGATAGGAAAGAGAGCAAGATATTATCATTCATTCTACAGAGAGTTGTACCTCTATTGGCAGATATTTTGCCTCCCAGCCAGCCTTTTCTCCGCAGAATACATAGGACCAGAAGGAGAAGAAATACTGCTCCAGTCACTGCCCCAACCACTGCCATGACATGAATCTTTTTGCCATGCACAGAAGGAGGTTTAAAGTCTGCAATAAGAAAAAATATTGCAGATTCAGTGGCCACTGAATAAAAAGATAGATGATCACTAAGGAAAAGGAACATAAAAACTTTTAGCAATATATATATGCAAGTATATCCATTTACGTAACTGGTAGAAATTAATCTCATTAAAACATCAAACAGTATAACTGAAATCCAGCACCCTAACCTGGAGAATTTCAGTTGTTTACCTCATGTGTGTTACTGTGGACCTGTCACAGGTCTTGCAGCCCAGATAAAGTAAGTTACAAAATCATAAAGTTATTGATTTGAAGCTTTCTCCTTTTAGCTTTTGACATACATATGCCACTTATAACCCGTGGTTTTCTTTTAACCAGTCTTGAGCCACAAAATAAATATACCTTACAGTAAATTCAAAACTTAATAAAAATAAACAAGAAGTGGACTATGAGGGGTATGTATATAGCTGGCCCCAATTTACTAGGCAATAGATAGGGAGATTCAGCTAAGAATTTCGATGCTGCTCATAACAAGGACAAAAACAGTTATGTTCATTTGAAATGAGGCCCAATTACTACCCATCATGAGATTATCAGTAAGACAAAATGTTTGGTCTCAAATGGAATGGACAAATACAGACAAAAATGTGATAGATCATCTGGGGATTTCATTCATCTTAGGAAGCAATATTTTGCAAATTTTCAGTCCGAATTATGAGATGTTAAGTACCCAATTCTCAATGACACAGATCTTGCAAATCCACTGTATATCTGAACCAGAACCAAGTCCTTGTGGTGCTGAGAAAAAGGGTGTTTTTAAGTGGGTCCAGTTTTGGTATAAAAAGTGCTAGATCATTGTCTATGTGATGCTCATAAATTCTATGCCATATTTCCATTGCTAAAGCTTTGATGAAAAACTCCCGTGTCATTATGGTTCCCTCAGCTTTTGATTAACCTTCCTCTATATTGTGAATATAATGTTCTAGTAAAAATCTATTCTATGAGCTGAATAGGAGCTAGTTTTATTTTCCATGATAGGAACTTAATCTTGCATGCTAATATATTTTTCATGCTTGAACTTAGAATATATGCAAAGAAAACTTAAAATATAATAAAAGTAATGCTATACAGACCGCATTTTCATACAGAATGATGGGGATATTTTTTATCCATTTATCTCCTGCCAAAACACACACTATTTTGACTTATAATTTCAAGAATGCTGTTACCACATCATTCTAGTGGAGTTTTCTATATAAAAATTCTGGATGAATAGAATTTTTCATATATTAATTATATGAATAGGTGAAGATATGTGTTTCATGTTTTGGCACCCCCAAAACAAAATCCTGGTCCTACCCCTGATTCCCAGGAACTTCAAACAGAATGAAATGCAAGAAAAAATTGTGCTGAAGAGTATCTAAAAATAGCTTACTGGGATCCACTGATATAGCTGATATAAGAGGACCATAAACTCCTCTAAGTGGAATGCCTGTTGTGCCTCTTCCAGCCCAGTAGAAGTGAATCTTCAATGTGTGGCTTGTTACATTTGCAGTAAAAGTCTTCAAAATGGGCTTACCAGGTCCACCAGCCTCATTTTCAATGTTAAAATCCTTCAGCACCAACTTTCCCTGTATATTCAAAAGCACATAATTTATTCAATACGGTAAAATTTAGAGGGGAACCCACTGTTTTCTTGCTGTGCATAGATTGGTTACCTGTATGTAGACATCAAAGATACGGTTCCCAAGGCTGTTAAATGACTTGTCATTTGTGTAAACAATCTCCGCAAAATGGAGTGTGACATTGTAATTCCCATTCATAAGACAAAGTCCGTAGTAGGTGAGAGAGAGGGGTGATACACGTGCTGTTGTATAAAGTTCTGACTCAGGTGGAGAGACATTATGCAGAGTGGAAGTGTTGGTATCAATGTAGACATCAGCATCAACATCATTATCCATGAAGTTGCCGGTGCTGCTAAATGCCCAGTTCGGTCCTGAGTAAAACACGGAAGCACCTCTTGCTTCTAGATCAGCTTCATACTTGGTGTCATTCACAATAGATTCCTTGCCACCACAGTTAATGTGCAAGGAATAATCTGTTAAAAGTTGACAATTAAACAGGATTTACAAAATCAAGTCTTGACAAAAAAATAGAAGGAAATATATCTGTAGTCAGGTGTTATCTTTCAGTTGGAGAATTTACTGACAAAATTGTCATAAACAATTTTTTTTTTTTTTTTACTTTTCTTAAATCTAATGAAAGGATTGAGGAATTATTGCCAAATTCTCAAAATTTCCAAGATTCCTGAATTTCACTAGTTTAACTTTGTCAAGCGCATGCTTCAACAAATAATTTGCTTGAATATTTGTAAATATATAAATCACCTGAAATACTTAGTTCCCTTATTGTTTATAAAATTACTCCGTGTGATTCGCTATGATGATGTAATTGATCTCCCTTTTCCCCCTCTATATGCATCATTTTCCTCATTTTAAATGTATCTTTTGATTTCTTGAGCTGTTTGCCTAATAAATCCTAAATCCCAAAATTTTCACATGACTTTCAGAAGAAATTTTCATTAAATTACTTTTTTTTTTGTTTGCCCAGTTTGATTATTAGCTGCTACTCTTATTCTGTTTGATTTTTGTGGTCATGAAAAGTTTGATGGCAGAACAATATTGCATGGTTATCTACAAACACTAACTGCATTCAGAGAAATTTCAACCTAAAGGTGTTTACTCACATTGATTACTCATGGCTGAACATGGGAAGTTTTTCTTTAGGCATGAATGAACTCTACTTCTGCAGTATAAAATGAAGAGAATGCAAGCATCATTAGGACACTGCTAGTAAGCTTATAGTATGGAAATAAAAAGGAAAAGTTTGGAGCTATTGTTCATAAACCACAACCCCAAAAGCAACACCTACAAACATGGAAATAAAAATGGAAATCTTCTCAAACAAATTAATGCGAAAATTCAAAATTCAGACTCAATAATCTTACAATTTGTCAGCTGAGGGGGAGTAGCTCTCGACCAAGTTTCTGAAGAAGTGAACGAAAACATTTGCTATTATAAGTCTATATAGTGCAGTGGGGATACAAATAGAAGACACAAATAAAACTAGACTCACACACTCCCTCGAGGACATTCAACTGGACTTGAGCTTTCCCAAGTGAAATTGTTATAAGACATATCCCTGCATTAAAATGGATGAAAAATATTAATATTCATCTTCACTGAGAACTTTAAACAGCTTTAAACAATAACCTGTGTTAGTCTTCCAGGGACATTGATGTCACTAATCATCAAAAACAGATGATAAAATGATTAATATAAAGTGTATATGGGATACTTTTTCTCCAATATGTGCATCATAAATAATGCTTTATATTTACACATCTGGTCCCAAGCCTAGATGAAGGAGGGTTATATTAGGTAGCTAATTGCTAGCGTAAAACTTTTTCAAACCACTTATGAATATGGATCCTAAGAAAATTCAAGTTAAGAGAGTAAAGACAGACATGTCATATTGCAGTTTAATTGAGATTATGGCCCTTGGTAGAGCAGAATAACTAAATAGGATAAATGTAGCCAACCCCAAGCAGTTGGGAAAAGGCTTAATTGAGCTGAGTTGAGTTCAGTTGTGTTGAGTTCAGTTGATTAGTTATGCATCATAGTATTAATAGCAATTGGGTAGAACAATGTGACAGGATCAATAAATGCTGAGTAAGTGTACATACACATTCATGTTTCTTGACAGGATCCATGTGGGTATTGGTCCAGTAAGTTTGTTCCCTGTCAAATACCTACAAACAACATCCTTATATTGTTGTCAACGAACATGTGCAGGAAAATATAAAAAATAACAAATAAAAAACTACCAACAACATTATCATATTGTAGTCAATGTGAGAATGACAATGAAAAAGGAAAAGGAAGAAAACTTTATGCAGGAGATCCACTTACATGAAATCTACTTTTGCTAGTTGGATGAACGATGTTGGAATTTCACCAGTCAAATGATTAAAACTGAGGTCTCTGCATGGAAATAGCAGCGTAAATAAGTCCACCAAATATAGAACCAATCAACACTAGCTGATAGCATAATAGTTAAAAATTTGGTAAAATTATAAGGCTTAGATTTTTGTTAGTAGAATATGGTTATCAACTTCAAAAGAAACAAAATATAAATGATTGCAATGTCTTAACATAGAATGCAGATATAATAGAATAGTTTTGATACATAACCACCTACAGCATGCAAGAGCTGCACCAGCTTCTCCCGAAAATTCTATTTGAATATGTTTAGGATCCTCTTCAGTAAATCATATGCAAGTGCAGTCCAATATTTTTGTTCTCGTTTGGTCTAAATTTAAGCAATATAATGACAACTCAAGCCTTATCCCTTGTATGAGGCATTGCCAAGTAAAATCCTGCTTTTCAACTACAGATAATCAGAAATATATGATGTGAAATGGTCACAAATTATAAAAGAATATTCAATGCACTCTAATGTTCACCAAAGCTAGCTTAGGTATCGATAATGCCTTGCCAACCCCATACATTGAGAGCACCTTTACCGCAGGGATTTGCAAGCTCCGTTTTTTTCAAAGAAAAACTGACTTTGAAAGAAGTGTTTCCATTTTGTTCAATTGAACTATGATCTTCGATATGAAATATGGGTAACATTAGATTAATAAGGCCAGTATGTCCTGACTATTATCTGGAAAGTGGCACACAAAAAATATCCATGGATTCATGTATGACATTTCTCAACACTTAGAAGTTTAAGATTCTTATGAATACCTGTAAGTTGTGCAGCAAGAACAATTATGATGACATCAACTACACTAGTCCCTCGCATATACTTCTCAAAAATATTAGAGTGATACTTCTTAAGTCCCAAGAAGAAAAGACGAACATATTCACTAAGACTTATCTAAACCCATCAGTAAAATTTTCTTACAGAGTTTTGAGTTTCGTCATATCCCCAACATATTTAGGTATCTCTCCATAAATTGAGCATTTCCTCAATATCCTGCATTGGAAATCTAAGTTAATTTTTTTATTTTAAAGAGAATATGAAAGAGTGTGCATGAGTAAAAGCAGAAAGGAGAACTTACAGTGTCTTCATGGATTCCATATTACTTAATGGTGGAAAGCTATACTCTCCACCTATTAAGTCACTAATCCTCCTAAAATCATAGAAAGCAAAAAATAAATAAATAAATAAATAAATAAATATATAAAAGTGAACACAGTCATCTTTTTCTTGAAGCGTGACAAAAGAAACAAAAATTGCAGTTACATACAAGTCACTTAAGCTTGTCAAAGCAGACAGGCTAGAAGGAATTGGTCCCTCAAGTGGACAACCTTGTATGTGCCTGTGACAAAAGTAAATGATCAAGCATTTTGTATCAAACAGATGAATAAATTCAACTCAAAAGGATAACCTATCAGCAACCTACTTTTGGCTCATTGACTTTCTGTGCACCCAAAATATGGTGTAAAACTGTAGAAGAAGCTAACATTGTGATGCAGGCTGTAAAAAGAGAGGAAGCTTACAGTTTCTCGATCTGCGTCCAGTTTCTAATGAAATCTGGTATCTTTCCAGCAAAATTGTTGTCACTTATCCTCCTAAAATGTATCAAAGAAATCAACATTTAAAAGAATTCAATTTTAGGAAAAATCAGTGTTATTAAACTCATATGGCAGTGTTGAACTATGAACAGGAAAATTAAAAACAAATTTTGAATGATGATTCAGACAATATCATAACATTACAATTATGTAATAGAGAAGTCGAATATCGCTTGCACAAGGGAAGCTTTTATTCCCTTACATTTGTGCTTTGCTTTTGTTTTTTATCTTTTATTTTATTGTTTTGATTGTTGTCTAAGAAACACGAACACGGACACTCGGATAAACCGCACCTGATACTCGAACCCAAGTCTAGATAACACAGGATGTCTAAGTGATGGACATCTATGTCTCCCAAGTGTCCGAAGATGTTCGGTTCTAAAAAAATAAAAATAATAAAATAATAGGACACATTTGGAAGCATGTCCAACACGTGTCAAGGAGTGTACAACAAGTGTCGTGTCCAATAGGGATAGGGCACCTTCTTAATTTCAAGAACCCTAGTTTTGTAATCAATTAAAGTTTTATATTCAAGATTTAATGTTCTTTCAATTGTTTCAAGCTTTCAATACAAATTTTATTTGCTTTTCTTATGGCTTCAAGTAGCTAAATACTTTCTTGCCATAGCTTGTGAAGATTGATTGGCCAAGGGAGGGGGAGGATTCTTCAAGGTATTGACGTGCTTTCAAGATTTAACTTTCTCAAATTCAAGATTTATTCTCTTTTTCTTGGATTCTTTCGAAATCAAGCGTTTATGATCAAATCCTAAACGTATACATAGACATGCTTTGAACTGGGATGTGTATGGATAGAATCCCTGATATAAACTCTAGAACCTATTTTTCTACAATTTAAGAAGGTATCTTTTGAAATCAGGAGTTTATGATCAAATTCTTAAAATACTCATAGACAAGCTTTGAATTGGGATAAGTATTGATAGAATCCTTAATATGAACCCTAGAATTTATTTTCATACTTTGAGAGAAGCGAATAGAATCTTAAACTGTTTTTATAGTCAAAATCCTCTGATTTAATAACACAAGGTATGAGTATTGGATTGAGATAAAAGATCCTTGAAGGAAACTCCCGAGACCAATCAATTGGATCAACTATCGCCAAGCTTTCTTTTTAGTGATTCAAATTCATTAGTTTAATTCTACTTTTAATGCATTAGAATAATTCTCAAAACCCCATCAAACAAACAATTTTTCTTTTCTTTTGGTTACTATTGGAGTTGTTTCTTGAGTGCTCTACTTTTCCAAAGTGAGTTTTACCATATTCCACTCCATATTCCCTATGGTTCGACCTCAGATTTTATTGAGAAATTATTACTATATCACGGCCGCACACTGATGGATATATATTGCTCAGTTTTGGAGCGATCAGCTATGAGACAATAAGATAAAGGAGCTGGTCCTTGGTAAAAATCAACCATCTAATCTGGTCCAAGTATTAAGAAGGCAATTATATAGACCCATAAATTTCAGTGAAAAATAAAATGTATACTCACATATCAGTCAATTTGATCAACTTGGCAAGTGCCACTGGCAATTCTAGTGTGAAAGAATTCGATGATAGAACACTGGAAAAGGCAACAGCAGTGACAAAAGACAATAAGTGAAGCATGAAAATTTTGGAGTTATTACCAGCCAAATTTCAAGAACTGATGTGGACAATAAGGGTGAAAGCAATTACAGCTTTTGTAAATTAACCAATTTCCCAATTTGCGGGGGAATGGGCCCTGAGAAGCGGTTTCCTTCAATGCTCCTATAAGATGCATGTATTGAGTTAACTTCAAGCAAAGCCGTGTAAATCAATTGAAAAATCATAGCTAGAGCTAGCAAAGTCTAGCTTAGACCAACAAACTACTTGAAAGAAACTGGTTTGGTTTAGACATGTCATGAATGCTTCGACATTGCTCAAAGAAATCAAACCATAACAACATCAAATTTAGGATAGGCTCCAAAACAAATAGCCAATTAAAATATTTAATTAATCACTGTTTCTGTGATAACATTTTTTTGTTGTCTTTTTGGCACAAGAAATGGCCTACATTTGTGGTTTAAACATGTTTTCCATGCTCAAGTGTAGTTCTCAAATAATAATAATAATAATAATCATCATCATGTATATTTGAGGTATTTTGACACTCTGTTACAGACAGATAGGATCCTTATGGAACCATTTTGGAATCAACCTGAGTCCATACTCGTGCTATGCTTGGCCTAACAAGTAGACTATCAAAAAATGATTTCAACTTACAGGTTCGTGAGGGTAGTGATTTTGGTGAGCACTGTTGGAAATGGACCGGATAACTGGTTCCCCATGAAAGAGCTGCATTTTCAAGCAACGAACATGTATATTTTTATGTAAATAAATTTTAAAAGATAAGAACGAAAATACTAATTGGTGATGGAGGGAAATAAATGGTGGCTGCAGTGCATACAGATCAACCAAGCGCATGGTAGCCCACTGGAGAGGTATGGAACCATTGAAGTAGTTACGACTAAGGTCCCTGCATGATAATTAGCATAGGATTAATAGGTTTTCGCCATCAAAAATTGTTATAGTTGTTTGATGCTTAAATTTGATTGGATAATATCAAGTTAAAGAGGCAGCAAAACTTTCCATAACATAACAATACCAATATTAACTTGAGTTACAAATGTAATATGAACATCTACACGGTATTTTGTTTTACTTACAATCTTTCAAGGTGGCGAAGCTTTGAAAACTCTGGCGGGACACCTCCTGAAATATTCTGAGCTTTCAAAGCTCTGCATTGTTTTGCACAGCGCATTAGAGCAGCTGATGAAGATTTCTTCAGCAGTATTAATAGTTTTACAATTTTTACGTTAATAATTTTGCCATTATAAGATGCCTTCAGCTTGTGAAGATGCCAAAGGTGTTTCACATTAATAATTTTGCAATTCTTAATCATATAAATGAATGACATGCTCTTGCCTCACACGTTCATCCCAATTTGTCATCATCCAACTCAACTGCACAAGCTTTACACAAACAAATAAGCATAAATGCTCACTGGCATTTGCATACTGGCATTTTGTGGCAGAACAAATTGTTAGGGAAGAGTGCCACAGTTATCTTCCCAACAAAAAATTCTAATGAACTTCTTCCCCCACACCTAAAAAATAACTAATTAAATAAACAAAAGAATATGGAGGATGGGCATTGGCTGGGTGACTCAGCAGTTCCAGTTTTCTTGTGTATAGCATTTGCTTACTTGGGTGGTCTTAATATGGAAAAATTGGTCCTTGGAAAAAACCATTAGATTAATTTTTTTCTTCTCCATTTATTTACTCCCTTCACTTGCTGTTAAGTTTCTCTACTCAATTTTTTTTTTTTTTTTTTTTTGTTGACCAGAGTTTTAAAACTTTGGTTAGTGGCTCTATTTTGCATGTACTTTTTTGACATAACAAGATTGCTAATAGTAGGCTAGAGGTACTTTCGGTTCAGCTTCTTTATGTAGCTTGTGGTTTTTTTATTAACTTTTTTTTTAATTTTCGTTAAAAATAATCTCAAAATTCATAAACTAAAAGGCCAGAAAAGTTCAAAAATGAATTTTGGTTGAAAAAAGCTAATTAAGATGAGAAAAAGCTAGTTAAATAAGTTGATAAATAAGCTGATCCAAACTAAAATGTTTTGTTTCAAGGCATAATTTGTAGCTCTCGTTAGCATTTGTCTCCTTTTTCATTTTCTCTATTCCCTTTCGTCTACCAATGTCTTACTATAGAAAAATTATTCAATATTTATAGCGCATAAGAGCACTAAATAATTTCGCATAGCAAAATTCCTCAAACAGATGCATATAAAACAAAAGACCAAAAAAAAAACAAACAAACAAACAAACAAGGCCGGTAACAGATTGGGCTAAGGTCCAGTAACTCTGGTGCTACTGGCTGGCTGTACTAGGAGAACTCCGCCCATGAATGGTGTGAAATGCGAATGCATAGTGCGGGGCCCATAGACGTGGGAGTTAGATATGGTACAGCTGGTCGTCGGCAACATTAAAGTGAAGTCGGCTGCCAGCTAAGATAGTACCATTGACTGAATTTCCGGTCAACGTTTGTATGTTCTTGATTGTCTCCCGTAAAAACACAGTTAAAAAATGCAAAATCTTTACTACAATCCCTATCTACATCAGGGATTTCGTAACAATAATCATTTTCTGACTGTTGAGCAGATTTCGGAAGGGAAAGAAATGGAAAGAGAAAAAGGATGAGAACTTTTTTTTTTTTTTTTTTGTGATTTTGTAAAGAAATTAAAATAAAAGTAGAAGAAAATAATTTTTTTTTTCTACTTTTCTTTTTTTTTTTTTCTCCCTAAGTAGAATCAAATAGGAAAATAATAATTTTAGTTAATTTCTCTTTCCTTTTCTCAGTTCCAAACAGACGTAAGTTTCCAACATGATTGTTTTAAGGGAAAATTTCCACTCAAAGCAAGTAGAAATTTTTTATGGAGAATTAATTAAGGCCCTTCTTAAAATTAAGAATCAGCCCACTTGACATGTAATTGGTACCGTTGCGAGCGTGACCAATATATTCACTTGACCGAATCTCAGTTTTTTCACAACTGAACCATGTTTCCAACTAAACATGATTTGGGTGTTTTCATCATCTTCCATCCAAATTCATTTCAAAGCATAATTTTAAAATTCAAGTCAATTTTTTGTGATGATTGGGTTTAAGACGAATTAGCCGAATTTAAAGATTCACAGCCAAAAGGTCAAAACATAGAGCAAATTTTGAATTCTGAAATGGAGGAAAAAAAAAAACCGGCTTTTAGTAATTTTTATCAATTTACCTAAAAAAGCTGGCTAAATTTCAAAAGTTCAGTTGAAAGATGGAAAAAATTTGCAAAGAAAGAATAATAGAAAACTGAAAATTAAAAATGCAACCGTAAAGTATAAAATCAAAAAGTTCATTCGAATTCCAATGATTATGTGAAAATCTGCGATTTAAAAACCATGTATTAAAGCCAATCTCTTCAGCCGCTGCTCTCTCTCTGTTGAATATGCACAGAGAGAGAGAGAGAGAGAGAGAGAGAGAGAGAGAGAATGGAGAATGGAGAGTACATGCTGACGACGTGGCAGGTGGCATTGTTGTCGAAAGTGCAATCGCAGGTGACGGAGCTCTCGAAGCCCTTCCTGAGAACAGGACGATTCCAGCTCCCTTCCCCGCTGCACGGATCTTTCCGGAAATCCCAATCTGTCATCCGCAATCTCTGGCCAATCTCTTTCAATGCCTTCACTGCCAAATCCAATCCAATCAATCAATCAAAGATTGCATTGTCACAACATTGAGCTGAATATGTAGTAAAAACTCTGGTTGGTTCCCGAGAAAATGTCGAGAAAATAAAAGAATGCTATTTGGTTTTCTCGGGTGCCGAACAGAGAAATCAAATAGACAGATTTTGAGGAGAATTTTGGTACCTTCGTTGGGGTGGAGCTTGGTTGTGACTGCGAATCCGAAGGTGTGGAAGAAAATTAAGGGAATCCAACACACAACATATACAAGAAGAGGCAGCTTTTTCGTAGTAGCATCATCCATTTCAACTAACTCAGCTCGATCCTAATCGAGTTAGTTCTTCGCTTGATTTGTTTATCACTCCGACCACTCTGCGTGGAGGCTCAGTCACTCCTATTAAAATCTTAGACAGACAGAGAGAGAGAGAAGAGAGAGAGCATTTATATATACACACACATAATGTATCTGCAATATGGGATTGGATCATGATATTCATCATGGAGGATTTGACCGGAGACCAAGCTCAAATATGAGTGGTAGGACAAAGAGAGAGAGAGTGAATGAGGGATGGATAAGTTTATCATGAGGTCAACTTTGCAATTATTCGCCTTTTTAATTGGTCCACGTAGGTAACAAAAGTTCTACAGGTGCCACGTCAGTACTTGTCCTGGACTGTTACTATGAATTATAGCTTTGACGGTACGATAATTATACATACCCTAATAAAACTATATACATGTCTTGATGATGCACCATAATAATTTACCTAAAAATCATGGGAGATTTAAAACTATATACATGTCTTGATGAGCATTTAGAATCCAAAATAATGAAACTTCAAAAAAAAAAAAACCCATCGGTTTTATATACATCGTCTAGGAAACACGGACATTTTGTTTAGGGAGTCGTATGCGTATCGGACACATATTGAACACATACTTCTCAAATATGATAGTACTGACGTGTCTAATATTTTTATTAATATTTTCTTCATTAGACACGTCATGTCCTTTCGTTGGAGACATTTTGGAACACGATAAGATTAAAATAATGTTGTTAAAAATATTAGATGGAGTCAAATTTATAAATTTTAAAACACAAAAACATACGTCCAAATCTAATTCTTCAAATATTTAACTTTTTAATTGTTGTGTTAAAATTTTAAACTTGTTTAGTTATTTTCATATTATTTTTTGTGATTTATAGATGTTATATTCATATATATAGTAAATAAAAAAAATATTATATTCCTACCATATTTATATTCTTATTTTTTAAAAATACTGTGTATCGTATTCGCATTTATATTTGTAATCGTATTCATATCCTTCTTCTCAGTCCTTCTGATATACTTTTGTATGAAAATTGTTTTGATAACTCAAAGAAATAACATTTTCGATTCCTAAAAGTCACATGTTTTTAACAAAATTTCTGAAAAACAGTTATGAAAACGAATTCAACGAGGGCGATTTCCAAAAAACTGAAAACCATATATATGCACTTTCCCCTTCAAAGATGTGAGTGCATGGGCCGCCAAGCGGTAGTTGTATCACAGGCTTTGAGCCAATGAGATTTGGGGTTCAAGCCCCAGTTGTGAATGTAAAAGGTACTGATACTGCCAACTATTTATTTATTTATTTATTTTTTTTGGGGGGCCATGCCAAGTGGCAACTACTTGACCATGGAATGTCTATAATATATATATATATATATATATATTTTTTTTTTATCTACCACACAACTCATAGCTCACAGACTGTCTGTCTCCTCTTTTACTTGCAGCCTTGAGGCATTGAAAAAAATTACCAACTTTTGTCTTATTAAGACTTTTGTTGATAAATTTTTTTAAAAATTAAAAATAAAGTAAAACGTGCCGGTTAAATTACACAAAATCGAATATGATTAAATTATGTTAACTCTTTTCCAATAGCGTTATTTTCGAATGGAAACAATATTCTCTTGAAAATTTAAGGTCAACTTCTAAGAAAATGTTCTTGAAATATGCTTCTCAATCATTTTTACTATTTCTCATGCTCTCAAATTTTTTTTATTATTCTAGTTACTTTATATTATTATTTTTAATTTTGCTAATAAATTTTTTTATAAATATCATATTTAATCGTATATCACTTAATATTTCATGTTTCGCATAACATTTTTGGAACATGTTTTACTTTTTCATTTTCTGTATCATTTTTCATTTTCATTTTTTACATTAGCAACTATGCTGGGATCGGTACATATAATTTGATTTAACTATATTTTAAGGTGAAAACTTACACTGCGTAATTCTAAATTAAAAAGTGAGGCCACACCAGTTGGTCCGCGTGCACGTACATACATACGTATATATATGATCAAACCTAAAAATAGTCTTATTGTTATAATTCTAAAAAAATATAAAGCAAGTAAAATAACCAAATATAGCATATAATAAAATTAATTCTTTTGGAACTGTTAAATAATAGTTTGATAATTCTTCTGAAACTATTAAGGATAAATTTTTTTAATCACTTAAGACTTTATTTCTATTATAACACAAAATATAAAATATAATTTAAATTTAAATATTTTACCCGCACTATTTGCTTTCTTCTCTCTTCTCTCTCTTCTTCTTATGTATTTTGTCCATAGCCAAATTCCTCTATTTATAGAGAGAAGTGCACACAGGCTGGGTAGTAGAATCTACCACCCAACATTGTCACATAGGTTTACATGGGTAGTGGACATCCACTATTGGTTTTTTGTAATCATAACACTTCCATTTGGATGACCACCACACAAGATATGCCTCTTTAAAATCTTGCTAGGCAAAAGCAAAAAAACCTTGTCAAGAAAAACCATGTTAGAGACAAACTTTTTGACGAAAGAAAAAGAGTATAGTATGCAACTCCCCCTCATGAACGTACCCCATAAATTTTGATTACTTCACTTGTTCAATATGAAAGATATTTGAGACGACGCATGTCAATGTTGTGTACCAATTTTTCAAATGTTACAGTTGGGAGTGCTTTAGTAAATAAATCTGTCAAGTTGTCACTTAAACCTATCTGCTGGACATTAATATCACTGTTTTTCTAGAGTTCATGTGCATAAAAGAACTTTGGCGATATATGTATGATTCTGTAAGTTTTGATGTAGTCTCCCTTAATCTGTGCAATACATGTTGTATTATCTTCATATAATATTATTGAGTTATCTTTGATCGAGAATAGTCCGCGACTTTTTTGAATATGTTGGATCATAGATCTCAACTAAATGCACTCTCAACTTACTTCATGAATTTTAATTATCTCATAATAATTTGAAGAATTTGTAGTTAGTGTTTGCTTCACAAATCGCCATGATATAGTAGTATTACCATGGCTAAAAACATACCCGATTTGTGATCATGTTTTATGTGGATCGAAAAGGTAACCAACATCTGCATAGCTAACTAACTCTGATTCTGGTCTCTTTGAATAGAACAAACTTATATCTGTTGTTCCTTGGAGGTAACGGAATACGTGTTTCACCCCTTTCCAATACCTCTGAGTTAGTGCTGAACTATATCTTGTCAGTAAATTGACAGAAAATGTAATATTGGGTCTTGTGTAATTTGCAAGATACATAAGAGCCCCAATAGCACTAAGATATGGTACTTCAGGACCAAGCATCTCTTCATCATCTTCTTGAGGATGAAAAAAATTCTTTTTGTACATCGAATGATCGGACAATCATGGGCGAACTCCATGGATGAACTTTATCCATATAAAATCGATTTAGAACCTTTTTTTTGTATATGTAG
>CM065381.1:45009835-45014835 GCA_033060915.1 Euryodendron excelsum | reverse complement strand
AATGCAATACCAACCACTTTTACCTCCTTCCAAAATTGCACGGCAACCTATTTTTACTTTGGAATAAGTTGACCATTATTCTACTGTGCAATCCAAAAGGGCCCCCACAACATTGGTAAATGGACTATTCATGAAGGATAGGACTTCATATTTCCTTTATGTAACATGAATGGAGGAAAACTCATCACAAGCAAAAAGAGGAAACCACTTATTAGCCAAAAATTAAAAAACCATGGCTACTCTTTTTAAGCACTCTCAAGATCTTTATGTCATATACCTACCCTATTAGATTTGTGCAAAAGAAATGCAGTTTTACAATCACACTTTCAGCTTTAAATTAATTAGCTTCTTTTCCTTTCTTGTAAGCATTTAAAGTTGGCACAATTGATCTCTTACATCATGTTTGGATCTTTGATTTGTAGATGGAAAGAGAAAAGGAAAAAAAAAATTGAAAAGAAGCAAAATTTCTTTCTTTTTTTATTATTATTAAGTTTTAAGAAAAATAAGAAGAAAATCAATATGTGTTTGTCAAAAAAAGGAATTCATTTTCTTGGTTTTGTTACAATAGACAATACATATGACAATTTCATTTCCCTTGAAAAATTTAATATCAAAACATAGCATTATGTTGCACCATAATTCTAACTTTTCTCTTGCATTCAATTTTAAAAATGAGAGCTCAAACAAGTAACTCAATTATGATCCTTTTGTCTTACTGAAAAACTACAAACTAATTTTATCATCTGTAGTATATTGACAATATTGTGTTAGATGTTTTCTCGTTGTGGAGTGTGGACTTCCATTAATTGAATTTATATTGATAAGAAGAAGGGTTGAACTGTAGGCTAATTGAATGACCCGGTGGGCCCAACTATAATATGTGATGATTATTAAACTCGGTTTAAGTGTACCTTGAATATTTAGAGTCCAAGTATTCTGTTGTGAATCTGATAGGAAGTGTAGTGCTCTGTTGTATAAGGACTAGTATTACTAGTTCCTAAAGGTGTCTACGCTGGGTGGACTGTTATTATTCATAAAAGACCAGGGACCCTCTCCACTTCATTGATTGACAGCCTAGGGATGGTTTAAATGTGACTTTTTTAGTGTTTATGATTTAAGCATATAATTTTTTTAAATTTTGTTTAGTTTTTCGTTAAAAAAAATAAATTTTTAGAACTAATTTAAGTTTAAAGAAACTATTTAAAACAATAATTTTTTAAAATTAATTTAAACTTATGATTTTTTTAATGAGCAATCCAAAAACGTCCTAGTCTCTTATGGTCAAAAAAAAAAAAAAAAAAAATGGCTTGCCCCATTTATGTTGTCTTTTGAACTGAGGGGAAAGAAATTATACGCTTGTGCTGGAGTTATACTTAATTTGAATTTGCAGATCTACAGTCAACAATGGTTGCTAAAGGTATGTGTAAGACTTTGAATTCGTACGTAGGCAGTGTTCCATAGTTAATATGCCTTGAATTATTATTTTAACATATTTCTCATGCTATACATGTATGTATATGTATATGTATATATAAATTTCAAACCAAAGCAATAATCACACAAGCTGCGGGAAAACCATAAACAAACAACACCTGTATTCGATCTGCATGCTATTTGCAAGTCCAATAAGCTGATCAATACAAATATAGACAGCAAAAAGTTGTTGGTGTGCTGTGAATGGATCACATCAAGTTTGGGAACTTGACTCACATAACAACAAATACATAAGACTTTGACTCTCTTTGCAGTGCTAACTCTCTTTTAAATTTTGTTTGTATCGATAATATCAAGTGATATCATGGCATCCTCGCTGCCAACGATGACATATTCAAATTATTGGTAGAGCATTATTTTGATTCGCGACGCGTTTTGCAACAGTACATGGCATCTGCAGTAGTCTACTTATTGATGATCGGGAGAGATTTCAAAACCTCTGTACAAATGATTTTTTGCATAGTGAAACAACCATCTCTTAGACTTATATTTTGTCTATGGGACCGACCTCCCAAAGCAGTTCTTGAAGCATCAAATGGTTTTTTATATGATTAACGATGAACCCTTTACACTTCTAAATTAATGGTTACCCACATAGTATGATGCCTTATTTAAGAACTATTCTATGATGAGAAATCACCAATTAGCAATAAGAAGTACACTTTTTATACGATTTATGTTTCTGCATGCTCCTTCCTAGAAAAGAAGTTGATTAAAATGTTTTATGTATAAAATGATTTCATTAATAATATTTTTTGGTGTTTGGTTGCTAATAACTTTGAAAAAAAAGATTTAGTTAGAAATTTATAGCGTATTGTAACTAATGCTTCTACTTTGGAGTTTGGACACGCAATAAATAAATATATATGTATAAACGAGATAGGTTTGAATTGGCATATGTTATTGTATCTTGTGATCGTGCCCTGCCCCACTTAGTATCACTCTATACCCATCCCTATAAAGATGGGGTGAGACGAAGAGTCGAAATGTCAAGTTATTTTGTCATCCTTCAATACAATAGTATTTTTAGACCCCACTTTGCATTAGTGTAGACTCTAAACTATCATCATGTTTTTTTAAAAAACCTCATGATATATTGCAGAGTTCACAATTTTTTTCCTTTTTATCTTTTTGAGTATTCCTTGAGAAAATAATCTTGGGTAGTTATTTTTTAATAAAGAAAATTTGTTTTTTTTAATTCTTATCATAAATTTCTAATTTTTTTTTTTTTGGACATTCATCAGTTTTGGGTTATTGAAGATTGGGACTTTACATCCTGTTTGGAGCTTGGGGGATGGAAAGGAAAATTTAAAAAAAAAAAATTTCCTTTTCCTTTTTTATTTCTACCTGGGAGAGGAAAAATAAGGGTAAAAAACACAAACCAACACTCTCTCTTTCTCTCTCTCTTCTTTCATTCCATATTCTCTTTATTTTCTTCACAAAATTAAATAGAAAAAAAATAATTTTCTTTATTTCTACTTTCTCTTCTTTTTCCTTCTCTTACCTCCTCTCCCCTTCTCTAAGTTTCAAACAGGCTGCTATTATTATTCATTGGCACTAAAGGAGTGTTTGGACATAATTTATTTAGTAATTTATGACTTAAACTTATGACTTTTTTAAAATGTATTTGGGTGAATAGTTTAAAAAAATAACTTATGTCTAATCATATTTTTTAAAAAAATATTTTTAAAAATAATTTATAACTTATAATTTATAGTTTATAATATGATTATACAAGTGCAGCTGGCCTGCCCCCTGTATGGACAGACCAGATGAGCTCGGCTTACATCTCCGAACCCGGCCTCCACACCCCCTTCTGGGCCAGGCCTGCTAGCAGGCGAAATGGCAGAGCTCCAGCGATACACCAGGCGCCGCCATTAAGGCACCCGGAGATTCTCACTTGACGATCAGCCCCCACGATCCCATGATTGGGACGATTCCCCCACTACGGGGGGTATGGTCCATGAAGCCTAATATCAAGGCACGACACATCCCCACGATGATGGAGGCATAACTCGAGGGCACGATTGGTTGTCCTAGGAAGGTGTCCACGATCTAAGCCAATACTCCTATAAGAAGGATAGTCATCATCTCCAAGAAGGTACGAGATACATCAACCCTTGAATACTGTTACTCTGCTCATCTATCTCTAGCCTAACTTTGGCATCGCAGTGTCTTTGGCAGGCACCACACTGGTGCTCCAGGCAGGAAGAATCATTACCCCAACAGTTCGCATTAGTGGTCAGGAAGGAAGTACAAATTCACTGCATCATCAGTTGGCGTCGTCTGTGGGAACGACGCTTTGGTCGTTTCATGGTCTTGACCTGATCTGGTGCTGCATCAATTAGGTTAGGCGAAGAAATAGAGGAGCAAAGCACCGCCAGAATCGCTGTCTTGGAGCAGCAGATCATCGAAATGATGGCTTCTATGAACTAGCTCCAGTCTTGGAATCAAGAGTTAGAGAGGAGATTGCCATCGCCACCAGAAGCACTGGTAATGGTGGACCCACCACTGCTAGAGGACCCACCGATGCCTGTAAACCAGCCTGCGGCAAGGAACCAAGGAGGCGACGCCGGCGGGGGAGCAGAGGACCCAGCGCTTCCTAGAGAGAACCCTCCCCTGAGAGGAGCCGGATTCCACGTCGACGAAGCCCAGAGCCACGTCGACCAGTCTAAAGCAGCAACAGTGGTGCTTTTGGAGCACACTGGCGAAACTCACCCGATGTGGGACAAGCAACTGAAGGAAATGCAGCCCAAATTGGCTAGAGTGATTGCCGCAGTGAAAGAGAAAGGCCCCAGCACGGTAGAGGAGCTGGTAAATAGGACAAACATGCCCTTCACACCAGCGGTAATGAGGATGCCCTTACCCCCAAAGTTCAAAATGCTCACATTGGAGTCTTTCGATGGCACAAAGGATCCCCTGGACCACCTTGAGACATATCCTTGAGACGTATAAGGCCCTAATGGACCTTCAGGTGGTTCCCGACGAGATTATGTGTAGGGCGTTTCCTACCACCCTTAAGGGCTTAGCCAGGATCTGGTTCTACAAACTCTCTCCCAAGACGATCAATAAATTCGTGGACCTGAGCAGGTTGTTCGTCAGACATTACATCGAGGGGAAAAGACAAAGGAGGCCCTCCACCTCTCTGTTCAACACTAAGTAACGCGAGAAGGAGACCCTGCGTGAGTTTGTCACCCGTTTCAACTAAGAGACTCTCTATGTGGATGACCTGGATCAAAAAGTGGTAGTAGCAGCTTTCATTACAAGCGTTAGAACCCCTAAGTTCCTATTCTCCCTGGCCAAAGAGGCGCCCAAAACCATGGCTGCGCTAATGCTCCGAGCATAAAAATACATGAACGCAGAGGATACCATCAAAGCCAGGGAAGACCCGGAGAGCGCCACCCCCAGCCTGGGCAAGAAGAGGACGGTGGAGGAAAAGAAAGACGACAGGGCAGGCAAAGCCCTTAGACTGGCAGAACAGAAGCCACGAGGAGAGAACGATAGGA
>CM065381.1:44839835-45004835 GCA_033060915.1 Euryodendron excelsum | reverse complement strand
TCGAAGTCACCAACTGAACCCTGTTCAAAAGCATCAAGGCAAAGCTAGAGAAGGCAAAGGGCTTATGGGCAGAGTAGCTTCCCAATATCTTGTGCGCCTACAGAATGACAGAAAGGGTCGCAACAAGGCACACCCCTTTCTCCCTAACTTTTGGGTCCAAAGCGGTCATCCTGGTGGAGATAGGCCTGCATAGTCCCAGGGTTAAACACTTTGAAGCCGAAGCCAACAACGAAGCCGAAGCCAACAACGAAGCCCTAGAGGTAAGCCTAGACCTACTTGAAGGGAGAAGGATGCAAGCAACCGTAGAAGTAGCTGCCGATCAACAAAGGATGCGCAGGTATCACGATGCCAGAGTAAAACCCAGAACGTTCAAAGCGGGAGGTCTGGTTCTCAAGAGGGTCAATCAGTCTACCAGAAAGCTCAGTGACGGAAAACTCAGGCCGAATTGGGAAGGGCCATACACAGTTAAGGGGTTTTTTAGAAAAGGAACCTACTGGCTAACCGGAATCGATGGCAAAGAGCTCCCTAACCTTTAGCATGCTGAGCACCTGAGAAAGTACTATGTTTGATGTAACTAGCATTCTTTAATGGAATTTTCCCTCTTTGAGGCCCCCAAAACGATCGTCTACTCGCATGACCCTTGAAGCATAAGGCTACTAAGCCCAACTGGTCAGTCCCCAAGGCTGACCAGACTAGTCGAAAGGCCATAAGGCTACTAAGCCTAATTGGTCAGTCCCAAAGGCTAACCAAACCAGCCGAAAGACCACAAGGTTGCTAAGCCCAACTAGTCAGTCCCTAAGGCTGACCAGACTAGCCAAAAGGCCACAAGGCTACTAAGCCCAACTGGTCAGTCCCCAAGGCTGATCAGACTAGCCAAAAGCCCATAAGGCTACTAAGCTCAATTGGTCAGTCCCAAAGGCTAACCAAACCAGCCGAAAGGCCACAAGGTTGCTAAGCCCAACTGGTCAGTCCCCAAGGCAAACCAGACAAGCCGAAAGGCCACAAGGCTACTAAGCCCAACTGGTCAGCCCCAAGGCTGACCCGACTAACCGAAAGGCCACAAGGCTACTAAGCCTAATTGGTCAACCCCAAGGCTGACCAGACTAGCCGAAGCGCCGCAAGGCCACTCAAGCCAACTAGAAGTCCCTAAGACTGACCAGACTAGCCGAAAGGTCACAAGGCTACTTAGCCCAATCGACCAAGACTTACCAGCCAGCACAAAGGCAACCAAGGGCAACTGGTCAGTCTCTAAGACTGACCAAACAAGGTAAAAGGCTGCAATGTTGCTTAGTCCAACTGAGCAGTCCTCAAGACTTGCCATTCCAAGGTTCTCGAATCAACTGAACACAATGGTCAGGTCATTCTGCTACCTAGGATGACTAAAATCTCTTAGAGATAGTCAGAGAATTCATAAAGACTACTCGTCGCAAAGCATTCAGACACAAGAACACAGAGAATTGATGAAGGAAAGTTTTATTAATCCAGAACGGTTACAAAGGCAACAAAAAAAAATCTACAAGGGTTGTGGGCCTTTTGGTGAGATCAGGATTGGGCTTCATCCCCCTCTTCTGTTGTAGGGGTCGGGTCTTCCGCGCCAGGCGCATTGGAAGTAGTGTCATCAGTTGGCTTCAAGGCAGAAAAGTCGAGGTCTGGGAAAAGCTTCTTGGTCGCAACCTTAGCATCAACGAAACCTTCCATGTTAGCCTCGCTGAGTTTATCTTGGAAGGCCACCCCAGCTTTAAACTCTTCCACAGCACCGTCGCGAGTATTTTTCAGCTGCCCCTCCAACTCAGCTACCCTTGATGGAAAGGAGTCCTTGATTGCCCCGAAGGCCTGAGCATCAAAAGTCAGAGTCTCAACCTTTTTCTTAAGCTCAGACGATTCGTCCAGCATGGCAGTCTTCTCTGCCTTGGCAATTGCCTAAGATTTCTCAGCATCCTTGACCTTCTTTTCTAGACCGCTGATAGACTCGGTCAAAGTCTCAATAACTTGGCCTTTCTTGGAGCACTCAGTCGTCTTCGCCTTCAGGCGGGTAGATAGGTAGAGCGCTTTCACATGGAACTGTAATTGGGAGGGTCAATTTCAATAAACACGAGCAGTCAGATGAAAAGCAAAAGATAACAAGAGTCATAATCTTGACAGCATAGTGGTTCATACTCCTTGTCAGTTGGGCATTGTTCCAGTCAATAAGGGGCCCCACATCCTCCATGTTAATGAATTGCTTCATCCTCTCCCAAGCAGCCTGGACATCTTCCACAATGAAGGGCTCGCCCTGCTGAACTTGGGGTGGAGGGTTAGTAGGTGCCTCCGCAGCAGGCGAAGGCATTCCAGTGCTAGCCTTGGAAGGCTGACTAGATATCTTGGTAGCGGTTGAAGGCTTAGTTATCGCGGGGGTGCCAACCACCGCAGGACCCTTGTCAGGGGATTGCTCGACGGGGCGGAGGGTTAGTAGGTGCCTCCGTAGCAAGCGAAGGCATTCCAGTGCCAGCCCTGGAAGGCTGACTAGGTATCTTGGCAGCGGTTGAAGCCTTAGCTATTGCGGGGGTGCCAACCACCGCAGGACCCTTGTCAGGGGATTGCTCGACGGTCCTGCCCCCAAAGCTGGGCCGATGGCGCTTGCTAGGCCTCTCTCCAGCGACCCTTGCCTTCTTTATTTCTTCAAACTTCTTCTTTGCAGTGGACCCCATGCTCCTCTTGTCAAAGCCCATGTTCGGTTCCTATCCTGCAAAGCAGACAGAACAAGAATCAATGCACTTGTATCAGAAAACAGCTGAAACAGACATACCAGACTCACTCCTCTTAGCGCGAAGGGCCTCGATGAAAAGGTCTAGACCTAAGAGGTAGGCTACCAAACTCTCACTAGTTACAAGGGGCAC
This sequence comes from Euryodendron excelsum, assembly GCA_033060915.1. Classification (NCBI taxonomy): domain Eukaryota; kingdom Viridiplantae; phylum Streptophyta; class Magnoliopsida; order Ericales; family Pentaphylacaceae; genus Euryodendron; species Euryodendron excelsum. The sequence goes on along the minus strand of CM065381.1, from coordinate 45,001,959 downwards.
CCAGTTCTTGACTGGATGCTCCCTCACCCTCGTTAAACGGGCTTCCTTCGACTCGTCCTCCAATATAAGAAGGCGTGTTGAGTAAAAGAGAAAAGGATGATGGTCAGACCGCTGCCCTAAAAAGGGGTCAGGCATAAAAGCACGAAAGGCGCTTACCCTTCGTACTTGGTCTACCCAATTGTCTGGGTATGCGAGGGGTCTGGTCGGTTACATCCTCCCAGTGGGCGATCTCCATACCCTCGCCATATACAAAGAAGTACTTTTCCTTCCAGTACTTGTGGGAGACAGGGAGATTGATTATCAGAGCTGGCTGACGGTCCCTAGTTGAGAAGTAGTACCAGCCCAAGCTCTCGCTCTCGCTCTCGTTTATTTTGTAGCAAAAAAAGAAATCTTCGGGGGTCAGGATTTCTTCCTTGTTAGTGGCAGCCTGCCATAAGCCAGCACAGCCTACCAGTATGCTCCATAAGTTGGGCATTAGCTACCCAAGGGCTAGTCTAGCCTGACTCAGGACTCCTCTAATAGAAGGAGCAATAAGAAGTCTCAGTTCCTCGAACAGCGCACTCTCGTACACCACGATCTCACCAGGGTGAGGGAAACACACTCTGTCCTCGCTCACAGGCACTCTATAACTCATGGAGGCCGAAAATTAGTAGACAGACCAGATTTTTTTCACTTTTGCCCCATTTAGAATGGAGGCAAAGTGTTGTGCCTCATACCTACATTCTGGAGCAGAAGGTGACCCAGCTCCGACCTCAGCCATAGCCACATGGGCAAAAGGCAACCCAGCTCCGACCTCGGCCATAGCCACGGGGGCACTTTCAAAGGCATCCACAATGGCCACAGGGCTCCTTGCCCTCTTTGGCCTCACCTCCTTGGTGGCATCCCCAATATCGTCCCCAGAATAATTCGCAGAGGCATTTGAAGCCTCGTCTAGCCTAACCCTGTCTAAATCCATCGAAGTAGTATGCTCAGAGTCGGATTACAGGGTGATTGGGTGGGGGTTCATGATCCTAAGGTCTTCTATTTCGCGTAGGGTTGCAAAGGTAGACTTGAAAGCCTCTAAGACACCTCAGTACACAAACTCGACAAAGGAGGGATTTCCTACGAACCCTAGAGGATAAGAAGCCCTGACTCTCCACTCGTAGTACTAGATGGCCTTCTATAGAAGCCAAAACATGTACCCACATGCCTCGAATACCTTGATGAATAGGAAGATTACAAAGAAGTCTTGAGTTCACTTCAAACAACCAACAATGGCGGAAGAGAAGAGGAAGAAAATAGGAGAGATCGCTCGCCGAATAATTTGAAAGATATGCGCAAAACGGGGGGCCCTTTGGTGAATCGCCAAGGTCTTATAGGCTTTTTCCTTTCGAAATCAACAGCGTGGATCTGACCAAGGTTCTCAGATCGGACGTTTGATATTAGTAATGTCCAATCAGTACATGGGGCCAACCCCGCTAAGCCACGTGGCAGGGATGCCAATGGTCGCGGCGATTCACCTAGCATAATAATCATGACGGTTTTACGGCGCCATAAATGCGCCTCTTGGACGGCGTCCTGCGACTCTTTGAAATTCCCACCGGCTGACCTGGGCTGCCAAGGGAATTGAGGGCATCTGATAATACAAGTGCAGCTGGTCTGCCCCTTGTATGAACAAACCAGATGAGCTCGGCTCATATATTCAAATTCGGCCTTCACGCCCCCTTCTGAACTAGGCTTGCTAGCAGGTGAAATGGCAGAGCTCTAGCAATATACCAAGCGCCGCCGTTAAGGCACCCCGAGATTCTCGCCTGACGATCAGCCCCCACAATCCCATGATTGGGACAGTTCCCCCACGACCGGGGGCATGGTCATGAAGCCTAATATCAAGGCACGACACATCCCCACGATGATGGAGGCATAACTCAAGGGCACGTTTGGCTGTCCCAGGAAGGTGTCCACAATCTAAGCCAACACTCCTATAAGAAGGGCAGTCATCATTTTCAAAAAGGTACGAGATACATCAACCTTTTAATACTGTTACTCTACTCATCTATCTTTAGCCTAATTTTGATATCGAAGTGTTTTTGACAGATATTACACCAATGCTCCAAACAAGAGGACTCATTACTCTAATAGTTCACATCAATAATCGAGAAAAACGTACAAATTTACTACATCATTATAATCTATCATGTGAAACATCCCCTAACAAGTAGAAGAGAAGAGAATACAAACTCCTCTTCCATCTGGACAGACAACGGATAAAAAATTGTAAGAGAAAAGAGAAGGGCAAAAGGGTACCCGTGGGAAAGGGTAGTGGCGGCTCGGTGGGACTATGAAGAGACGCGGTTGCAAGTGGAAAAGCTTAGAAGGAAAGAACGCGTTATTTGCCGTGCGTGTCTCCTAGTGATTGATGGATCCTTCCATGCAGCTTCCGATTCACGATGAGTCAAATGAGTCCATGGCCATTGACTTCATAATTCCATTTTACTAGCTGGCGAATCGTGTCCTGTCCTGTTCTGTCAATATTGTCGACATTGACTACCACACTTCCATGACATTTATCAGAAATTATTGAGTGTTTTTAAAGCAAGCATAAGTCCGTAAGTCTTGTGACTAGGTAAGAGTTTCTTCAAGTCCACCGATAGAGGGGCACAAAATAATCTAAAAAATTAAAAATCAAATTAATTTGGTCTTTTTGAGTTTGTAAAGGGCTTAGATTGATTCTAAATCTAAAAATTATATAAATTTGATTTGGTTCTCAATTTTATATTTTATGGACCCAAAACGAATCAAGAACTTATTCAAAAATTAAATTGAGACTTGATATATATATATATATATATGTTGTATATATGTCATTAAATCATTGTTAGTTGTATTTGAATATTTATCGATTTGTATTTGTATGTCATTTTTTATTTTTTAAACAAAATTAAAGATACAAGATCAATCCTGTTATTTGATTTTTTTGAATAAATAAGTCAAATAATATACATAAAAGTAAACTTGAACCAACTCAACTCGATCTGGACCCGATCAAACCAGAGGTATAGAATCGAACCCAACCAATCCGAACTAAGTCAAGTTGATTTTGTTCGATTCAATTGAATGATCGGTTCAGTTTTGAGTTTAAAAATTTAGAATCAATTAAGTTCAAGTTGATTCTAGATTGAGTATGAACCTGACTCAATTCGACCCATGCAAACCCTATGACCACCAATATGGTCACATGGAATTTTAGAAACATTGAATAACATTTTGAGCTTTGCTACCTATAATGCTACCCATCAGTTGGCACCTTCTCTTTAACTTTTTTTACATTCATCCATTGGTTAGTTGCTAATATTTATATTTTTTAGAAAAAGTCTAGCATAAATGGATGACTGATGCTTAGTATCTGCTATACTAGACAAGTTCTATTTTAAGTTTAATTAGAATTATTTATTCATTTATATTCTTTTTATTTTTTATTTTGGTACTAAATAGTGAAATAAAATGAATCCTAGATAAAATATATGTATATATACATATATTTTTTTACAAGCACAAAAAATATCAACAATGTATATCTACTGCTATCTAAGACGAGTGGGAATGGGGGTGGGGAATCTGGGGATCGAACGTTGGGATAGGAGCAAATGAGGATGGTGAGGTTTACCACGGAATCTATTGGTTTAGCTCCAATTGTGCATCTGCAACGTTATCTAGACACGTGTTACTTCTAACGTTTGGAATCATTTTCAAGAGAAAATTCTGATACATAACTGCACATTTAGAAAATTTTGTTTAATATTTGACAGGTAGAAAGTAGGAGAAGGATTTAGAATATTAATGTATAACTTTATAGATATTTTGTTTAATATTTTATAGATGATGATTGGAGACTAAGTAAAAGTATAATATCTGTTGGTGATTTTACTTTAGTGGAAGCAATAGACGCGAAACTAATGGACTGGAGGTTTGAAAAATAGATTTGTTTAATAAGTTTTGGCAATGTGAATAATAATAATTTTCTTGTACATTATGTTAAAGAGATGTTAGAATTGTCTTTAGATGAAAAACTATTTCATAGTCGTTGTATTGCCCATATTTTAAATTTAATTGTAAAATATGGTTTAGAGTTATTTGGTTCTATAAAAAAATGTAGTAATTTTAATTACAAAACACTTATTTAAGAAATTATATCCATAAGTAGGCTTTCCAATAAATAAAAAAATTATCTATAGATGTAGAAATTAGGTAGAATACAACATTTAATATGTTAAAAGCAATTATAAAATATCAAAAAGTTATAGATGTATTTTGGCAATAAGAAAGTATATATAATCCAACTTGGCTATTAGTTGTGTACCCATTGGCCATAATATATATGCTTTCTATTAACTATATAAATAAGGACGAAGATATATATACGCTTGTAATTGATTGCAATGAAAACTAAATTTGATAAATTTTGAGAATAATTACGTTTAAAATATGATATAGGTACAATTGTAGATCCTATGCACAAAGATCTAATTTTAGGGCTTTAATTAGAGATTATATACGATGATCGTAGTCAATTAGAAAACAATATAAGTACATTAAAACAATTATTTAATTTTTATGAAACGATATAATTGCACCTGCTAAAGATTTTGCACATGATGCATTTAGCTCATCCCATCTCATGGTAGTGGCCGGTAATAGATCAGACGCATATAATCTTTGGCACAAATAAAATTTAGACGAAGGACCTAAAATACTAGTGGTTCCGCAGGAAAACTATAATATCAACCACTCGTTAAAAAAATTGATATGGATGATGAATTTAATATTTTAGCATGGTGGAAAGATAAGGAACATAAATTTTTCGTGTTTTCATCAATGCTCGATCGTGAGGCCATGATATACTAACAATTCTTATTTTTATAGTTTCTTCATAAACAACTTTTAGTTTGGGTAAATAAGCCGTGAGTGTAGCACCGAAAATTGTTGAAATATTAGTGTTTGGAAAAATTGGATGTATGCACAACTAAGAAAATAAGACGTAAATGAAAAAATAAAAACAGAAAGAAATTTGGAAGCCATGGCACTAGGAGAATTAGAAGATTTAAATTTAAATGACAAAGTTGAAGATGATGGAAAATAAAGATTAACTTCATTTTCTAGTGTCATGTGTTGAACCTTTTTAGAAGATTAATCATTATTGTAATTTTTTTAATCTTTGACTTTTTGAAGAGGATTAATACAAATGATAAACAGGCTTGTAATTGCTAATCTAGTTGGGATGTACTTAACGTGTAATGATACAATTTTTTCTCACTGTTTTAATACTACATTTGTAATTTTCTTCACCGTTTTAACATCTTACAATTTTATTTTATTGTACTCGCGTTGCATTTAGCATTTTAACTACGTATTTATATAAACTATTAATCATTATAAATTTTACTATATAAACTAGTTACTATAATGAATTTGATTATATATATATATATATGTTACATATGTAATTAACAATTTTTTAAAAATTGAGTTAAACATACTGACACGACCGGGCCTAAGTCAAAATCAGCCGACGGCCGGGTGGGCCTAATTTACATGGCTACAAAACGCTACCATTAATCACCAAGATTAATGGTCTCAGGAAAATGTTAAATTTAGGTCAAGAACATTTGGGTTCTACTTCAGCATTTGTGATATTACCAACACCAAAAAAATAAATAAATAAATAAGACACTCAGGAGTGAGTCAAAACATCCAGTAAACTCAGGTACTTTTTAGTATTAACCATAAAATATGACATGCATTATACTTCTAATTTCTGTTATGCGTTGTACAAAGATTTTTCATATGTTATATATATATATATATATATACTTTTTTCTTATAGGGAATGCTCCACAGAATACCACCAAAGAAAAGAAAGAACCACAGAGAAGCTAAAGACTTGTCCAATGCTAAAACCATAGAACAGAGCAAAATGACTGAATTAATAAAGGTCATAGACCTAAGGTTGAGCCCTTCCAGTGAAGTCTCCACAAATATATGCAACTCCTAATACTTCTGGTGACCCTAATTTGACTAGCTACTAGAAGACTCTTCAAATGCCATGAGACTAAACCATATGGAAACTTTGTCTTAGTCACCCTTTCTCTCAAATGACCTCCTCCCAAACGATAGAGGCCATTTTTGTTTTGCCGGATGGTTAATGCAGGGATTATTGAAGGGTAATTTGTTAATTTTGACTTCCAATTTCGAATCTCCGAATTACTTATCCCCTCGCAAGATCATTTAATACTATATATACAAGATAAAAGGCTTTGTCCAGATTGCTTATTCTCAAAACTCTTTTGCGCTTCCAAACGTTGGATAAGATCAAACACGAGATTAGTAAAAGGAAAAAAGGAATCAATATGGCTGAAAATCTCAATTGAATCAGACACATGTTTCTGGATAAAAAACATAGTGATCGATGTTGCGGCCAAGAAGGAAATAAAAGGAAAACAAATATTTGGAATCATATACTTTCTTAGCTTTGTAAAGCACAAAAGTACATCAATCTACTGCCTCAACCGCAATGTTCACTAAATAGCCTAATTTTTCTTTTGGTTCATGGAAACAAAAGCAAAATATAAAAGCCAAAAAGAATAACAAAAACAAAAAAAAAAAACATTGCAATTACACACTTGCAAAGGACATGCCAACCATTTCCGAAATTAAAAGTTGGCGAACTGTGTCGAGCTTCTTTTTGCAAGTTTTTCAATCTAACTCTCCAACTAAATCTTCATAACTTACGATATGCAAGTTAATAAACGAACTCCACGCTATAATACTAGATCACTACAAAATGACCCAAGAACACTTACAACTAATCAAATTTGACAATCCAAAGCAGACAACCTCAACATCATGAAGAACAGCAGATTTACAACCCTGGATCTGCAATCAGTCCCTTCTTTTGTTTTTTATGTGTTCACGAAGGATGAATTACATTTTTTTTTTTTAATCATGTCAACATGTTTATTATTGAATCACTTCTTTTCAAAACAACAAAATATTATTTCTTTTCCCAAGCTGAATGAAAACAATATCAAATCTTTTATCCGACCTTTCTACCAAGAACTAAGTAGATAGCTTCAATTGATGACTTCCTATATGTTAACCCGAGCAATTTTTTTTAGGGTTAATTACACCAAGACCCCCTCAATTATTATATTTTTTCACTTTACCCTCTTCATCTATGAATGCTATAATTACACCCTTTACTTTCCATCTTATCCTTTTGTTTGCTTTCTATTAAAATAAATAGACAGAATTTTAATTTATACCTAAAATACCCTTCCGTTTATCTAAAATACTCTTATATTACAAAAAAATTAATTTAATAATCAAAATAGTAAATGTTACTGATAAAAGGAGGAACTCAAACAAGTCTAAATTCAACAAAATCATAAACTAACTCTTCAAAATCACAAATTTAACACAAATTCAACCCAATTAAAATATCAAAAACCACAAAATACTTAAAATACATTTCTCCTGGCTACTGCCACTATCTCCTCCCCACACACCTCTACCATATTTGCTAGGTAAAATGTATTTTAAGTATTTTGTAGTTTTTGAAATTTTAATTGGGTTGAATCTGTGTTAAATTTAAAATTTTAGAAAGTTAATATGTGATATTGATGAATTCTGACCTATTTGGATTCCTCCCTCTATCAGTGATATTTATCACTTTGATCATTAAATTAATTTTTTCAATAATAAAAGGGTACTAAGAATAATCCGTAGCTATGGCACTCCCAACAAATTTTGAAAGTGGTAACAAATTAAACTAAATTTCTAAAGCCGAACCAGTTGAACTAACTACAACCAAACCCGTTACACTATTGTCCGACTTCACTTTACCTGCACCATCAATTTCTCACGCACCTCACATTTCCCCCTCTCACACCCCAGGCTACACCATAACACTGGTGCTATGAATTCTTGCATCTTAAGTATTGTAGCCAAACCCGAATCATTAATTTTTAGCTATTTGAAATGTTAGTGAATTTAGTTTGAGCATTTAAGGGGCCAATTCAAATACCAAAGACACATGATAAAATAGACACAAAAAAAACTTAAATTCCAAGAAAATCAATGATGAAAACTACAACTTTTATGTATGACTTTCACATCTATCCACATGGTTAAAGTATATAGTCCCTAACCTAGAAGGCTCAGGTCCTTACTTACCTCTTATAGGATGTCTAGTATACAATCCATTGCATAATTAAAAAAAAAAAAATTGAAAAACGAAAGGACTGTATTGTTACCCGTGCCTACGACACTTCCCCACAAAATCTAATAATGGTAATGACATATCCAGCACGCACATCCCAAACAAATATGTATTGATGGTGTAACCCTCCTCGCATAGCTTTAGTGCTGTAAATTTTGATGTTTCAAGTATAGAATGTGCAAAGTGGCTCTCGCCAATTATTGCAAAGTCAAACCTAGATCACCAATTTTCACCTATTTGAAAGAATAGAAATTCAAATACCAAAATTACAGGAGAAATAACCACAACCAAGAAAACTTTAATTTCTAGAAAAACAATTAGTGTACCTTACCGATGTGACCATTGATGAACATGCTACAATTAAGATCTCTGTGAATGATTCGTAGGTCATCCAAAGAGTGTATAGAATAAAAAATGAATTGCTTTATTGTTTAGAAAATAGAACAACTGAACTGAATAAAAACACTTTAAAACTTAGATGCATCGCTTTATAGATCAAAAAATCACTATTGTAAAAACAACTAAGGTTCTTAGGAAAATCAGAACTTGAGAGAACATAACTGCTTCTGCCATTACGCAAAACAAACTCACATCAAACAAAAATCTTTAGAATACATTGTTAAAGTTCAAAACTTTTTAAAAAAAATTACTACCTCAAACAGCAAAAAGCTGAAAATGAGAAAATCTAATTCAAATAACAAAAGAACAAAAAACAAAAAGAGAGCAAACCTCCAAGCAAAAATTAATTCACACCTACCATGGCAAACATGGTCCTCTGCAGTGCCTACACACCACAAAAATCCACACACAATCAACCAAAAGAAAGAGACCATTAGATTTGTTGTAGACATTTATCCCCTTTGCTCTTTGATTTCAAAATTTACAAATTGAAAAATTAACTGGAGTATACAGGCTAGTAGTGCCAGAGCTACACAAAACTGTTTTATGTTCACTGTCTTATTTCACCAACTCCAACAGTGGTGGTGTTTCTACATTGCAGGCTTGGCTAGGGGTGGCCATGGAGGCGGGTTGTGATGTTAAGTCATGGAGTAGGAAGAAGGGAAGGAGAAATGTAATAAAAGGAGAAGAAAACTGGTAGGACTGGTGCTGGTTCACCACTGACATATTTATCAGAGAAAAAAATTCCTAAAAAATAGAATTTATTTAAGTTAATAAATCTGTGATTTTCATGAAAAACAGAAAAATTTTATTTAATGCACTTAGCAATATATTTTTTAAGTAGAAATAAAGACCCATAGAATCAAAGTCCAATCAAAACTTGCAATAAGCAGTTTCACTTCTACCTTTTGTAACATCTACAAAATCAAAGAAGTTTTAAAAATCTCAAGGAAAGCTAATCATATGAAATTTTTCAAGAACCTTCAAAATTCGAGTCATTGAGAGACAGAGATATACCACATACCCCTTGGGTTTGTAATTAAAAGAAAATCATAGGCCTGCCCTCTTTAATTCGAACTCCAAATCAGTAAACCAACAAAAAGTGGGTTTAGTAGAGAGATGGCATGGGTCACAGGAGGTGAAGATTGCCTTGGCTTGAGAAGGTTGCTGGTTTTTATAGTGGCTTTGTCACAGAGAGAGAGAGAGAGAGAGAGAGAGAGAGAGAGAGAGAGAGATTGTTGGTGAAAGTGGGTTTAGTAGAGAAATTGGATGTTGTTAAGTTGGTTTTAGAGAAACTGTGGGTTCTAGTGTGAGAAGAGAGGTGGAGGTGATGATGGCTCATTGGAGGAGAGGAGGCATTGAGGGTGGTTTTCGGTAGAGGAGAGAAAAGGCAGTGAGCATGGTGAGCAGAGAGGGGGACCGAATTCTCTCCAATGCCCCTCTCTCTCTCTCTCTCTACAGATGTGTAGAGAGGGATAGACTAAACTGGAGAGATTGGCACTGGAGAGGATCCGGTCCCGACAGAGAGAGCGGGAGAGAGAGATATATAATGTGACCGGGCATGAGGTCAGTGTGTGTGATCTCAGCCTTTAAAGTGTGTAGAAAATAGATCCTAACCATTAAAGTCAAATGATCTCTCACATGTTTTCAAAATATTTAAAAAGCAATCTCAACCTTTGAATTTCGTACAAAATAAATCCCAACCCTTCAAACTAATTGATCGAAACCATTGATTGTATGTGCCACGTAGGACAAATGTCCCATCAAAATTCAAAAGTAATCCTATTTTATTATAATGATTTTAAGTATAAATTAAAATTTCATCTATTTTTTCTAACAAAAGGCAAATGGAAGGGTAAGATAAAAATTAATTACAACAGTAAAAAGTGTAATCGTAGCATTTTATAGATGGAGTATAGTGAAAAAGGACAATAGTTGAGGTGTTCTTTGATGTAATTAACCCATTTTTCTATACTATTATCAAATCTTATTCTTGCTCCCAAAATTTCAGAGCATGACTCGTTAATCCAATACCACAAAACTTGATAAGAGTAATTCTAGCACGGTCCACACTCCATAACCACCCCCCCCCCCCCCCCCCCCCCCCCCCCCCCCCCCCCAACATAACCACCCCCCCCCCTTTACCACCCCACCCCCCCCCCCCCCCCCCCCCCCCCCCCCCCCCCCCCAAAAAAAAAAAAAAAAAAAAAACAAAAAAGAATTTGTAACGGATCCGCAAGTGGAAAACAGAAGACCAAAAAACACGAAGGAAAATTTTTTTTTAAAGCAGCACTGACTGATGAGGCATCAACTTTTCTCATGAATTCCACAAAATTGGCCTAGCAATTTAGAAAATAACACCAGCAGAATTGACTTAGGCTAACGCATGGATCCACAACTCGCTCGTTCAATAAGTAGCAAACATCATTTGAATTCTCTCAAGAAATGATTTCCATGAGCAAATTACTCGTGCATTTAGTATTTACATCCATGAAAAGCCAGAGCCCATGTATGACAATGAAATACCAGAAATCTATCAAGGAGAAACAGGAAAAAAACGTGGACTCCCAATGTTTTAGAGCTAGCTGTTCCTAGCTAAATCCTTAATATCAAGGAAAAACGCAAAACAAAAATGGTACAAATATCAAAGTTGGCATTTGGTACCTGGAAGCACGTATCTTATGTAAAATACAATGTACAATCAACTGAAGATATAGCGTAAATAATCCCATAGTGAATGGGTTTGACTGCTAACCGTGGGCAGATAATTGAATAAAAATAGTCTTGACGCCGTTTCAATCTACAAGAACTTCCTTTCTCCGCAACCAATCTGATACAGAACCAGAGAAAGAGAGCAAAAGAGATTGAAGAATAAAGGAATCAATAGGTTGCCATGCCACTCTTGAGTTTAGCTCTGCCATCTGACAAGCTTCTCCAGTGAGCCAACATGAGAATCAAGCCCCTCCAGAAAACATCTTGTCCAACCGGTCCCATCTAGTAAATATATCAGAAAAGTCACACAACCAATGAAGCAATACTTGGAAGAAACCTTGATTAGGAGATTTCTAATTCCTCCAACAAGCTATACAATTGATGTTTGAACATTTAACCAAATTTATAACCTTAAGTAGGAGAATGAGCACAGACAAACCACAGAATACTGATGAAGACACACACCAAAAGAAATATCAAATATTATTGAGGCTATTTTGCTTTTCCAGTGAGAACTATCAAAAACAGTGTAGTGCCATTTGATTTCAATTAAGAATGAATTTTAATTTAAAATCATTGATCAGACATTTATTACCGGCCATAGGAAGGCAATCTCTGAGCTAAAAAGAATCATTGGAGTGAGATTATAACTTGTACAGGCACCATTCTTATAGCAGAATATGCTCAGTCTATCAATCATAATTACATCTGGACAAATTGAGAGCAGTGGCAGCAAAGAACTACTAGTGATTCTCAGTTTGAACACACTGCCACTAAATTCACATGTGAAAGACCAAACTAAGACTATGTATGCATGCATTGTCTACTATATATGATGAAATCAGACAGGTACATGAAAAGTAGGAGGAAAATGTGTCTTTTGTTCATAATTTCAAGACCATCAAATAAAAAAGACTGAAGATCGAGTGCAAGTACACATATCTTAAAATCTCAAAGCATGCTACAGGAATCAATAAATCAGAAAAAAGCAAGGCTTCAACCAATGTCCTGTCACATTGTTTTAAAGAGGCTATGGCCTGAGAGGCTTACTTAAGTTTACTAATCAGATTCAACTGATATGATTTCTGAGCTTTCAGGGGCCATCATCTGTATCATCCATCTCCTCAAGAATAACATATTTTGCAGCAGCACTGGCTGTCGGTGACCATGCTGTCTTCTCTTCACCTAATTCACCCTTTTGTAGCTTTTGGTACCTAAGAAGTGAAAAAAAACAAAAACAAAAAAAAGAAAATGAGATGAATGACATGGAATCATACATAACTTCACACAATAAGTGTACATTTTCTGAAAATGAGATGAATCACATGGAATCATAGATAACTTCACACAATTAGTGTACATTTTCTTTTTTCTTTTTTTTCTTTTTTTCGGGTAAATACACAATGAATGTTAGTTACTAAGACTTGGTATATTGATCGGAGCTAAGAAAAGCCCAATTGACTTAGAAGTGTGCATAATAAAGCAAGTCAAGTTCCTAGGTTCTAAGCCTCAAATTCAACAATTCAACAAAGTTGGAATTAGAATATAGTAAATGAAATTTTTAAAAACTGTTGAGAAAAAAAAAATCGATTCTAATGATTAAGAAGCATGGATATGGACACGCGACACAGACACTCCATGACATGGTATCACGAGCTGGCAGATCGGGCACTATACGATGACAGTAATGTGACCCACCATAATTATACACAGCAGAAATAACCCGTGAGGCAACTATGCACCAAGCAATAGTCCCACCAACTCAAACATCAAGGCAATAAACTATGCGCTCATTCAAGATCTATCTATAATGCCCCGCACATCTTGTTAAGCTCCGCTCTTCGATACTCAAGCCTTTCGGCTCACATAAGCCATAGGCGATAGCAATGTCATTCTCAAATGCGCGAATATAACAAGTAATGTGCTCAGTGCTAGTCTCTCTCGAAACACAAACAACCTAGCAATGTGAAAAGCGCCTCGCATCAAAGTTGTAATATGTGAGGATAGGTACAACCGAATAGCAACCGTCAAGTCCACAACATGGTACCCCGCAATACTAATGCTAGGCAAACTAAGCGGTAGTGTGCACAAGATTGAACCCAACACGCAAGTGCACACAAGGCACACGGCATGCAAGCGGATACACCGAGTCCTAATCAATCATGAGCAAGTGCACCACAACGGCACGAATGTAGACTAGCATATGCAAAAGTTACAACCTCTTTCTCAACGCCAATGCCCAACATTTGCCCTACCGGACACAGTGTTACCTTAGTAGTCCGTTGACTAGCATGAGGACTATAACCACGTGTTATAACCGATCCCCAAGTCTAGCTTACACCCTTGGGGGACTCACTTGAGTTTTGTCCCTTTCGGTAGCACCAAGAGCTAGTAGAATCAATACTATACCTCTCCTTAAAATAGCATTCTGAGCCATCTCTTATCTGTCAGCAGGAAACATCCTATCCCCTCGAGGAGTCATAATTCATAAATCTAATAAATATAAAAAATACAAATTGCAAAATTGCCACGCCACTCAATAATCATGCTCAGACATACCTTACGCCAAGGACCCTCGCCGCCCTAGACATGCCACGGGTGGGAACCCATGACAGTCTCCACCACTTTAACTATCATCATCCTCGACGATGTCAAAACTCAATGCCAACTCCTGACACTCTCCACGACTCGAACAACCAACATCCTCATTGATGTCAAGCATAACGCATAATGTGGTAGTTCTTATATGCCCCCATGACGAGCTACCACCACCCCTCATAGATTAACACCTTCGTGCTGATAGCCTACAAATTTGGTCTCGCAAATCTGCCCCCATTGCTACTCGAAGCAAAAGTTCGCCCAAACTCTCATGCTAGACTCCTATACTGAATTTGGCTAAGCAAACACCTTTTCCACCACATTAAGCAAACACAAGCTTCTTTGAGCAGGTGTACCATACCATATTGTTCTGTTCGTCGGCAACATATATCTAAATATGTGCTGTCAGTCGCGCACCCTCCACCACTTCAAGGGGTCGATGCCATCATCGACGAGCACTCTGCGTGCACCCTCTACACAACTCCGCGTGCACCCTCTACACAACTCCGCAGCTGAACCCACCAAAACTTACTTAACATCAGAATTCATCATGTGCACAACCCAAAGGCGCCCTCGCAACATCCTGTAGTTTCGTCCCACAACTGAAGAGAATGTCCACACGAATGAGAGAAGTAACACCCAATTGATGCACACCACAAATGGTTAGTGCTCTAATACTAATTGTCACTGGCTAGTAAATCGAGCACCATACAGTGACAGTAATGCGACCCGCTATTATCATACGTAGTGAAAATAACCCATAAGGCGACTATGCACCAAGCAATAATCCCGCCAACTTAAACATCAAGACATAAAACTAGGCGCTCATTTAGGATCCATCCGAAATGCCCCACACATTTTGTTAAGCTCCGCTTTGTCAGCTCAAGCCTTTCGGCTCACCCAAGCTATAGGCGATAGTAACGTAATTCTCAAATGTGCGCACACATGACGAGTAATGGGCTTAGCACTAGCACCTCTCGAAACACAAGCAAGCTAACAATGTGTAACCGAACATGTGCGTGAGTAAAGTATCACCTCCTAGGCACGACGCCTCCAACCATGAAGCTCTTAGCGCTCTGTATCAAGCTTGTAATACATAAGGATAGACACAACCGAATAACATCCGTTAAGCCTACAACATAATGCCCTGCGACACTAATGCTAGTCAAACCAAACGAGCGTGTGCGCAAGCTTGAACTCAACACACAAGTACACACGAAGCACACGGCATGTAAGCTTGCACACCGAGTTTCAATCAGTCATTAAACAAGTGCACCACCATGGTAAGAATGTGTCCTAGCGAATGCAAAAGTCACAACCTCTTCCTCAATGTCGGTGCTCAACATTTGCCGCACTGAATACAATGTTGCTCATGTAACCCCTTGACTAGCATGAGGACTATAGCTACATGCTATAGTCGATCCTCAAGTCTTGCTCACACCCTTGGGAGACTCATTTGAGTGTTGTCCCTTTCAGTAGCACCAGGAAGTGGTAGAGTCAACACCAGACCCCTCCTTATAATAGCATTCTAAGCCATTTCTTATTTGTCAGCCGGAAACATCCTACCCCCTTGAGAAGTCATAATTCATAAATCCAATAAATATGAAAAATACAAATTACGAGATTGCCACGCCACTCGACAATCATGCTCAGTCATACCCCACGCCAAGATTCCTCGCAGCCCTAGACTTGTCGTGGGTGGCAACCTGTGACACACAGCCATACTAACACGGCGATTTTCAAAAAATGCAGGACAAGACATGACAAGGACATGATAAAATTATATATTTTATGTATATTTTTATATGTTATATATAGAAATATTTTACTCAAACATAATGAAAAAAATGCATGGTAACACTAATTCATATTGAAACTATCTATTTCATACTTTAAATCTCAAAAATTACGAATAAAATCCCATTATTTTTATTTTATAATGGGATTTCAAATTATTTTCTTTAAACTTGCAATGTGTTTCATACGTATAAGTGATGGACAAGCATGTCCCCCAAGTGTCTGAAGCATGTCCAATTCTAATAAAATAATAAGACACGTTTAGAAGCGTGTCCAACACGTATCAGGGGAGTGTTTGAAGAGTGCTGTGTCCAACACAACACGATACGACACGACACGACACCTTCTTAGAAGTATCTATACTTCTTAGCTAATGATCAACTTATCAGGAAGAACAAGCCAACAATGTTAAGTGAAGAACGAATGATCTACAAAATTACCTAGCTGCGCCTATCAATGTTCAAAGTTTACGCACTACAGTAGTAGCCTAGTAGGTGAAAATAAATTATCATCAATGAGGCTGCCATCAACATTACAACTAGGTATAAGAAAATCTGACCTTTAAAAATGACAGAAATATTGAACTAAATTTCAGCTTAAGTAAACAGTTTGCAGTTCTAAGAAAAGTATAAGGTAAGAGAATACTGCCCTATAATTCAGAAAAAGTAATAAATTGTAAGTAGAGACATTATTAGCCACAAACTTTCACACACTCAAATTAGTCAAAATCAAGAAATAGCAAGTTTCATCATAAACGTAATCAATTGACCGAGACATGAATGCATATTGTTCACTATCACCCATTTGATGTAGGACTAGGACAATTTCTGGATTAATTACTTTTGCCACACAACAACATTTGACGAGAACATTTTCAGGCACCAAGTTGTTTGAAACATGATTGTCATATTCTTGTCAAGCTACACTAACTAAATGAAATGCCAATGTTCTATTTTAGTCCAACAAAATTTTATATCTTGAACCAAGCCGTAGGTTTCTTTTGATGAAACCCACCCTGCAGTCATAAGAAACTCATCATCTATAGGCCAGAGATTATACAACACTGGCAGTAACTATCATTAAATTGCTTGATGCCACATGGCAATGTTCCGATAAACAATCCTTGGATATTATGATTCTTTGGCTTAAAAAAGAAAAGTAATCATCCTTCTATTGTAGAACATGCCAAACCAAGACAATTGCCACTCTCTCGGTATTTACAAATATACATCAAGGTAAGGGATTCTCGCAAAAGTATACATAGACAAAGAAATGAGATGATTTCTAAATCAATATTGATAACATCATTTCCAGGTGCATTACTAGAAATGTAACATACAACTTGAGAAGGATATGAGTTTTAAGTCCCAGTAGAATCAAAAGTCAAGACCTTTCCCATTCCAATTGAGGAATGATGTATTATTTTAGTTAAAGCTTTAATTTCCTTCTAACCATAACCTAAATGACTTCTTTTGGAACAGCCAAGAGTTTAAATATTGGCTCTGTATGGAGTAATGATACAATATTCTCACTATCTAGTAAAAGTTTAACACTATTGAGGTCTATAAGTGAAAGGTGTAACCATGATATATTATGTAGATGTCTCACATCAAAAATCTGCCAGGCAACAAAAACTCTATAGAAGAGACAAGTTCCATGTTAAACGCAGATGCAAGGACTGAAACAAAAAGGAAAAGAGAAGGATGTCTTGGCTTCATAGGTTCAAAGAATATAAATTTGAAATTGGTGGATTTAAAGGTTCACAAGGCTGAACGTCACCAAAAAACTGGCCAATTTAAGCAGTGCTAAATTACAATCCAAGTTGCATCAAAATATTATCAAAGCTAGAAATCGACATATTTGCTGGATAACCTCATGGAAAATTAACTTCAAATGAACAAGGAATATCCACTACAAGACAACGTAAGTTTTTGCTTGAAAACCATACTTACTTGTACCAGTTGAATAAGCTCACACCAACCATAATTGTAGCAAGACCAATCCCTTTCAACCAACTAAATTGATCATGGAAGTAAAATACGGCAACCTGAAAAAGCATTACAAAGATAAGCAACTAAGTCGATAACGGAATGGGGAAGGCTTCAGCAGCCTCACAATGACTGAGCAACTTTGAATACTCTGAGATAGAAAACTTACGCTCATCAGTTCATTCAAATTAAAAACAAAGAGATTCTAATGACAATGCTTCTGGGTGTAAGATCAGGGAGCTAATTACAAGGGCTCACTCCTAACCAGTGGAACAGTTCACAGACTCCAATCTTAATCCAATTGAACAACATGTTAATGTACCTAACTGCTAACCTAGAGACATCTAAACTAAACCCAAAAATCAAATTCAATTGATAACAGAAAAGATGGCATGCTGTTGGTTGCTAAGACATCGCATAGCTCATTACCATTATTCGAGGGCCATACCAACTGAGGTTGAGCATTCAAACTTTGTACTCTTTCAAATTTTTGTTTATCTCTGTTTATCATATTCTGCTCTGTAACTTTAGCATAAGCTACCAGGATCAGTTAAGGTGGGGACTATAAATTTATTCTGCATGCTTTCAAGCATTACTGAGATGGCTGATCTCAATACAGCTGTCCACAGATATGATTATATCAGCTGTTGAGTTAAAGAGGTCAGTGTATTTGTCCCTTCTGTAAGTGACAGAACCAAGAAGACACTTCGAAGTTACAAAAGTAGAAATTTTACTGGTGTTAAATTAAAACTAGTTCGCAAGCACCCTGAGAAAATATCACAGAGGCATAGCCAAAGTAAAAAGTTATATATGGCTCCAAATTCTCCAAATCTTGGTTAGGAGACACTCTGAATAATGTTCACCATAAATTCCAAATTCTGCACATAATGCTTAAACCATTTCTTTCCTGGAAGAAAACCCTTAAACCGTGCTTACGAATAAAAAATGTTGGTGGTCCACCTAGTGATCATGGTTTACTCCTTTAATATGATTATCAAGCATTCATAGCTATTTCAGGCACTATCATGGATTCATTAAAATTGGAGGATGGACTGAAACACAGAGCTTGTAGCTTCTATCAATACACTGCATGCTGACTTCAGAACTGGACAATAATCAGAACAGCTCATACCAAAATAGTGACAGCCTCCTTGACAACTCCTGCTATTGTCACAGTTACTGCACTAGTTACTGAAATAAGAATGTATTCTGTTAACACCTGCCAAAAAAAAAGGAATAGGTTAAGTCTCTCGTGAGCAGAAACTCACTCCAATGGACTTAAGACTAAAACTAAGAACCATAAGACAGCAACATTAAAGGATGTAAAGTTTGAGTTCCGAATTGCAAATACTTTGTGATTAAAAAAAATTTCCCAGCCCAACATGAGCGGGAAATTTAAAATAGAAACCAAATAAAGAGGAGATAACCAACAGAGATAGTGCATAAGTTGGAATAAATGGTTTTAAGATTGCTACCATAAAAAAGGCAAGAGTTCCACCAAAAAGCATCAACAGGCAACTTCGAACAATATGCCATGAACTATCAAAGTAATTGCTGTTTTTGAATTCACCCCAGGGATCCATTATAAGAGAGAACAGAGCAGTTGCCACTGCCATTACTGGAGTCACATAGCTCATTAAGGTAAGTGGATTTTTCAAACCTGAAAATAACCACAACCAAAGAGTTTTAACAGTAACTATGTTGGACTTGTAAAGTTAACTCCAAATATAACAAAGATTTAAATAAGTAAACTTTTTACCAAACCATTTGAATTTAGAGCAAGCTTAAAAGACCAGTTAACTTCGCTGTCACTAAGCTTGATCATTTTAAGCCAGGCAAAAAATATTCCCCCCACCAACCCACCTTCATTTTCTCAACGTAATTTAAGCAAGGCTGAACAGGTTAAGGTAACGAAAACAGAAAAAAAAAAAAAATGAAGTTCATGTTTGGATACATATAGCCAAAGTAACAATGTGACACTATGGCTCACATAGTTAAATGAAATTTATCAATCCATTGAGCAGCAACATATTAAACTGGAGAAGAACACATTTACCCATTGAATGCTGAGTAATGCATTGCATTTATGAAACTTCAGAGACTTTTAAAAGACAAATATTTACACTGTTTTATTAGAAATATTTAAGACATACATCAACAGAATGTGAGTTAATTAGGTTGCTATAGTACAAAGTATGACTATGGGGAAAGACAAAAGAGCTATTGTCTTGATTAAAATGTAAAACTTTTAATCTGCGCTTTGGAGAACTTGAGAGGATTAGGTGAAAGGATGAAAAGAACGAATAGCCACTTTAAGATAAAGGATCCTTCCTGATTTTTTAAATTCAACAGGGAAAGTATTGCTCAACGGACTTTCTCCAAGCATGATATACGGTCTACCACATGCCATTGATTTAGTGCCCAGGCTGACTTCGCCTAAATTACCAACCTATCTTATGAATCCAACAAAGAAGATCCACTCTAGCAGGGAAGTTACAGAGTTATAACTCTGAAGGATTTGCATAGTATGCCAAATAGAGTAGCATCTCCAAGAGTTCACATCTAGTTGTATGCAGCCAATAAATATCAAATACAATTATGATGCATTAAGTGGACTCTTAAGTCTTAATTGCTTACAAAAGAGAGAACTCATTCCTATCTCTACTAACGTTATCACTAAAGGCAAGGATCTCATAGATACAGTTGCTAGATTGGGAGGATGACATGAGGATTGTCATTACTTGGATGAGTACTCGTGCTATAGGCCTTGTATATACTAGCGACAGACCTCTTTACATTATCAAAGGATATGAGACCTGCTTAGGAGGTTTGAGAGAAAAGTGTAAATATTATTGACCTTCTTAAAAGTATCCATACTTCTGAGGGTAGAACACACATGATTCTAAGACAAACTATACATTTCTTGATAAAATGTGTTTTGAGGATTAGGGGGTTATAGTAATATGTGGAGTGTAACGTATTTGTTTGTAAGGTTTTTTCAGGTGCTCTTGCTTGATATTTCTTTCTGATTAATCTATAATTCCAGTGTTTACTGGGAGTTTCCACCCTAAGCTGAATTCACCCCAATATCATGGCAAAATACCCTTTATTCAAAAAAGCTTGAGGCCGTCAATATTTGATAGTAGGCAAACTTGATTCCTCTTCTTAAGATTTAATCCTACATCATTAAGTACTTTTTGCATACTTTCTTCCTTTTTCAAATGATTGAGTATCATAATAGTGGTCATTCATTAACAAAAATAAACATTCTCTATAAAAAGCAATTTTTACAATTCATGTTCATTAGCTTGAATTATATCATATATATGAATGACAGGAAAATTGGTACACACACCAAGAAGATCATAACTTTGCAAACATCAACCCAGACCACAGGCTTTTGGGGATGGTTCTAATAATGATCCAAGCTGAGAATTGAGAATTCTGCAAATTGTGTAAATATAGTCATACAAACATTTTAAGATGTGTGTTTATATCTAACAGCTTCAGAACTTGCTAAAATTTTCATTCGAGAAGTAAATGATAGTGCTTACCATATACTTCTTTCTTTATGTCCATTTTGTATAGCACGCACCAAGAGAATGAAAATCCCAGTACCAAGACAACAAAAACAAAGTAAGCACGCATAACGTGAGGGGAATATACAAAAACACACACAAGTGAATAAGATGCCCAACAGGAACAGAGACAAGTCATACCTGAAGAAGAATTTGAGTCATGGTCCAACGAAACCCAGACATAACAGCAGCAAGCATAACAAAAATGAATCCCCAAAACTCGAATTCTGTCTCCTTAGCAACTGTGGTACACATAAGTCAGGATTGAAGACCCACGAAATATAAACATTGGATAGAATAGAAATGACTGTGAGTTACAGTTACAATGTTATTAACTATAGTGAGGTTGGTTGCCATGATTTTACTCTCCCAATAGGTATACCAGACCGTTAGATCATTTATTTTGGTTAAATCCCAGAACACCGCAATGAAATCAAACATTGAACTACAAAATTATCTTAAACCTGAAATAAGATTCTGCAAGAAAAATGCACTCGCATAACTAAAGCATGCAGTGCTCAGAATTATAGTATCACCAAATGGAATTTGTTGTGTTGATATGTAACTTGCTTAGGTAACTGGCCAATATTTTGGTTTGAGAGGGTAGCTGCCAACAGGACAGCAAAAGAAGTCAAGAGATGATGTCTGAACAAATAAATTATTTCCAATTATCCTAGAGATGTAAGAATGTACAGCATAACGTTGCAATTACTATACTTAAAGATCTTGTCTGCAAGGCACTAATCTGTGAGCGTTAAATTTGATCTGGCCTGATAGAGGGGGAATCTGTCTTTAAGCACTAGTGAAAAGGCAAACTTGAAGCGCAGTCTGCCTTCTAGTCTCTAACCATGAAGCAGAAGATAATATCTCAAAATCCCTATTTCACATGTACTGTGCTTATCATGTATTGTACAAACTTTAAATTTAACATACATTTAAAGAGAGAAAAAAACATGCGCAATAAACTTCCTAATAAGAAGTCATGGACATCACAAACAAGATTCATTTACATGCCAACCCAAGCGTCAACCCCTTGTTCCACAATATCTAAGAATGAAAATTAGTTCAATAAGCCATTATAAATAAGAGAGTTCATTGCTCTGCATTAACTAACAATACGAGATAAAACACCCCTAATGAGCTTCTGTACTCTCGTTAGAAAAGGAAAGACATTTAACTAGACAGTCTAGACCAGTCACAATTTGGAACTTTATTCTATTACCACAGAATATTAAGTGCATGAATTGTGCTTTTTTAGGTTCCAGATTCAGAATAAAGAATTTTTAGCTTGTAAACATCTCCTTCACTGGAAATTCTCCACTTGCTTTCAAACACTTTTAGAAATAACACTAGCTAGCTTTCTTAAATGTACAGGACATAGTGTCTTTCAAACATTGCTTCATACCAATGTTTAACATCAATTTCTTCTAAAACTCCCATGAGTAATCGAAGTGTGAAAATATCGTACATGCATAGATGTATATCATCTTTCATAACCAGTATACTTTGCATACGAATAAGATACATCCAAGATGCAATACCTAGGAGCTATACAAATCATTTTACACGTCCAACATACTGTACCATGTGTCTGAAGTGGTTTATTATCAGAGTAATGATAACTCTGCTGCTGATTGATGAAATTTCTCAGGTCTCATCCATTACAACTGATTACTTCACTTAGTATATGCAAGAATAAAAGTGTCACCGTATTATTGTTATCTATTATTACTATTATTATTATTATCAATATTATTCTGGTACGAGATCTCACCTGATCCCCAGCCACTAAGGATTTCTCAAATAAAAACATACAAATTGAAGAAAAAACTAAAATTTTCACTGACCAATTACTCATTATGCATAAGGCGTCCGCAAACAAATGTAATGTAAGGTTATTGCAGTTACCATCCTTTTGTTCAAGTATATGAAAAATAAGAAAAAGAACTTGTATAAATGGAATTAGTAGTAGCCAATGGAGATGACGAAAATACAAACCTGTTAACAATATTCCAGTGGATATAACAAACATGATACCCGCTAGTTTAAAGCTTGGAGACTCCAACCTTCCAAAAAAAGGTTGAATTAAAAGCCAGAACAACAGATAAATCTCAAAAAAAAAATAAAAACTCATAATTACTGTTAAAAAGATAACATTACACTGGACATAGGACGATCAGATTGTATAAACAATGACACAGAGTGAAAGAGCATAGTATGTAGATTACCAAGATGACAAGAAGGGCAGCATATTACAAAACCATTACTTAAAGTACCAGCAAAGCTTCTTGGAAGCGCGAAGAAACATCCTATATGTAATACCCAGTGACATGTAGTGACCTTATTTTTTGTAAACACATAATGAGACACGTAGTGGCCCCATTTTGTTTAAGTAGCATGCAATGAGACATTATGTAAAACATGCAACAAGACACATGGTGACCCTAACAGGTTCAATAGCATGCCCAAGACAGTAAGAAGCCTATTTCATAAATGATCAACGTGTAATAACCCAGTATTAAAATCAAAAGTTTCTCATGTAAGCCAAAATTTGAAGAATAAAAATTTTATTGAGTATTTTAAAGGTTTCCATTTAAGTCCATTGAAAATTAAAAGAGTAATGCTATATACCATCCCATTTCTCACTCCTAGACACAAGGCTGTAGGACCCACATTAATAAATTCATGTGGGGCCCATTCACTTGTCTCTATGGGTGAAAAAAGGGATTGAGAAATGGGATTATATATAGCATCTTCCAAAATTAAAAGTTAAAATTGTATGTTTTGATGCTTAGTTTCTAAAAGGAGCTATGAATGGCCCAAACTTTAGAAACACCATATTTCAAATCCATCTCCCTAATGCACTTGTCTCTATGGGTGAGAAAAGGGATTGAGAAATGAGATTATATATAGCATCTTCCAAAATTAAAAGTTAAAATTGTATGTTTTGATGCTTAGCTTCTAAAAGGAGCTACGAATGGGCCAAACTTTAGAAACACCATATTTCAAATCCATCTCGCTAATGCATTTTTAATTGAACCTATATGGGGAATTGTATTATCTTAAAATTGGATAAATGTATATCCATTGAGATCTCAATATTTTTTGTTCAACCCCAAGAATTTGAATTCTGATTTTAAAAATAGAGCTGACTTTTATTCTTTTGGAATTTCATTGTTTGATATTTTCACTGAATTAAATTGTGGTTTACTTCCTTATTTACACATAATATCTTAAGTAAACGGACACTTACTTAAATGATGTAGTGTGAATAAGTATTGTCCTGCGGCCAGAGTGGGATTTCACAACACTATAAGGACTTAAGGTGGAACAGCTTGAAGCGATTATGAATCGAATTTTCTGAGTACATATAGAAGCACTTGGTAGGAGATCTCGGTTTTTCTTGGAATTGCTTCTAGCCTTAAAAGGTAAGTGAGAAGGGAAAAGGAGAAGAAAAGGAGGCGGAAAAAGGATTCTATAGTTTGAACTTTCTGATTAGTAAGTAGTTAACTATACTAGAAGTCATTATTGAAGCCTAGTGCACTAGGCTTCACTAGAAACCATTATTTCTTATTAGATTATGTTGTATAATCCTATCTAACATAAAATTGTTCGGTGAATTCATATGAGATATTTCATTTGGAGCTTGTTATGATGGACTAGCATTGTTTCATACATGATTTTGTCATGTAGTTTTGGTTAGTTGCCTCCTATATTCCAACTATATTCCAATGTAAGTCCTAGAACTGTGTCGTTATTTACTTTCAACCAAGGATCAAATTTTTGTTTTGAAAATATTTCGAAAACATTTCAGAAGTGACAAGAATTAATGTAGTAAATTCGTGTCAACACAACTTATTGTTTCAGTATGGTGTGTTGTGTTTTGGTGCATTTTGCCATGCTACGATGTATTCCAATGGAAACACTAGAATTCCCTTATTCCACTAGTGTTTCATTTCGTCTCGTCTCTCAAGAAATCAAAAAATTTTGGCCATTTCAATGGAATCAAAAGAAATTTTGTTCCTTGCTATGAACCATAGAACTTTTATGCTACGTGATTTATTCATATATTTTATTCAAAGGAAATTGACTTTTTATAATTAGCTAATGATTCATTCATGAGTTGAAATAATTTCTTGAATATTCAGCCTCTCTATCCCCTTTTAAAGGTTAGAACTACGTTTCCTTTCGATTTTGAATCATGAGCCTCATTTCCTGCCTAAATTGGTTCAGTGCCTCCTCTTTGACTAGTAAGTGATTTCCAAATTCGAGAATAGTGTTCCCTAATCTCTTGAGGTATATGAACTCCAAGATACATAGTTTTTGGAAAATATTTAAAAGTGCATTTTCCTCTCCATTTCAATGTGGTTTCACAAGTCTAGCGATGGTATTAGGTGCACTATCATGATCACGTATGAAATGGAAATTCACAAGTTTAACTTTAAACTCTCAACTCCAGTCCTTTTGTTAGTTGTGTTTTATCATGGTAGGAAGTTCAGATGAGTTGGTTTGATCGTCCTTGGCCTACATTTGGCATTCGTAGTATTCCACCCATCCATATTCTTTGAAATGAAATTATATGATATTGAAATATTTTGGTGAATTGAAAGTAAGTGAATTCGTGAAAGCTCTTCATTTGATATGAGCTTGGTGAATTTGAAAGAAATATGTTTGATGACTAACCTTTTCACTTTATATGAGCTTGGTAAATTTGAAAGAAATATACTAGATATGAAACTACATTGTATACAAGAAAGTTTGCCTTTCTTTGTTTGATATAAATGTTGCAAATGGGAAATGAAAGTTCACTTTACATTGAAAATGCATTCTCGCAAACTAATAAGTGGACCTTCTGAGACTTAGGTAAGGTATAATTGAACCACCAGTGCCACATGAAAACTCTCATGGGTAGACCTGTGGCATTATCAAAGCCTCAGACCCTGCACCTGTTCGATAGGTAGTGACATTTAAGAGTGGTAGCAAATGTGATGGGAAATTTAGAGATCCCACCATGGCACAATCGAAATGTGACTCATTAAAATCTTAGCTAAATTGAAAGCGGTTGATTTTAGGCAAAGGGAAGTCCGCCATTCAGAGTTATCTACGGAAATACGTACGTAACCCATTTGATTTTCAAGAGATGAGTAGCCATTCGATACTATGGTCGGATAGTGCATTATATTAACAGAAGTATAAATGTTTTAAATAATAAATAAAAAAATCTTTCCAGCGCAAATCATGTTTTGAATGTTCTAGAAATGAAAAATCACTTTCTTGTGTGTACGTTCTATCTGTTTCAGGATGAGAAGTTTTGAATGGTACAAATTTTCTAAAACTATACTTGATTGTAGAATGCTGCCTTTTGTTTCCTATTGAGATGTCACATTTATTCTCTATCCTATCAAACTCTAGTTCTATTCCTTCGCCTTAGTTAGTTGTGTAAGAATAGCGTAACTCATTATCGTTAGTTTTTAAATATTCAGAGTGACAAGAGATAGAGCTGACGGAGCTTTTAGAAGAAACTATCTCAAACTAAAAGTATGTTGTGGTAACAATGATGAGATTGCACGTAAACAATATTAGTGTGAAGTTAAGTTGTGTTGTTTGAAAGTATAGTATCACGTATAATAGGTCTGTTGTGACTCTTGTGAATTTTATAAGCAATGCAAAACTAGATGCATATTTGTATGACAAAATTTTTGTGAAGATGTTCAAGCTATAGAAGAGTCTTGGACTCAGGTCTATGATACAAGACATTCAAATTATAGTTAGTTAGAAAACTTGGTGCACATAAAGTATCTCATCGCTCACTGATATGTGGATTGGACCAAACCGACAATATGTTAAGTAAAAGTTTGTTTTAACTTAATAACATAAACTGACAAGTTTTCTCTCAAATTTTCAATACTAAAATTCAGTTGCTTTGGAACTCCAGAGTGCTAATAATTATCAAGAAAATTTGTATGAGAATGATGCTTGCAGAAAAGCACATAAAATACTCTTGCAATAGTTCAAACGTAGACGGAACCAGATTAGTCTGGGAGAAGAAAGAACATGAGTCGCAACCAATTTTCACAAGTGGTTGGTTGCATTATGGATAGTGCCTTCAGCTCCTTTTTTTTTTTTTAAAAAAAATCTGTTGAAATCATCATATGTTAATGGCATTTGTTAAATGATCCCTAGCAAGAGGTAAAAGAGTTCTAGACAAATTCAAGAAACTAGAAGAGTTAATTCAGGAAATGTCACAGTTCTATTGGTTATACAATGCAAAAATCCAAATGAGGAATATTAAAAGCAAATTATGCAGAATTAATTCGTAAATATTAAGGACAGTTGATAATGGTTTACCTAAATGCAAAAGCGAATAGAAGGAGAAATATAGGAGACGCAGATTTACACTGCAAAAACAAAGCAAAAGGGGTAGATTGAAATCAGGAGAAAGCTTCACGGCAGTACAGAAAAATTAACAAACCATAACTAACACTTTACATTGGAAATTCAATTTAAATTACAGAGCAGGCAGGAGGGATAAAACCAAAAAAAAGTGTCCATATGACAATGTATCACAAAGTGCAATAAAGAGGAAAGGAAGACCAACCATGGTGGCAAACGTGACAGAGATGAAAACAAGGGAGGCATTGCTTAAGTTAATATCCAGTGCTGTTCCCAAAGCAGTTGGTACAACTGTGAAAGGCAAAGTCCATCTGTAGCATTAGTTGCCAGAATAGTTAATAAAATACGCAGCAGACCAATCAAAAGATAAGAAAACCCAACACTAAGTTTTGGATAACATTGAAATCTGGACGAGAAAGAGTGTGTAACAAAAGAAGAGATCCCCAGCATCAGAGAGATGGACAGATAAGAGAATGCATTTAAATGGGAGATGAAGAATGCAATATTTGAGGATGGGGTCTAATTTACAATAGAGTAATGTTGCATCTTAAAACTCCAAGTTAGGTGCACAATGCACAAAGTCCACAATAATTCAAACCACATGTAGGAATTACAACCACTATTATGACCTTTAAAACCCCTCTATAATACATATCCGAGCATGTATGGTTGCTCAAATTTGTGTTATTACCCAAGTGAATGGAGTAAAGCAAAAGAACAGGACATAAAAGTGATAGAGCTACCTCTCAGATAGTAATCCCTCCAAGACATAGATACAGTGGGCTGAAATCTTTGAGACCAAAACCATGTTATGGCATTCGATAAAACAGCTTGCATAGCAAAGTGGACTGTATTCATCAATAAGGGAGCGGGGAACTTTCCCAAGTCATCTCCTAACAGAGTTTTATTGTACCTGCCCAGAAGAAACATTTTTACAGCAGCAATAAGCAAGAATTATAGGAATCAAATAGTTAGCTAAGTACCAATTGAGTAACGGAGAAACTTACAAGGTCAAGAACGTGCTGAAAATGTACCAGACAAGTATAAAAAACAATGTCTTCAGCACATCAGCAGCAGAAATAGAACTCTTGGTACTTGGTTGTGATGCTTCATGGTTTTCCATAGAATTGGAACCATCATCTCCAAAATTCGAGGAATTTCGATGTCTTCTCGATTCATTTTCAATATCAAAAGGCACATACTTACCATTTCCATTTCTCACACAATGAGT
This sequence comes from Euryodendron excelsum, assembly GCA_033060915.1. NCBI lineage: Eukaryota > Viridiplantae > Streptophyta > Magnoliopsida > Ericales > Pentaphylacaceae > Euryodendron > Euryodendron excelsum. The sequence continues at coordinate 44,973,009 of CM065381.1, read as the reverse complement.
GGAAACACCATCCATATTGTTATGACCATTCATCTGCGTTATTTTCTGCTGAAACTTTCTATATTGTTCTCTCTCCCTTTCTAAATGCCCCTTTTGTAACCCACCTTCTTGTAGCAAAGGCAATTCAAAGTGAAAGTCTTCTACACTATGGTCCACATTTTCTATTTGAGCATCTGAATGGATTGTACCATCTTCATCACACCAGCCGGAGAATGAAGGCTCCCTCCGAAGTCCTAAACCTTGACCTCCTTTCTGAACAAAGTTGAGTCCTGCGTTCTTTTCCTTTTCTGTATCTGAATCACTCTCGACCATCTCAATTCCTATTTCAGGTCAGAGCCATCTACACTCCGACCCTCCCAAGCTACCTAGTGGCAGGCAAATTTACTTTATACTAGACTTCAATTTCTTGCATTACATCGCCTGGGAATGTGTGACAAAATCAGCACATTTAAAGCCTCTCATGTGTGAAACTTAAATCTATCTCAAAACCCAACAAAGGTAAGTCTGACTGAAGTGAAAATGTACGAATTCAAAGATATCAAACTGCACCCTCCTATCTAATACAGCGACCACAAAATCAAGCAATTTCCAGCTAATGAACCAAAATTCATATCAAGCACACAAGTCCAATTATTCCATGTACTCAAATGCAACCTTCATTATCACAAGTTCCATCAAAAGCAGCTAATATTTACGAATCCAACAGAAATTAAAAAATGCAAAGTTGCACATGAAATTTAAAGAAAAAAAATTCTTGTCACATAACAAAGCACAAAGGAAATAATGATCCAGTTCTTACTTTCTTTATGTGCTACATTTAGATTGATAGGAACATACAAAAACAAAAAAAAAAAAAAAAAAAAAAAACAAAAAAAAAAAACCCTTTTTCAAATAAAAAAGTCAATGAACTGCAGCTGAAACAATCCAAATCAGAGCTCAAATTCATGTGAAGTACACAGCCCCAATTATTCCAAGTACCTGAATGTTACTTGTTATTGCAGGTAAAACTTACCAAATTCAACGCAAATTAAAAGTACAAAATGTATGGGAAATTAGAAAAAAAAAAAACCTATTACTCACACAAAAAACACACACGAAGAAAATAATGACTAAGCTCTCAGTTCTTTTGTATGCTAGATTTAGCTTTATAAGAACATACAAAAACACCTTTTTTCCAATCAAAAAATCAATGAACTGCAGCTGAAACTATTTTCCAAGACCTGAATGCTATGTACACAACTCCACTTTTTCCGAGACCTGAATGCTTTGTGTTATGGTCACAAGTTCCATCAAAAGCAGCTAAAACTTACCCAATTCAGAGAAACTAAAAATGCAAAACGTACCAGAAATTGAAAAAACAAAAATATTGTCCACATTAAAAGAAAAACACCGGAAATAATGACTAGGCTCTTACATTCTTTGTATGTGTATATTTAGATGAACAAGAATATATACAGGAACGCCTTTTTACAACCAAAAAGTCAATTCACCGCAGCTGGGAGACTATCCAAATCAGAGCTCAATGAGAACCAAAAACGTGGTTAACAATTCAATCAAACGCATTCCATGACACAAATCATCAACTTGAAACAGAATCGTGAAATGGCAAATACATGAAATCTGGACAAGTTCAAGCACGGACGCAATCTAAATAGAGCTTCAATGAGAATCAGAGTTAGAGGGAGAGTCAAACTTACCTGGGCTCGTACAGATTGATCGACGAGACAGAGAGATCTGATCTGGGCTGGTTTGTGTATGGTGGTTTTGGTGAACAGATTCGGACGAGTGTTTAGTATTAAATGTCGTTGGCGTTGGTGCGTCGCTTTGCCTTCTCAATCAAGCGTTGTGTTACTGTTGTTTTTGTTGATTGAGAGAGAGCGAGAGAGAGAGAGAGATTGAAAAGTGAAATCAAAGAAAGAAAACAGGGGAAGGGGAAGGGGAAGGGGAAGGCTGTGATTTTCTACTTTCCGCAGCGCCTCAGTTGTGTACGGCTTCCCCCCAGTTACATACTGCACGGTCGGTCACCAATCAATTCACGGCAGCTGTGAAACACATTGAAGGCCCACTTTCTTATGTTTGAGACAATAAAAGACAGAAAATGCTATTAAATTTGCATAAAAAAAATTCTACTAACGTGATTATGGCTTTTGTAATTAATATTTCTCGTTTTTTTTTTTTTAAGCTTACAATAGACTTCGGCCAACTACTTAAAAGGGTACGTAAAATTATCGTTCACATAAATTATATAAATTTTATATATTATATAAATAATGTTTGATTATAAAAGAATATGATGAGCAATTAAACTAGAGATACAATACTTAACATGAAGATTAATTAACTACGGGGTCACTTGTTATAATTCTCAATATGTGTGCTTCATTTAAAAATGGAAGTCGGGATTCAACCACATTATTTGTACATAATTTTTATATGAATTTTTTAATTACATAATATTATTCTAAATTAAAATTAGGAAAATAAATTTTTATACAAACAAACAAAAAATATTAAACAGAATTTATATGAAGAAAGATGTAGCTGAATCAAGACCAATCATTTTAGAATAAAGTATCCATTAAAATATTTTTAATTACAAAATACTATTGGCTTATCCTGAAATTTTAATATTAAAATTTTATAAGAATAAAATTTCCTCTAATAAAATTTTAAATTCACAGTCATTTTGGTTGTATTCATGATAGTCTTTGAGAGGTGGTGTTGTGGTCTAGTCACCAGGATTATGCAAGTGCCCTTATCAAAGGTCTTCTCTCCTTCGACAGGTTTGAGGTCTTCGGTCCAAGCTTGATTTTGCACTTAAAAGCTGGTAATAAGGAATCGAACAGGTATTCAATTTTGAGAGTGAAACTAATCATGAGGTTGTAGTTTATTAAAATGTTTTAGGGGTGTTTTGAGCTTCATTATATCATTTATTTTTAGTAATTATTTTACTAATAATTATATTTAAAAAAAAAAAAAAAAAGGTATTCAAGAATGGTCTCTCTGAGATAGTGGCTACAACCATTTTGGTTGTGGAATTGATAATCTCCTAGATTTATAGGTCACAGTTACTTGCGAAGTTGGTTTCTATAAAAATAACATATACAATACAGAATAATTTCAAACATTTAACGTATAATTGATCATAAAAAAGTGATTACTTTTACAAAAGTGGCTATTATTTTTGCCAAAACGCATAATTGTCGTTCAAGTTAATTATTATTAATAAGGGTTAAGGTTATTGCTCCACTAAGAAAAGGTTAAAACTTTATTCCCATAATCATTTTTTTTACTTTTGACCAAACAATAGACAATTATATAAATACATATATATATATATATATATATATAATTATATATGTAGTGCTCCATGCAATTGTATATTCCGATGATAAAAGCAATTAGAATTAAGTGTAACAATTATATAAATACATATATATATATATATATATATTATATATGCAGTGCTCCAGGCAATTGTATATTCCGATGATAAAAGCAATTAGAATTAAGCGTAAGTTTGATATTGCATGTCTTTGAAAACTGCATTAAGGACGGAAAATTCCATTTGGCAAAATTGTTTCTAAAAATTAAGAAAACTATACTACATCTTTAGGAACACAATTTAATTTTAAATTCATAACAATAAAAGTTAATTGGTATAAATAATATTAGGTATACACCATTTTAATTTCCAAAAGCACAAAAAGTGAAAACCGAGAATGAAAACGAGAGGAATGCAAATTATAGCAGAAGTAGGTATTAACCAGCATTTTTATTTACATCTAAGCTATAACAACGTTGGACTTGTTAACAAGAACCAATCCACTCATATGCCAGAGTTATCTAGGAATAAACCCAATAGGTAACTATGAAAGGAATCAAACTCGTGACCATTCAATACACCTAAGATAAGAGGGAACCTATTCTACCCCTCTAGGGGTTGTTCATTACTCCATTTGTTAGACAAAGACAAAAAGAAATAAGGAACTTGCGCTCACCTTTTGTTTCTTTTCCACTTGTTTTCTCTTTCTTTCTCTCTTTTTTATTATTTTTTTTGTTTTTTCTTTTTCCGTTTTTGACATATGAAAGTTGTGTAAAGCTGAGAGAGGCTGGGAAGTTGTTGGCTAGTATTCCAACGCTTTAGTAAGGAGGGAATGCAAAACAAAGGTTTTGTGGATCCATAATTTCATAATTTTTATTGAAAAAGATTTAGCATATCAAAGCAGACAAAAAAAAAAAACAAATATATTGATTTCATTTTTTTTTTTTTATGGTTAACTATGCACAATTGAGAAAATTAAAAGGGGTTATTCATTTTAATTTCAAATTTTAGTTAATCTATTTATTATTCATGTATTCTTTGCTTGGACTGAAACTCTGTTTACTTTTTTTTTTTTTTTTTGTGATAATTGAGTGTATGGGTTAGTTTACACACACTTTGTTTAATCCGGAGCCTATGCAGTCTCTCGTTCCACATAAATTCAAATAACAAAAAAAAGACTTACAAATAAAGTTGGAGAGGTTAAAATCTAAACCAAAATCCATCAAGCACTAAATAAGCAAATGGAGGGTTCAAACATTTAAGTGCTAGTCTCAAACCTACCAGCTTGACCTCTTTTACTTTTTTTTGTCTTTTAATCTAACGATGGTGCGCTACAGGACTAGAGTAACCCTCCGCCTGCCTATAACCTCCCACTGAAATTTTTTCTGATATTCTAAATTTTTTTTCTCATAATCTAATTAACAACGAAAGGAGAAATTAAAAAGCAGTTGACCACGTCATTGGTACCAAATTGTTTGGAAGATTTGATTTAACTTTGAATAGTAGAGATGTATAGCGGCCGTATAAAGCTTCTCCGGCTTTACCCACACATATAATTTTTTTATTAGGCAAACTTTAGTAAAGCAGTAAGGTTGTCCCATTCGAAACACGAAAACCGCATCACACCATCCACAAAAATAAACAGTCTCAAGTACACTAAAATTTTTCTGATTTAAAATTCGAACTCACTAACAAAGAATTGAGTTCATCTTTATTCTCGGGCCGCTATCGAGCCAAAGAACATAAAAACTATATCATTCGTGGCCAAAAACATGACTATTTTACTCAATCACCAGTTGCAGCAGACAACAAACACAAAAAGCCATTTTCTCGACAAACAATCCTTCCAAATTTTGCTCACTAGCAAAAACTATACTTAAAACGTGAATGATATTGTGAACGAACCCGTGAGATCGATAAGGGAATCCTATGAATGTGCACAAGAAAACATACAATTCTTTCCTCAGCATGGAAAACCGGATACAAAGCCCAAAAAATTACTTAAAGGAAGGACATAGACTCCATTCTCGAGAGCTAAACTGTTGCATGGGTTCATGGCATGTTCACGTTGGCATATGAATATATATTCAGTATATATTTCACCTCTTATTGATAAGGAGATAATAAATTATCCTTATCAGATTTGAACTTCTAAAAGATAAAAATTAAAATAAGTAAGTCTTATCTTTATCATTGTGTATATATATTATACACACAATATATCAGATAAGAACTTACGTGTTATTAGTCTCTCTCTCTAAATTACTTTCTCTTTCTAGTTCTCTCTAGGGTTACTAACTCAATGTCTTAGGATTTGAAACATGTGTTCTTCGTGTTGGACTCTAGTAGTCCTTTACTGTATGACGAGAAAGACACAAAAAATATCTTGAATTAATTTATAGTGTATTGTATGTGTTGCGTGAAGAGCTCGCAAAACAAATAAAAACGATCCGTATATTATATTGTTATCCGTATAAGGTATTCTATATACTTAACCTATTTTCCTACATTGGTATAAAAACTTTATTATGCTTGTCTTTTGCTTATAATATACCATAAATATTTATATTTTACATGCATGCATACCTTTGAGTGTTAATGGCGTATTTTTGTATATTGAGTTTCGAGTGACAAAATTTATATCAAAATATTTCTTGTAGTATCAGGAACTCACTCTTAAAATTTCGTATTTTTTCGTTACACAGTTTGAGAGAAATCTCGATTTAAAATTTTCAAAAACTTATAATAAATCTGAAACTTTGACTTTATTTTTTAATTAAAAAATTACTTTTTTAAACTACAAAATTTATATACATATGTCCTATATCGCGGGAGCTTTTCGTTCATATATTACTTGTGAAAAATCGATCTCCGATAAATAAGATACAGTGACTCAAAGTTGGTTCGAGGAATATCAAATCTGCTTGAATCTAGGTTTGTTACCAACTAAAGGTGGAGGAGGACCATATTGCACATGCCCTAAGTAGTGCGTGGCAAGTAGTTTTGGACGCAAGCGCTAACGGTGATCGATGGCGCAAGCGCCAATGTCACCCACTTTTGAGTCGCTAAAGTCACCCGCTTGCGAGCCATAGGCTACATTGATGTTAGCTTTGTGTGTGCCGCACTTGTGTAGCTTGGCCATTCAAATTCTGACATGTGGCGCCGTGGCTGTTAATTATTCAGATCCTACTGACGCACATGAGTTGCGCGTATAGCACAATGTTACCGGAAGCCTTTTTTTATTTTCCATGAACTCGTTTTTAACATCTACGTCACAATTATATGTTCTGTTAGACGTAAATATTTTAAAAATAATATTATTTTTTAAATAAATAAATAATTTTTTTTTAAAAAATATTATTTTAAATGAATTTTAAAATAATTTAATAGTTCTAAATTTTTTTCTAAGATCATTACATTACATTTATTGCAGTAATAGCATTTAAATTATTTTTTATCATATTTATTTAATTATCTACTGCATAATAATGTGATATTTTGCATGCCACATGGACATACTATGTTTTGACACTTTAGGATTATTTTTAGACCATATACCCATTCTCATAGGTGATGAGTGTGGTTACCCTCCATTCAAGTAACTAATACATATTATGTATGGAATAGAATGGAAGTGACATTGACGTTTTGAGGTACTCATGTGATGAATGTATGTTATTTACTTATTGTTGTTACAAAATAATTAATTGAACACAAAGGAGGTGTGGCATCTCTCTTTGCGCAATTATTTATTAGATTTGATGTAGTAAATTTTTTCCATTTGAAAAAAAAAAAAAAAAAAAGAGGATGTAATTTTTAATTATTTATGAGAAGCCTTGTAAGGGAATGTGTTTCGCACCAAATTTGTACATATTAAATTATTTTAACATGGTGCACCAAATTGCCAATTGAGTCCTAATTTGGACTCAATTTTTTATTTTTATTATATGCTTATAAATTGACATTGTGGAAAGAGAGAATAGTTTTTCATATTTTATTCTAAATTAATTGGATCTTTAATTTTAACTTACATCATGGGAGATAATTACTAGCATCTAAAAATATAAAATTTTTGATCTTTTGATATAGGGTAAAATTTTGTGGTCCAATTGGATTTAGGATAAAATATTAAAGATATGTGCTCAATTAATTTCCTGTGCAATGTATACAGTGCAATGGCCTCAAAGAACATAATCGCTGACCTTAATAAGGGAGAAAAACTTGATGAAAAGAATTATAATATCTGGCAGAGGAAAATTCAGTATCTCCTCAACGACCAAGAGTTGCTCAACCATCTAACCAATAGCATAACTCTGCCTGAGTCAGGCAGCACAGCCCAGCATCGCCGTGATGAACAAGCTTATGACACTTGGTTTAAAAAGGATAGAACTGTGCACTTTACTATACTAAGCTGCATGCATGATGACTTCATGGGGAAATTTGAAAATTTTCTCACTGCCAAAGAAATGTGAGAACAATTGCATCTTAAGTATGGTGGCACCACTACCACTCGGTTACATGTCTTGACTTTGAGGTTCCATTAGTATGTAATGGACCTAAAGTTTACTATGACTAAGCACCTTAGGGTGATATCTGCTATGATCAGAGAGATGAAAGCAGCAGACAACGATCTCACAAACGAGCAGCAGATTCTAGCTGTCATCCTGTCCTCACCTAAACCTATGTGGGGATAGTTGAAACTTGTGCTCACACACAATGAGGGGATCAAGAACTTTGATGACATATCTCGCTATTTGGAGCTTGAGGCAGAGCGCGTTAAAGCGATCCATAGCACTACACTCGTCGCCCAAGCTAGACATCGTAAAGATTACAAACCCCAACGTAATGAACAACGAGATGGAGCTAGATAAGGAAAATCAAAGAATCTAGAGCCAAAAGATGGCAGAGTGTCCAAACGTCGTAAAGGTAGGCGTGATGGAAAGAAAGATAAGTCCAAACTGAAGTGCTATAACTGTGGACAAAAGGATCACTTCGCTCAAGATTGCATTGAGCCGTAGAAGGTAAAACCTGATGCTAGCTCTCTTAATATTTTTGTTTGCTCGCATGTCTTTGTGACTCATTGTTTCTTTGGTTGAATTGTAGACACAGGAGCAGCCAAACACATAGCGAGAGAAAGAGCTGGATATGTAGATTACTGTCGGGTCCCAATGGGTAGACACCAGGTGATTATGAGAAATGGAGCGCAAGAAGATATCTTGGGAGTTGGAACCTATCAGCTTAAGATGCGCATTGGGCACAATTTGCTCTTTCATGATGTGCTTCATGCACCCACTGTCCAATATAATCTACTTTTAGTTATCTCATTATTGCAGTTAGGATTTTCTTTCAAATTCGAGAATAGAAGTTTGTCTATTTATCTCGATAGTGAGCTTTATGGTCATGGTACATTAAAGGATGATTTCTTTATGTTGGATTTGGATTCAAAAAATTCTGTTATTTGTGTTGCATCTTCTTCTTCTTCTAATGTGATGTCTGATTCAATTAAATGGCATGCTAGACTTGGCCACATAGGACAAGAAAGAATGGCTAGACTGGCTAAAGAAGGGCTTTTGGGCTCTCTTGCCAAAGTAAGCCTACCTATTTGTGAGCCTTGCTTAGTTGGAAAGTCATGTAGAAAGCCTTTTGGTAAGGCAATTAGGGCTTCTCATCCGTTAGAGCTAGTCCATTCTGACATATGTAGACCAATGAACGTCAAGGCATGACATAGCGCATCTTATTTTTTTACATTTATGGATGACTTCTCTCGATTTGGTTTAGTAGTTCTGTTGTCTCACCGCTATGAGACTTTAGATTGTTTTAATCGCTTTGTAGCAGAGATTGAGAATCAGAAAGAGAAGATTTTAAAAGTTCTTCGAACTGATAGAGGTCAAGAATATTTGTTTGATCAGTTTAAAGATGTATGTAATGAAAATGGGATACGTATGCAGTTAATGATTCCTAGTACTCCACAACAAAATGGTATTGTAGAGAGAAGGAATCGTACTCTTTTAGATATGGTTAGGTCAATAATGGTGCAAGCAAACTTCCCAATAAGTTTCTAGGGAGATACTCTTTTGACTGCTCCCTACATCCTTAATCGAGTGCCTTCAAAGTCAGTTCCAACCACTCCATATGAGTTATGAAAAGGCAAGAAGCCTAACTTGGATGGCTTGCGCCCATAGAGATCTGCTGGTTATATTCACAATTCCTCCCATAAGTATGGGAAATTAAGCCTTAGAGCTAATAAATCTGTTTTTATTAGATATTCAGAATATTCTAAGGGCTATGTTATGTACGGTGAACGCACTGATGGGGAAACGACTGAGATTGAGTCACACGATATTGATTTCCTAGAGGAGGATTTTTCAAGCATTGGTGAAGTTAAGAGGGATCTTGAACTCTATGAGTTAGAGGAACCCCAAGGAGATGCACCTTTATCTCATTGGCATGATAAGGAATCTTAACCTCATCCTGTAGTTACCGAAGACAGTGGGAGTGATCCTTTACCTAGTGGGAGTATACCATTACATGACTCTCATGATTCACAGTTACGTAGAAGCACTCGAGAAATAGTTCCTCCTCGCCACTTTGATATTAAAGGAGAGTCCTTCATAAGTATATCTGTGAATGTTGATGAGCCAGCGTCGTATGCTGAAGCTATAACTTCATACGCTTCTGAGAAATGACTAGTTGCTATGTAGAAAGAGATGAGCTCAATAACTAAGAATAATATATGGGAGTTGGTTGATCTTCTGTCTGGGCATAAAACTGTTGGCAACAAATGGGTTTTAAAGATCAAACACAAGGCTGATGGGTTAATTGACAAGTACAAGGCCTGTCTTGTGGCGAAAGGTTATACCTAACAGGAGGGTGTAGACTATGAGGAGACGTTCTCCTCTGTTGTAAGATTTGCTTCCATTCACCTAATTCTAGCTATCGTTGCACATTTAAATTTGGAATTGTTCCAAATGGATATGAAGACAGCATTTCTCAATAGAGACATAGACGAAGAGATCTACATAAATTAACCTATTGGTTGTCAGGCAGAGGGACAAGAGCATAAGGTTTGTCACTTGAAACACTCCATTTATGGCCTAAAACAATCGTCTAGGTAGTGGTATTTTCAATTTTATCAAGTCATTATCTCTATGGGCTTAACGATGATTGAAGAGGGCCATTACGTGTATATTAAAAAGAATAAGAATAAGTTTCTTATTCTCTCGCTTTATGTGGACAATATTTTATTAGCTGGAAATGACATGGAGATGATTATCACTAGTCAAGAGTGGCTATCCTTCACATTTGAGATGAAGGACATGGGTTAGGCAAATTATGTGCTTAGGGTTAAGATCTCAAGAGATCGGGCTAAGAGGCTTCTTAGTTTGTCTCAAGAGACTTACATAAAGAAGATTTTAGAATGGTTTCGTATGAACCATTCGAGACCCATAGACACTCTAATGGACAAGGGTCAAATTCTTAGTATTGAGTAGTGTCCTAAGATAGAGGAAGAGAAGAAATAAATGGCCAATGTTTCATATGCTAGTGCAGTCGGCAGTCTAATGTATGCTATGATGTGTACTCGACCGGACATATGTTTAGCAATTGGTATGGTCAACTGATATCAATGTAATCCGGGGAGCTGCACATTGGGCTGTAATTAAGAGGATATTTCGGTATTTGTGAGGGACTACAGACCTCGTTTTATGCTACCAAGGTGGTAGTCTCAGATTGGCCGGATACAGTGATGCAGATAGATCTACTGATAGAGATGGGCATAAATTCATCACGGGTTATGCCTTTATACTCGGAGGTGGAGCTATTTCTTGGTATAGCAAGAAACAGAAGTGTGTCTCCCTATCCACCATAGAGTCAAAGTATGTGGCATATACTGTTACTATTCAGGAGGCTATATGGTTGAGGAGATTCTTGCAGAGCTTCAGCATCACATGGCATCTTGATGAGGCTGTTATGATTCATTGTGATAGCACAACCACTATAGCTTATGCAAGGGATCTCAAGTATCATGGTAGGACTAAGCACATTGATACTCAGTATCACTTCATTCAAAACATCATTACGCAAGGGCAAGTAGTCCTAAGGCATGTCTCGACCAGCGCTATGATTGCTGACCCATTGACCAAACCCATGCCAGAGATGTTTTTTATAGGCATGTTAAGGGTTTGGGATTACGTAGGGTTTGATATGCTTATTTTGTTGGACGCTTTGGATTATATCTTATGCATTATAAGATAAGTTTTCATTTAATGGGCATGATTGATACTTGATTTAGTTAGTGCACATATCTTGTATTATGAGTAGAAGTCACCAAGCTTTATGATCAGCCCTCTCATACGAGCGATCGCCCTGGCGCTGAAATAGCAAGCAGGATGAGACATTACATGATTACATAGGTACCATGATAATGTGATCTCCTTGACGCTTAGAAAGCAAGCAAGGGTTGATGTTTATTTAAAATGTCGCCTTAGTAAGAGCTAAGATGAGACTATATGAGTCAAACATAGAGTTTTTCGCACCTTCATGAGGCCTGTAAAAAGCCGGATGTGAGATTCTCGAAAAGCTCAAGTTAGGTGCTGGTAAGAGCTACTAAACTAAGATTCGTATGGTGTTAAAGTATGACAGACCCTGACCGAGAGCTCTATTATAGCATACATATCATACTGTATGTGCTATACACACAATATAGCAGGAGAAGAACTTATGTATTATTAGTCTCTCTCTCTAAATTACTTTCTCTCTCTAGTTCTCTCTAGGGTTATCATCTCAGTGCCTTAGAATTTGGAATGCGTGTTATTAGTGTTAGACTTTAGTAGTCCTCTACTGTACGACGGTGAAGACACAAAGGAGATCTTGGATTGATTCGTAGTGTATTGCACGTGTTGAGCGAAGGGCTCATAAAGCAAGCAAAGACGATCCATATATCCTATTATTATTAGTATAAGATATTCTGTATACCCACTATATTTTCTTACACAAATAGATTTAAATATAGTTTTTAGTATCCAACTCATACTGTCTACGCATGCATTATTATAAAAAGACCAATAAATTCTACACGAGTCATGTTGCTAATACCGGATCAGCTATTAAATAATATAGCAACATTTTCAAGTTTCCTTCATTCCATAAATATTATTTTTCTATTTATCTCAAATTTACACCATTAAGGATGGGTTTGTATCGTAGTCACCTTACATCCCTCATCATACAAAATTCCCACTTGACACAATTTGTACACACATTAATCACAAAAATGTGCTTAAAGCAGCTCTTTATAGTAAGCATCACTCTAATAATCTAGAACAACACTCGAAAGGTCTCTCCCTCATAAGGATTATCAAACGAGGAAACAAAAATAGCATATTTGAAATTGATTTTAACGAAATAACACATTGCTAGTCAATGAATAGTACTAAAACCATGCTATAAATTATGTCTTGTTTGTACTCAAGAATTGTTATTCAATAGTATCTCCTCAACCAAACTATGTTAATGACAACCAACATACACCATAGACATCAACACAAGGCTAGTCAATGCATCCATTTCTAATGCAGCACAATGCTGTATCTACTAGTGAAGGAAATATATATAACATGTTGAAGATGCGAAAGCAAAAACATATATACACGCATAAGATAAAATGTTCGTGAAACTAAAGTGGAAAAATAAGTGATGTACAGTTAGATATTACTACAGTGAAACTCCTTGTACCATTAACCAAAAGGCAACTTATCTACAGAGAATTTTCCAAAAAGAAACTCAATTTTTACACATTCCATCCAAGAATTTCAGTGTATCCATTCCTACAGAAGTACATAATTTACAAATCCAATATAGAACATAATAGAGGTGAAGCATGACCACCAGTGGATATTACGACTATAAGTCCAAAAACATTACATTTGAAAAACATACAGAATATCATTATTCTAACTGCCATACAGCCTATACTCTTCCCTATATGTGAATTCCTATGAAATATTTACAACTTGGATTCATGCCAAAACGCTGCTCTTAACCGGGTTGTCTTGAACTAGTGACACCTTACGTGAAGGTAATGCAAGAAGGACTGTAAATATCAACGAAGCAATATGCACTTCATTTTAATGACACCTAACTTATGGTTACGGATACTTTCTTTAATTGCACTCAATTTTAAACAATAAAGCATGGTTTTCCTATAGCCAAATTGCCTTACATATCAACTAGGTTGTCTTGATAGAAGATATAAAAAACAAACATAACTAAAATTGCCTCTTTTACGTGTTGTTGCCGATATATCTTAGACATCGTATGTTTCTATTCAAATTTTTAAGAATTATACACACCATAAATTCCCACTCACTTATTCTTATCACCTTTAATTAAAAGCATCTCCTTGTGGCTACATTTACAAAGCCTTTGTAATCTCCCCCGAGAAAAAATGTCAATGACAAACAACACGCTGTGAGACCCCCTCCCACATTTTACCCATTCCATTCATTTGTAACAACTTCAATATGACAAGGTAATTCCGTGAAAATATTAGCTGATAGGATAAGATAAGCTACAAAGTTCAATTTGCAACGTTCACCTTAAACTCACTAAATGTGCAAAAGAAAGATCGACCACAATGATGTGGAATATATATATATATATATATATATACATATATGCAAGTGTAAACCGTATCAAGGAGCAGAAATACGTATATGATTTCCGCATCACAGATTTTTCGTCCAATTAATGTAACTCCTAGATTTCTTGCAAAGAAGAAAATATCTCTAGAAAATCTATCCAAAGCGAAAGCTATGTTTCCCAGAAACAAGATGACCATATATTCTTCATGATTAATCTTGAGTCTTCATATGGTGTTAAGAAATCACCACTTCCTCTCTTTCTCCAGAAGCTTCTTTCACTAAATTCTTTTACACTTAGGGCCTGTTTGGTAGGGCGTAAAAACCAAGCTTATTTTAAGCTTACTAGTAAAAAAGCTAAGTTTTTCTAGCTTTTTTGCTTTTTTGATATTAGTTTAGATAAAAATAAATAAAAAAGCAAAAAAAAAAAAAAAAAAAGCAAAAAAGCTAACTTTTGTTGGCTTTTTTACTTATAAGCTTATCAAAAAGCTAACTCATAAGCTGTACCAAACAGGCTCTTAGACTTCTTTCCTACTTAGATAGTTTTATTTAGAATATTCTCCACTACTCTCTCTAAAAACTACCATCTCCTAACCACGTCTCTATCTCTTTCTAGAACTTTCTCTCACCTCCAATGCTTACCTATATAAAGAGATGATGGGGTCTTTGTGATGTGCCAAGACAGAATCAAGCAAGTGAGTGCAAAGTGTGGTGTAAATAAAGCTAGTGTGTAGTGAAAGCACCTAATGTATAATGTTAGTGTGGTGCAAAGTGTATTGCAAGAGTAGTTGTACATTAATAAAATTTCCTTTTTGTATTTCGAGTACTTTCACTGTGTACTCAACATATGGAACAATTAGGAAATTCTCTAGAAGTATAGGGTTTACTGATCTCCAATAATCTTGCACTATTAATGCCAGAATGTAAGTAAATGGCCCAAAATAAAATATGAAACATAAAGAGACAGATGAATACAAGGCAAAGGGAAAAGAGACAGCAGTTGTAAAAGAATATTCTTTGCTTTAGTTGTGCAGTGCGTCCGAACTAGAGTCCTCTGTAGATATATCATATTTGTCTCTGTTTGTATCATGTGTTGGAATACATTACCATGGCTATTGGTTGCTAGTTGTTTTTCTAATTATTACAATGCCTCGAACTTGTTATTTCTATAATTATTATATAGAGATGGATAATCACCAATTAATTTACCCTCTAGCTTCTTTTAGATGCATTATATGGCCACCTAAACTTCAAAATTTCAATAATGATCAGTATATATTAGTGGTAATTGGTTGATATATATACAAAATACTTAATAGCTAACAGCCTCCCCTTCAATTGGATTCATATGCGCAAATCACTCTTCTAGCATTTCTATTGTTTGTCCAGCCAGTTCTAATTCCAAGGACAACTCACTCTTCAATCCCTCTCTCCCTACTGTGATAATGTTATGACTAAGTACATAATGAAAAGTGTGCCACTATTGGCTACTCTTAGGGTTTTCTCTTAGATATTGCACACTTTGCCTTCAGAATTTACTATAATATACCACAATTTATGCCTTTGTTAGACAGTTGCAGTTGACAATCTTTCAGTATCTTTTAGACATTCGACCTTTTGACAAGAATTTTGTCTCCCTCAAACCAAACTATATAAACAATAAGGAATATGCACAATGGACCTCCCTCCAATATATTTACAGTCAACCCACAACCAAGGCAAAATGCTGAGTTAAATAGGAAATGAAGTTAGTGAACTCAGCTGACAAATGCACCAGAGTTGGGTGAAAGCAGTTTTAGAGATTCGAACCAGGATTTTATAGATTTTATGCATATTCTCAATATACTTGGGGTCCCAAATGAAAACTTTGGATAGTATATTATATGGCAATTCTAAGGTCTAATCTACTATTGTTTATTTAGGGTGTGTTTGATACTTAAAAAGAGAAAAGAAAAGGAAATGACTATTATCTTCTCCTGTTTCGTTTGTAGTGTGAAAGGAAGGGAAAAATATACAAGAAAAATAAGAAAGAAAAAAGAGGAAAGCAAGATAGAAAAGAGAGGAAAATTGGAAGTGATGGGCCACTGGTGAAATTTGAATGCAACTATAGATTGAGTTGGGTTAGTTAAATTAGAATTTGAACAAGTTAGTTAAAATTTGAATTTTATTTTGTAACTAAAATTTAAATTTGAAAATTAGGGAAAAGGTTAGCTAAATCCTCATATTATTTTCTTTCCTTTTTCCCTTTAAAATCAAACAAGGGAAAATTAGAGCCTGTTTGGAACTTGAGGAAGGGGAGGGAAGGTTTGATTCTACCTAAGAGGGAAAAGGAAGGAAAATAAGAGAAAAAAGGGAAGGAAAATTTCAGATCTGTCTCCCTCCTTCCATTTTCCTTTCCTTTTCTTTATAAACCCAAACATGAAAGGAAAAATACTTTTCCTTCATTTTCTCTTTCCTTTCCTTTCCCCAAGTTCCAAACAAACTGTTAGTTTCTTTTCACTTTCCTTTCCTTTTCTCTGAAAATTAGACACAGGAAAGAAATTCATTTCTCATTAAAACTCCTATAATAGCAACTTTAGCATTTCCTTATTCAAGAAATTCTGTCCAATATAAGAGCAATTAAAGCCACAAACTCCTATGGTAGGAACTTTAGCATTTAATGACTCAATGGATACATTGGCAAACAAGACACCCACCAATGCAGGGTTGAGACGACCCACCTCCGGGGGCACATGGAGAGACTGTTTCCATATTTCACACCGGTGGCACCCAAGTCCCAATGAAGCAACCTTACCTCTGCACCAAGGCCCACCCTCACAAACAAAAAAATTAAATTAAAATTAAAAAAACAAAAGCATAAGAGCAATCAAAAGTTGACAGGAAATTGTGTGAACAAATTCCCAAAACCACATATACAATACACATGCAAAAACTATAAGCAAAGGGAAACACAGGCAGCATCAAAACCTGAAGGCATGCATCCAATATCTACCACTACAATGAGCTCATTCTGTGGAATATCTACAGATATATGACCAAAGCACTCATAAGTCATACCTCTTCGTAAAGTTATTATACAAACATCTAGATATAAATGTCGAGTGAAATAATCAACCACTATTATGTCCTTTCGGCCGGAGTGAGATGCCCCATCTGTTCTGTAAGGTTATCTACATTATTCCTGTTCCACCAAACTTTACGGTTATCTGCCTGCTTACTTTCACTTGTTATGCCACTAATGTCTCTTCTTTCAGACTGAACTTCCTTTCTGTCGGAGGAACCAGGAGTCTCTGTCAGAAACTGTTCCCAGAAGACATCATTCACCCCTGTCAGCAGGGCTGGAGGAGCTGTCCCCTCTACCTGTTCTTTCAAGGAGTCCACCACAGGACCATTAGCGGGCTTTGAATTTACATCAATTCCTGAAGATTTGCGCTGAACATCTACATTGAGAGAAATAGAAGAGACAGCAGGACTCTTCACATGAGTTGAAGACCCAAGCAACTCTGGAGACGAATGAACATCCCTTGAATCAGGAGATGATACTGTAGGGGAAGATGGGTGGACATTAACATCAGAATCTCTAGATGATTCAGGCATCTCTCTTATAATAACTGGTAAAGGCTGTGGAAGCACACCAAAATCATACATTTCCTCACTTGAAGTTTGACCAACTCCATGTACAAAATCCTCCCAAAAGTTTAAGGACGATTCCAACTTCTCAATAAACTCCAAGTTTAGTACTGGAACAGATGCAGCATCTGGGTTGTCCTTATGGAAAGTCACAATCTGATTCTCTCCCATGTTGGATTCATCATATAGGTAACTAGATATCAACAACCTTCTCTTTTTGTTTTGATTTTCTGACATTTGCATCTGACTGATGGCAAACCTGGGTTTCTGCAATTCTTGTGCCAGGAACACCATTATTTGCCTCTGTCGGTATTCCATAGTCTTCAAACGCTCTCCCAAAGCCTGTACTTGAAATTCATATCCTTGCTTATCCTGGTTATATGTCTGCAGCTCCAACTGAAGCAAACCCTTATCATGTTTCAGCCTCTCAATTTCCTCCTCAAACTCCAGTCTTTCTGAATCAGTTAATGGAACTGAAGAATTCTGTGCAGAATGGCTATGGATTGGCTTGCGTCGGTGTATATTCTTTAGAAGATGTCTCTGTCCTCTAATAAATTCCTCATTTGCGAATTCCCACTGATCAGGATCTATTTTTCGAAACCCCTACATAAAACCAGAACAATATTGGGTTTGAAGACGAGCCTACAAGGTTCACAAAATTCATTTGAATACAAAGTTCATAAATTTTAAATTTAACAAACGTTGTCCCTTTGTATCATTGTGGAAAAATCAAAAGGGTAATACCAAAGAAGGTTCTTTTTTTTTTTTTTGCTTTTTCTCCCCACTCATGCTATGTTTGGTAGGAACGTTGTAAAGGAGGGAAGGGAAGGGAAGGAGATAGGGTATTAGAAATTACTCAACAATTATAACCTAAACCTAGAACGTGGATCGTTCTGGTACATGGAACCAGAACGAGAACATGGCACGCCACATGTTCTAAAATGTAGTACGATAAGAATAAACTTGTATAAATTACACTATTAGAATTTAAAGTACTTCTCGAGCAATTTTCTTTTAACAGGTAGATATTTAATAAATTTAATCTATTCTTTCAAATTAATCATGTAAAAACACACTTTTAGGAGCATTATAGCCTTCTTGTTTTTCATATTCTTTTGCCAAAATACCATTCTGCCAGGATTTTCATTAATTATATTTGACATTTTTCCTCCTTAGCTATCCTTTAAGGAAATAAATAGGAAAAAGATTTTGGAAATGTATTGGATCGCTAAATTTACCGTTTTGGAACATAAGTATACCATGTTTCGGAACGATATTCGAAAAATGTAAATCACTAAGGTATTAGAGTATTGTGGTAACACTGATCATACCCTAACAATAGGTTGGAAAAGTTGGAAAGGATAGGACAGTGGTATCCTCCTCTCTTGTTCGGATAATTGAAAGAGAGAATAGAAAAGGGAAAGATAGTGCTATTCTTCCCCCTTGTTTGAGAAAGATGAAGGAAAGAAAAGAGAAGAAAGTTTTATCATGCGAGAAAGAGTGGTAAAAAAAGGAAACCAATTGTCTTAAAAAATAGGGGACAACAGGTACTTACTATCTTTTCTTTTCAAATCTCCCCAATTTGAAGAGAATAAAATTCTCTCCACACACAGTTTTACATGGTTTGAGTTTCCCCTCACTTTATCCCTTAAGCTATCTGAAAGGTGATTAGAGAGGTAAGAGTTCCTTTTCTTCTCTCCAAATCACCCAATCCAAACGAACTGTTAATGCATAAAAAAACTGGACAAAAAAATGGGAAAATGAAATTTTGTGCATCAAAAAATCCTGATCAGCTTTTCTCTCTCCTCTCTCTCTTTCGCACTCTCTGCCTTATCACACGCCAGGAGAGAAAAATTATCCTTCCCTCTTTTACCTTCCTTTCCCCATCCCCCCAACCAAAAGAAGGAATTAGCCTTCTTCCCTCCCCTCTTCCTTCCCCACCTTTCGGCCCTCCCCTCCTTCCCCCTTACTTAAAACCTTGCTTAGGAAGATACACTTCTAAAAGAGTATTTATGCTTTCTTTAATATATCTTATTAGTCTTTTATCTTTTCCTGTCGAATTGAATTCTTTATTTTTCTTTAATTCATCTAGTAATGTATTTCCATTTGAGAAAGACTTTTAATAAAGTTTCCTCCATAATTGAGAATTCCTAAAAGATTTTGTAATTGTTTCTTTCTTGTACTCCTTCTGGAATACATCCATAATTGGTATAAAACAAGTCTTAAAAATTCTATTGACTCCTTTTCTTCTTCATTCATCTTTCAATATGGTTTCCTTTATCCTGTTGCAGAAATATGCAAATCAGCTTTCCCTCTTTTCAATCTATATCAGATCCTCCATTACTTCTTCGCCAATACCTTTTAATCTTAAACAAGTGAAATAGATAAACCATAATCATGAATTACTATAAAAAAAAAAATACAAAGAATGGATTGGAAACATCAATGTTTTGTATCTTAAAGATTTCACAAGCAAGAAAAAACAATCAAACCACATAATTGCAACATAGTATTTGTCTGTTTCTTGTGCATCATAGACTGAACTTGTGTAATCCCCTAATGGCTTAAGATTTTAGACTATTTGGGTGTTAGCATACCTCAGTACGACTCATTTCCTGTGAAAGAAAGCTGTTTACAAAATTTAACTCAAAATTTGAACCTTTTTTTACAGCAATAGTTTTTCGGTTGGAACTAGATTCTCCTGTTTCCAGATTTTTCCTAGGTTCTCTATGACAATATTGAAAAAATTTCGCAATAATATTGATTAAAATTTTTTTTCCATATCCTTCATGGGAATTTCTGGATATTTCTTTTTTCAACGGGCCACACTCTTTTTGTCAAAGAGGATAATGTCTACTTTTCCTTTTTAACAGAGCTATGCAGCGGTGGTTCCACTACATTGTTAAAATACTCTGGCTAAGAACATTTTAAATTTAGAAATTTTAGAAATTTCTTCCTTTTAACATCTTGGCGTTTTGTCAGTATTTCTGATTGTTCATCAGCAAAAGTTATTTCTTCACCAATTACATCTCCTCACCTTAAGGTTGTTATTTCATCTTTTTCTTCTTTTATCATAACATTGTTGGCAATATTTTTTTATTACTATTTTATTTTTGCTTGTTTTTTAGACTTAACTGCTAAACACTGGTCTGCTACCAGTCTTAGTACATTATCGATTGTGAATACTAAAGTATCTGCTCTATTTATCTTCTTTAGATATTCAAGATAACTTTTATGACTCATTACATCCCGTGAACTAGGGAGTTTGTGAAAAAGCTGATCTAACCAATATGTATTACTTGGAGAGTCTACCAAGAATTAATATTTTTTTAATATGTGTTCACATATTTTTCATACTCACAAATATTACACAATTTTAATTTTGATAATCATAATTTGCATCTTCCTGCAGAATTGGTGCTACATATCTGCACATATTTTCTTCCATTGTTTTGACAAACTCATTTAGTAAGTCATCAAAAGCTAAGAAATTATTTAGGATAGCAGCTTTTTATGCTTCCCCTTCATTAGTCTTTTCTCATTTTTTTTTTAATCATTGCAACACATCTCCTTGAAGCGTTGCAGCTGTATAATCTAGGAACATTTAATCGGTCCAAGTATTCTTACAATCTCTAATTAGAATGGACAATGACCGTGCCAAATCATCTATAGCTTTGTCTTGATCATTTCCAGTCCTTTTCTTCGCTTCTAATAATTATAAAATTTTCTATTCTTCAATAAGTTCTCATCAACCAAATGGAGCTTAAATATCCTTTCATATTTAGTGGAAATTCAGCAAGAAACATTGAACCAAAAACATGGACAGGCAGTAAAATTAATATAAAAGATCATGCTGGAGCACTTACATATGTATTGAGCTGTCTGACAAAACTGGAGAAGTTGTTGTGCTTGAAGTACTTGGGGAGCAAATCTCTAGCAAACTCTGGCGGATTCCAAACAATGAAGCTATGGCCACTCTGACTCCAAGAAACAATAGAGTTTGTCGATGGGTCTTCCACCATCTCATAGGTCTTCATAAGAAAAGGCGGTGGAGCATTGGAACCACCCTGAGATCCATCCATGACCAAATTCTAGTCTATCTATACAAAACCTCCAAAATCCAACTCCCCAGATACAGAAACCGTCTACAAATGAATTCAACGCACAAATCCAATCAAAGTTACAGCCTTCTATATTTCTGTGACTAAACCAAAACCAAGTCTACCCTCACCTTTGAAATGTAAAATCGTATCAATAAAACAAAACCCAAAGTTGAAATCCCAACCGAAATGGGTGGCTGGATTCACAGTTCAAAACCCACTGGCCACTAATTGCTCCAACAATTCCCAAACTCAACTCAAACAATTACTCGATGTCACAAAGTGAAGCAAACAACGTGAATTCTGTAACTTCAACTTTTCGAGCTATGAGCAGTAATTAAGCTAACAAAAGGAAATTATATCACACCAATTCCACTATTCGGACGCAGAGATGTACTGAAACTCGTTAATTTCACCTCAAGCCCTTCAAATTCAAAGAACCAAGACCTAAGTCCCTTTTATTCCGTTGCACAAGCCACAAACCAATATAAATACAATAAATTGCAATTAGTTCCTTTGCATGGAAATTCAACCAATTCAAAACAAACCGTGTATTCTAGAGAGAGAAAATGCTCAAACATATAGAGAGAAAGTGGGGAGAATTCTGGGTAATGTTAGCTTTTACCTGAAAAAAGAGCAGGAAAGAGGATTGACTTTAACCAAACGGCGCAATTCGAATGGGAGGGCCTCGGAAATTCCAAAAACGAACCGTGTCGTTTGATTATCAGAAGTCGATTGGGACAATAGGAAAATTCTTGGTTCTCTGTTTCTCAATTTTGATTTTCTGAGTGGAGGATTTTAGAGGGACAAAGCCGTGGAATTTTCCCGGAAAGTTAAGACTGCCGAAGAGGGGGAAAGGGAGAAGGGCGAAGACCAAAGACCTTTCTTTGACTCTTACCCAAAGTTTAATTTAATTTTTCTTTTTTAAAATGGCATGCGTGACCAAGTCTGTCTCTTCTCTTCCAATTGGATTGGGAGGAGACTTTTAAGCTAGTTTCAACATAATGTTTCTAAGAGATTATTGTAAAAACAGGGCTATTTTTATATTTAAGTAACTTTAAACTTACTTATCAAACTTTCTAAGCGAAATTGTGTTTTCAAAGTACAATTTTTGTGATTTAAAATTTGTCTCAAAGATTTAACAATATAACTTCAAGCTTGAATTCTTATTTTCAAAACACCACTTTTAAAACAACTTAAATTTAGAAACAAATTTTAAAATCAACTCACAATGAAAAATAAGTTTTAAAATGACTTTTGTTTTGACATAAATCCGTGTTTTTATTGTTAAAAAAGTCATGCAAGTTTTTCTTTTTTTAACCAAAAAAAATAGTCATATGCTATAAGCCAAAAATTCAGCTTGTTTGAATTAGTTTACAGCACAAACTAAAAGGTCATTAAAAGGTAAAGTAATTAAACTTTTGATTGAAAAGTTCATGAAAGCTTACATGCGCTTCATATAGTTTCATATATATTTTTAAAAGGCTCAAACTTACAAAAACATAGTTTCAT
Source organism: Euryodendron excelsum (assembly GCA_033060915.1). Taxonomy (NCBI): domain Eukaryota; kingdom Viridiplantae; phylum Streptophyta; class Magnoliopsida; order Ericales; family Pentaphylacaceae; genus Euryodendron; species Euryodendron excelsum. The sequence goes on along the minus strand of CM065381.1, from coordinate 44,949,805 downwards.
ATAGGTAAGTTGTTAAAGCCCAAACTTTTTTAGGGCTCTAAATTTTTTTGAAAGCTTACATGCGCTTCATATAGTTTCATATATATTTTTAAAAGGCTCAAGTCCAAAAGAGCAAAACGGTCCAATAGAAAAACAAGGTAAAAAATTAAGTACACTACTGAACTTAAAAGGAAAAAAAGTAATAACGTAACTTAAAAATTAAATAATTGTACACATAAAAAAATTGAAGGCTCCAAATCTTTTTAAACCTTACATGTTATAATTAAGGACTTATGTCGTTTCTACATCTTTTCTCAAAAAGATCTCAATCCAAATGAGAAAAAAGACCCGTTAGAAAAAGTCAAAATCAATTACACTAGTTCATCTATAAAAAAAAAACTATTAAAATAAATAAATAAATTTTACAAATAAAAAATTCAAGGCCCAAATCTTTTAAAATATTACAAGCTATAGTTAATACATTATAGTGTTTTTACATCTTTTTTGTAAAAAAATTACACCTATCTAGATGAGAAAAAAATGCATGTTAGAAAAAAAAAAACAAAATCAACTACACTAGTTAACTTGAGAAAAAAAAAATTGGTTTAACAAAAAAATAAGTTATTCAAATAAAATGTTTTTGGAGGGCTACATTATTTTTAAACTTTACATGGTATTAAGCTTCTATATAGTTCTTTTTTGTGAAAAAAGGCCCTGGTCCTAATAAGAAAAAATGTCTATTAGAAAAATAAAAGTAATATAGTAGTTAATTTTGAAAAAAAATTCTAATTTACTAAAAAATAGATTTAAAAAATTATTCCACTATATTAAAAATTGTAAAAAGTCTCATATTAAATTGGGCCTCTAGATTCCAAATTTTATTTTCTTGTGCCGGCCTTAAACTTCATAAATGTCCTTTATTTCAGTATTTTTTAAACAACTTTTCTCAAATACATTGAGAATTTATTTTGTTAGTAATTTTTCCAACACCTTTGAATAAGAATTTTTAAGTTCTATACCTCCAAATGAAAAAATATATGTTAGAAGCCAGAAAATAGAGTAAAAAAAAAAAAATGAGATGGTGTATAGTGTTATAAAAATAACTAAGATTATGTACAGTATTATAAAAAACAAAGAAGTAGAAACCACAAGGGATGACCCAATTGATTCTCATGCTAAGCATGAGATAAGATTATATGTAATATTATCAAAATACAAAAATAGAAATCAAAAGGGGTAAATTAATGGTTGACTTATTTGTTGGTTTTATGAGGATTAGCAATCGATCTTTGACTCGGTTGGGTTCTATGAGGGACCCACATGAAGTACTTGACTGACCAACCCGTACCGCTTATATAGTGCAGACCCTCATGCCCACCTGTCACTTAGTACAAGACTCGGCGCTATTAAGGTATAAGGAAATAAAGTTACGTCTTTGCTAATAGTAATTGCTTTGTTATCAACAAAAATAAACATAGTAAACAAGTATATGATCTCCCGATAAAAAGGAGAATAGAAGTATTTGTCATTCTCGTAAAAATTCATCAACATCAGGTATTTATATAATAGGATTAGACATACCAAGTTCTCTTCTTATAAAACAAAATCTATCTTCACTTAGGTGTTTTGTGAAAATATCAGCTAATTGAGGGTCAGTGTTAACAAATTCAAGAACAATATCACCCTTTTGAACATGATCTCTTATTAAATGATGTTGAATTTCGATATGTTTAGTTCTAGAATGTTGGATTGGATTTTTAGACAAATTAATAACACTAATATTATCATATCTAATAGGAATATGATCAAAAAATGATCTAAAATCTTCTAATTGTTGTTTCATCCATAAAATTTGAGCACAACAACTTCCAGCCGCAATATATTCAGCTTCAGTAGTGGATAAAGCAACCAAATTTTGTTTCTTACTAAACCATGAGACTACTAAGTGTCCAAGAAATTAACACGTGCCATTAGTACTTTTTCTATCAATTTTACTACTAGCATAGTTCACATTAGAATATTCAATTAAGTCAAAAAATATGTTTTTAGGATATCACAATACTATATTTTGTGTTCCTAATAGATAACAAAATTATTCTTGTGACGACAGTAAGATGTGATTCTTTGGGGCATGGTTGAAATCGAGCACACATGCACACACTAAATATGATATCAGGTTTACTAGCAGTTAAGTAAACTAATGAGTCAATTATACCTCGATATTTCTTTTCATCTACCGACTTACAGTTTTTATCTTTGTCAAGATTCGTAGTAGTACCCATTGGAGTCCTAATACGCCTTATGTAATACCCGTAATTGCTAATTGACTACATTTCACCCCCCTGTGAAATTAATATCTAAAGTGAAATTCCTTTCGAACCCGTTCTAGTTGTAAGTTCAAAACTCAACTTCATAGAAATTTGGTATCCTGAAAGGTCTTCGATACACGTAATACCAAAAAAATTCGCACCAAAAATTACCCTAACTTTAATCAAGGGTTTCTATTTCGTTTCTCAACAGATTTTGAGGAATCAAGTGTCAAAAATTATCTACCCTTCGAGCCCGATTCCCTTGTGTTCTCGAAACACATTTTCAAGGAGGTTTGATGTAATATCCCATACCTCTATTTATTTAAATTAATGTGAATTTATAGTGTTGTGTTATTTAATACTAGTTATTGCATCCTTGGGGTAAAGAATGACCAATGAAAGACTATGTTGTAACTTGAACCTTTAAGGTGAGACACATGGGATTATTTTTCGTGTGTATTATCTTATATACACTTATGCACACACTCTCTCGCTAAACACACACACACCCAACCGATAGAGAGAGAAAGGGAAGAGAAGAAGAGGAAGGAAAAGGAGAAGGGGAGCTTGGAGAGCCTCAACGCAAGCCAAGAGAGGTCATTGGAAGACTTGAGCAAGCTTGAAGGAGGTAAGGTTCCATTTTCTTCTACAATTGTATATGTGTATGTATCTATCTTTGTGGGTTGTGTTGTTGGGTTGTTGTGGGTGACTCTTTTGAGTCCCAAATTGACTATATATAGAGTATTGTAAGCCCCATTGAAAGATTTGAGAGTTTGAGATTGAAATCTCTAACTTATGCAAGTTAGAGCTTGGGTTCTTAAACCCTACATCCCTTCGATTTACTTGTTTAAAGTATTTCATTCTGAGTTATTATGGTCTTCTTGGGTCAATCTTTATTCCCTAGAAGCATTTGAGGAGTTTAAGAAACGTTTGATGAAGTTTGGTTTGTTTTGAGTGAGGTTTGGAGATTTTTAGGTTTGAAATATGGGTTTTTAGCTCATGAGTCGACTCTCTTGCCTAAAGAGTCAACCCTTTTGTCCATAGAACTCCCTGATTCATCTCTTCAGCTCAGGAGTTGACTCTTTGGTCTCAGGAGTGGCCCTTTTTGTCCAGAGAACTCCTAGATTCATTTTTTCAACTTAGGAGTCGACTCTTTGGTCTCAGGAGTCGACCTTTTTGTCCAGAGAATTCCTAGTTTCACTTTTTCAGCTCCGACACTATTTAGAAAAATAGGCATAACTTTCTCTAGAAAACTCAGATTGATGCACCGTTTAAAGCATTAGATAGTAGATTCATAGACCTTTGTATTCATATAAAGTTTGTACTCTAATTTCTTATAGATTGAGAGATATTGAATTTTGAAGTTGAACCAAAATTCTATCAGTAACATTCTTCTTCCAAAATTTTAGTCAATTTTCTATGGGACATAACTTCTTCACGTGAAATGTGTTTTTAAGCTATGACCAATCAAATTAAAGGCCTTTAAGCATAATTTCATCTGGAACTAGCCTTGTGTGTGAATCTTTTGTTCGGAGTGGTTGGGACGCGATGAAATGATCGATATTTCGGGTTTCATATTTCACCCTCAACCTTATGTTCTCGTTTTACGTTGGGGCCTTGCCCTAGAGTTAGTATCGCTCTTCCATGGTGAGAGTGAGGTGTTGTTGGGTCAGGGTTGAGAGACTTATGTGTTTAGCCTCGGTTTATGTGTTATTACTTTGCCTTATAGTCTTGTATTTATGTTTCTATACTTCCATGTGCATTTTGTATAAGAACGCCTTGTTTAGCACCCGCTCTATCAGAGAGAGGTGAGTAACGATATACCATGAGTAAGACCTATTACTCTCCAAATGCTTTCAAGTTCAATTACGTTTCATGCATTTATTTCCATTTATTTCAATGCCTCAATGATTATGTTCAAGTATAAATGTCATGCGCTGAATTACATACGAACCTTACCTACAATATGAATTACAACCCACAGACTAGAACGTTCACATAACGTATATGTAAGATTTGTAACGTACGATTCTAACTCAAGGTTTTTTTGTGGCAAGACTTTAATCTAGCCCGATAGTCCTAGGATGGGGGACATGAAGTAAACCATCAACATGTAAGGTCTTTAGTGGCAAGACCCTAAACTAGCAACGATAACCCTACGATACGGGACACGAAACAATCTATTGCCATGTTTGGAGACGTCCCTTGGCTTAAAAGTTTAGATGTGACTTTTATGGTTACTATAATTGAGCATATTTCTTATAATTGACTTAAAAAGCCTATGTGTGACTTTTACGGTTACTATAACTAAGTCTAACTCTTATGATTGGCCTGAAGCACTCTACGTGCTAATGACTGAGCGTAGCTCTTAATGACTAAGCCTCGTCTCACAATTGAGCTCTACTCTCATGATTGGCTTAAAGCACTCTATGTTGCTAATGACTGAGCATAACTCTTAATGACTAAGTTTAGCTCTCATGATTAGCCTAAAGAGCTTATGCACATCCTTCATGGTTACTATGTTGGCCTAAAGAGCCCTATGTGTACTATGCGATTGAGACCAAGCGTCCAAAAGGGGGTAGACAGGTGTGAGCCAAAACGGATGTTGGCCTAAAGAGCCCTATGCATGCCGTGTAGCTGAGACCAAGCGCCGAGAGGGGGTAGGCATGTGAGAGCCAGAACGGACAGTATTGTGTTGTGTACTCTAATAGCTTAAGCGCTCCCGAGAGAGTAGGAACGACGAAGTGTTACCGTCGCAATGCATCTAAAACTGTAAGGTAGGCACATGCGTGACATGAAGTGCCAAAGCGGGTAATATTGTACATGGTTAAGATCTTAGCCTAAAGAGTCTATATATATGACCTTTAAGGTTACTAATGTGGAGCCTAACTTTGATATAAGGACATAACACGCTTATGCTCTAGAATGAGAAATATGATTTGTTCAAATGCATCATGACAAGTTACGTATGTTTCCACAAGTATTACTGTCGCGGTGTATCTTTTCGTTTCATGATATTATGATATGCCTTACAGTATCATGCCATGGTATGCTTACAACTGTAATGTTTTGCCTTACGAAATCATGTTATGTTTTATATCTCGCTCCTATGATACTACGTCCGAAATGTCATTGCATGTTATCATGAAAGCTCACGATATAATGTTTCAACACGATGCTTACGCTTCTTATGCTACCTATGTTTCCAAATCTACACTTTTTACGTTTCCAAGAACGATGACAACTGATATATCTAATCGTATTGAACGAACCAAGATATACTTTTATGCTGTGTTATAGTCTATAAGGTCACGCTATGACACGTCTCTCACCTTCTTGACATTTTGTTTTAGAAGTAACGAAATATGTTAACACGGTGGCCTAAGCCATGCATTTTCAAGCTTACACTTATATATTTCTAGGTACATGATATATATGCATAAAAGTTTGGTTATTATCATATACATTGAATAGAAATATATGTCGTATCTCTCCTCTATGATATTATAGTTTCGAAACGGTAGGATGTTTTTATACGACGCCCATGCTCCATTTACACAAATGGTTACCTATAGACTCATTTATAGCTATAACTGCTAGTCCATGGTAATTTCATGCTCATGCATCATTGTTATTCACTAAGTATTAGCTTACGTTTTCTAAAAATGTTTTCAAGTAACCAAATTGGAAGGCCTTAAAGAGAAGTCTATTACGTGGATATTCGGACGGGGGCCCATAGGCCTTATGATGTGTAAAATATTTATGGGCTAGACCCCAATGTCTTGTAATATTATAATTTATAACCGTGGTGGCCTACAATAGGTCCATTTTATGATATATTTATGTTTTTCGAGTTTTGGCACGGTTCTGCTATGTATGACACACGTTTTTAATTCACGTTTATAGAACTTTAATTCTGCAATTATGTATCTTTAAAATGACAAATACATAGGTGTTCAACCGGTTTATGTAATACGGCTTTAGGTAGCCTTGCTACTGGTCGGTCATGTACCCTAAATCCACATAGTTGGGTTATGGGGCGAGACATTTTATTTTTCAAAAAATCCCCGAAAGTCGCTTGTCGCGCCTCGATTTTCGGGTGTTCAAGGTCCTTTTGGCTTGGAGACAAAAAGCACGGAACTCTGTCACTAGAACTCGTCCTCCTAGAAGGATAAATGCGACTAGGTTTGAGAATTGGGTTTGAGAGTGTTTTTGAAGTCTTGTTTTGAAAACCTTAGAGGTATGACTTTGAAATGTTTTGATAAATTAGTTTTTGAAAGTGGCTTTTGAAAATGGCTAAGGGTTTGGAGTCCTAATATGGACAACCTTGGAGGTTGCTCTTGATATATCACCTTCCTTTGGGGTCCTTAACCATAAGAGGGCTAGAAACACCTTAGGTTTATAACCCTTTGAAAACATTTTTAGAAATGCCTTGAAATTGGAGCGTAAGGGATTTGAAGAGGTTATGGAATTGGCTTTTGAAATCTCAAGAGAGTAGAAGATTTTAGAAAAATGAGTAATGAGTATAGTTTAAAATTGAAAGATCATTTAAGAAGGGTTCATGAATTGAAACCTTGAAGCATACTAACCTATGTTGTGTCAGCCTATGGTTAGGGGTGACCTAAGATTAGGTTGGACTAGGGTTGACTAACTAAGGTAGAGTAAACCTAAGGGTAAGATGACTTAGAGTTAACTAACTAGGGTTAAGTTAACCTAAAGTGAGTGAACTAGGGTCAAGTTAACCTAGGGTTGGTCAACTAGGGTCAAGTTAACCTAGGGTTTAGTAACTAGGGTCAAGTTAACCTAGGGTTAAATTGGAAGATGATTTTAAAAAGTTGTTTGATGCACTTTTAGAAAGAGTTTTGAAAAACAAAATATGTTATGCAATAAACTTTGGTAAGGCATCTTTTTGAAGATCATTTCCATGAAAATTTTGATTCTAGCCAAGAGTATGATTTATATGGGTGGTGTTTGGAGACCATTCCAAGGAAGGCTCCCTCATGGCCATTATAACCATTATCTTGGCAAGAGTGCAAGGGGTCAAAAATCAATATAATAACAACTTTTTGAAGCACCATTTTTAATGCAAAGATGGAGAGAATGAATTTTTGAAAACCATCTTTGGAAAAGGTTTTTGAAAACCATTTTCCAAGGAGACCATTCCAACAAGAGAGGGTTCCTATGGCCAAACAAAAGGGAGACCACTCAAGAGAGAGCTCCATGTGGCCATTTGAACCACTAAACTTAAAAGAATGAAAACCTTGAAATTTGGAGGGCTTGAAAACAATTCTTATATAAGTCAAAATCCTATGACGCCAAAAAGAGAGTTAGGGGGTTATTAGGGGATCTTCTAAGGCATGATTTCTAAGATCCCATCTAAATTTCAAGGAGCTAACTCTTGGAACTATTTTTGAAAGAAATATAGAGCTTAGAAATTGGGTGGAACTAAGAGTAATGTAAGCATTGTAGAATATGGTAATAAGCGTAAAAATAAAACCAAGCACACAAGACATGATCAAAATAGTAATATGCAAGGGGTCATGATCATATACAAAGGCTTTTAAGTTACACCACATAAACAATGGGCTCCTAGGCCATACCATTTTAAAGTAGGCTAGTGAGAGATCCCCTACATAGTGGCTCTCACTTGCTTTCTTCTAGGCATGATCTAAGAGCCTTCTTGGCTCAAGCATGCAAGAATGGGGAGTTGAAGATGGGGATTATAATAGAGGATGTCCTAAGTAGGCTAGGGGGGAAAAGAGAAGAGTGGGGGAAGACAAAAATGTAAAAGGGATACCACCTTTTGCCTTCAATGGATGTCTTGATTGCACCTTGAATGACTTCAAGAAGGCTTAAAGAGCTGGAAGGGAGTGTTTAATGGTGTATAAGGCCTTACAGATGAAGTGTATAGGCTTGAGGGAGATGAAATCTAGCCTAAGTGTTGGAGGAGGAGAATATGTATGGAGATTTGAGGTTCTGAAACAGTTTCAGCAAAGCTTCGCATCAATTTCGGAGATGGAATATGCAAAGGGGGAGGCTGGTATTTATAGGCAAACTAGAATAGGCTTGGCGCATGTGTTACATGCGCCTGACCAAAATTTGCCCTGGCGCATGTGGCACATACGTAGGTACTGTTTCATTGGCAGAATGACACGTGGGCCCCAGTGTACTGGTTAAATCCTGACGGTTGATCGAACTTTGGCCAATCTGATGAAAATTTGAGAGCTTCCTACTTATGGTATCAGAATGAGCAATCGATAAAAATTTGAAGTCCTAAACTCAGCCACTTCGAACTAGGGGCTCTCTCCCATTTTTTAGAATTTCCCCACATTCCACCACCTTGCATGGCTGGCTACCCATGCATGTGTTTATTACACATGATATACATGTCATGGCTACATATTAGCTATATTGATAACCTATTATACTATTGGTGCATGATATATATGTCACTCTCACGTGTAGGCAAAGAACACACACATACAAACATTGCACCATAATCCATACTATATAAATGTATTATTTACCTACAACTAGCCTTTTTTCTGACTATAGAGAGAGATAGGGAGTGAGAGAGGGAGACTATGCGGGCTTGCCCCCATACAACCTACCAAGACCCCTCCTCTCCACCCACCTATAACCACTCACCATGTATATAAATTTGAGGTTGCTGCACCCCCTCCCCGGGTTATTCGAAGCTATAGAGAGCTGTAGAGAGAGAGAGAGAGAGAGAGAGAGAGAGAGAGAGAGAGAGAGAGAGAGATGTTAAGAGAGAGAGAGAGAGAGAAAGAACGGGGAAGAAGAAAGAAATTGAGGAGAGAGAAAGAGGGAAGGCAGGCCAGGTAGGAATATTCTCCCCTACCCTTTACACCCTAAACCCACCCTAACTCCACCCTCATCCCCATCACAACCGCTGCAAAACCTATCGAGAAGAAAATCGATGTAACACGGTTGGTTGATCGAATCGAGTCGAGCCAAGGCCTAAGGCTTGTCACAGGGGCATGAGGCTCCTCCTGGACCTCCAAGGGATCCTAAAGAGGCCTCATACCTCTGTGCATCTGCTGGAATGGCCTTGCAAATCAATGTTCCCCAAAAAACACGAGAATGCACCTAACTTGGGCCACCGACCACCATTTCAAACGAGACCACTTGGGTCATCTTCGTCTCGATGTTAGGAACAACTTTCGTGAAGAACACTGTGCCAGAAAACCATGGGAAGAGGGTCAAAATCCAGTTGCAGGTCTGGAACCCTAGGGTTCTGACTATGCAGCGGGATTTTTGACCTAGAACGGCCACCTCCGGCCACTACCGGCCAATCTCTGACCATGGATGTGTAGCCCAGGTCCTTACCTATCTCTAGATCACATATGCATGGCTATGAGATATAATGGGTGGCCAGAAAATGGATAGAAATGCCACCAGTCGCGATGGAGGAAGAAGAAGGTTGTGCCTTCCTCCCCCATGCGCGACTAGTGGCGCGTGAGGGCGCGTCCTTGATTCTCTCGGCCTAAAATTTTTTATAGTGTATTGGTAACACCAAATCATGCCTTTCCCTATTTTTCTGTAATTTTTTGACATTTATATGATTTTTTTGTTAATTAAAAATAGTGTTATAACAAAGAAAATCATATAAATTACAATAAGAAAGGGAATAATCTGAAATTTTGCCGTGATGCCTCAAATATTATGAGGAAACTAGAAATGGGAGAGTACAGGTCATTGGACGCCCCGGTATACATTTCAGATAATCCCCTTCAGTTCTGACACTAGAGGATTTCATTCCTGACGGGCGACGAGAGGGATTCCAAAGACCTACCCCATCAAATTCCCACTGTATTACGATTAATCCATTTACTTAACACTATGAATTTAACTATGAGACTGTGACCCTTGAACACTGAGAGGATGGGCAATTATCGTAAATTATCAATAACCAAACGAGAAGGCTAATTATCGGCTCTTTGTCAAACAAATAATACGAGACTCAGAGACAACCTAATCTGGAAACATCATTAATGTAGGAATCTATGCATTTTTTAAGTTACATACTTACTTTTCTTCCCTAAATAATGATTTGCAAGTTACTGTATTGATTTTATGCCTTTCTGCCTTTCTGCCAATCTGCTTATTAAGTATATGTTTTTCTATAAATGATTTCAAAATGTACATTACATGTATGCTTGCATCACTGGGAAGGAATAAGGAAGGAATAACCGGAATGTGAAAAGAACCCGGGTTTATATCATGAATGAAACCTAACCAACTAGTAAACGGGGCTGTCACAAGTCAGCTTTCATTGGAGCTTGATATCGGGCTAGATGATCTTGAATGGGATTCGCAATTGATGAAGGAGTATCATGGGCGAACCCACTGTCTAGAAATGGCCCTGGGCAGGACATACCTGTAAGATCCTGGTATAAGTAAAAAGAAACTATAAAGGACATATGCATGCGATATCATTCTTTTTACTGCATTACATTTAATCTTGTACATTATAAAATTCATGGAATTCCTACTGGGCTTCATAGCTCACTTCTATCTTATGGGACATTTTCAGGAGTAGAGGCATCAACGAGTTTTCCGAGAAAATGAATACGGAAACGGGTTCCATTACTATATTACCTCTTTGGGAGAACACAAGTTAATTAGTCTTTTTGGAATATTTTGTAATGAGACTTAAAAACAATAGTTTCACTATCTTTCCTTCATGTTGAGATCTATATTCATGAATGTCGTTACCTTTAAACCCCTAACCCTAAACTCCTTGTCCCGACCTAGAGAGATGAAGTGGGTCGTGATAAAAGTTGGTATTAGAGCACGGTTTTAGATTATTTGGGATTTAAACATCTTTCATGTTGAACACACCCTTCACATTACCTTTCTAGTATCAATTGAGTGTTGATTCTAACTTTCGTGTGTAGATGAATCTATCAGTGTGGGATGATTTACTTATGCACCAACTTGAAGTCAAGAGTAACATAAGGAATAACCGTAGAACAATGACCAATAAATAGACCAAGGCTCTTCTTAAGCTTGAGATAACATGAGTTTCTCAGCGATGGGGTGACCTTCCTAGGAGTACCTAGGACTCGATTATTCGACACAAGATGACTTCCTTAAAGGAAATAGTTCAGGAGGCCACAGAGATTTTGAGGAGTCCTGCTGAGTAACAACACCTGACATTGAGCATGCAGTTGTCTGAGGAGTTACCTATTCTAGGAGTTCAAGGACACCCTAAGCCACACCCACCACACCTTGCTACACAAGGACAACAGTTTGCCCCGCTTACAACACCGCCTCCTACTTATTATCCACCATCTCCTGAGTATCACCCCCTGACTCCTGAGATGTCCGTGGACGACCATACCCCGGTAGCCAGTCCTGTTATACCGGTGGTATCCAACACCCCGGTGATAGATGTATCCGATAGTGAGGAAGAGCCAGAGGAGGATATGAGTATGTGATTTAGGCAGGAGTTTGTAATGCGGTTATGGTTATATTATGTGTTTCTTCTTCTATTAGTGACTGTATTAGTGTTTGCAGTCCTCCCTATTTTGAGCAATTATAGATGGAGAAGCGAACGAGAGGGTGTTAAGTAATTTTGTTGTATTTACTTAAACACCTAATCTACTTACCTTTTCTACATAATTATTACTAGTTTTGTGAATCTTTTAATGGCATCTTGACTTATGATTTAGCAAAATAGGAATCTAACTCAACTTAATAACAATTTTAGATGGCAAGGACAAGAACTGGAGAGGGAACTAGTGAGAACAGCGATGCCGCATCCAACACCCAATTAGAACAGATTCTGCAAAATTTGCAAGCAGTGACCAATCTGCTGCAACAGCAGCAGCAAAATCGCCAGGCACCACCTGCCCCTCAGCAGCCACCACTAACCCCCGAACCTCAAAGAGCAGCACCGATTCCAATACCCAACCTAAACTCCGAGGAGAGAAAGACCAAACCGCTTCGAGAATTTCAGAAGCAAAACCCTCCAAAATTTGGAGGAGAACCTGATCCCTTAATCACAAAACGTTGGCTTAAGCAAACCCGTAAGGTGTTAGACATTATAGGAACACTTGCGGAGTATCAGGTAGAATTCGCAACTTATCGTCTCGAGGGAGAGGTAGACTTTTGGTGGGATTCTGTGAAACACATAAGGGATGTGAGAAACTTGACTTGGGATGAATTTGTGGTTCTTTTTCATAACCATTACTTTCGAGAGATAGTGAAGGATGCCAAAATGGAAGAGTTTGTGTAGCTGCAGCAAAATAACAGCACAATGAGTCAGTACGTGGCTACATTCTTAGAGTTATCTAGATTTGCCTCAAATGTCGTGTCCACAGAGGAATGAAAAACCCGAAGGTTTCTTAAGGGATTGAGACCAGCAATTTGGTCTCGAGTTGTTGCTTTCATTGGTTAATAGTTTTCTAAAATCATTAACTGGGCCATGTTAATAGAATAAGAACTAGATGGGCAGCAGCAAGCAATAAGTCGGAAGGATTCTGGCCGAAGTATGAGAAGTTCCTCCATCTTTAGCAATGCTAGATGCCCAAACCAGAGATACCAACCCTACCCTTCCAATTCTAAGGAAACATCAGAGAATGGACTCGTTTTCTTTAATTGCAACTAAAAGGGGCATTTTAAATGAGACTGCCCTTAGATCATGAGAAATAGGGACGGTCTTAGCAACCGACTACCTCCACGAGCGCAACTGACTCAAAATTTTTCAGCTGCCTCCACATCGATGTCCCGATAAACTACAGCGGGGAGACTTATATCCACCTCATTCAATTCCAATCGAGTGAATCCAGGAGTGGCAGATAAAGGGAAACAAGTTGGTAATATTAGTGCACCTTGGATGTTCACCATTCTTACAACTAGAGGAAACTGTGAGAACCATAATGCCATAATCGAAGGTATGATCTTACTTTACAACTCATAGGTCACAGTATTATTTGATTTAGGAGCTACACATTCATTCATTTCCAAGAAATGTGTAGACAATCTAGAATTGCCCACTGAATTACTGGCCATACCACTTAGCATTCAAACACCCACTAGTGGAACAGTTATGGTACGAGTAGGATGTCCATCCAGTAGTGTGCGGATAAGTACCTTTGAATTTTCAATTGATTTGGTCCAGATAGATATGGAGGGATTTGATATAATCCTAGGAATGGATTGGTTAGCAAAGAATAAGACAGTCATGGATTACTGTCAGAATATATTGACTTTATGGCGTCTTAGTGGATGTATGGTGCCATTTCCAGAGGAAAACAACACGAACTTTGTACAACCCCCTGTGACTCTTCGAGAATGGCAAAAGATGGCAGAAGGATGTTTCTGTCTTCTTATCACTTTGTCAGAAGAGAGTGAGAGCCTAACCGAGACCAAGCAACTACCTGTGGTATATGAGTTCCCTGATGTATTTCCTGAGGATCTACCCGGAATACCCCCAGATTAGGAAATAGAGTTCATAATTGAGTTATATCTAGGAGTAGCTCCTATATCCATTGCACCTTATAGGATGGCCCTAGCAGAATTTAAAGAACTGAGGATGCAATTGGATGAGTTATTAGAGAAAGGGTATATCCACCCTAGCACATCGCCCTGGGGAGCATCAGTGTTATTCGTGAAGAAGAAGGACAGAACCCTCAGGTTATGTATAGACTATTGGTAGTTGAACAAGGTTACCATTAAGAATAGCTATCCACTCCCGAGAATCGACGACTTGTTTGATCAACTTAGAGGAGCAACATACTTTTCTAAGATAGACCTGAGGTTAAGATACCATCAGCTGAAGGTAAGGGAGTTTGATATACCCAAAACTTCCTTTAGGACTCGCTATGGTCATTATGAATTTGTGGTGATGCCCTTTGGATTGACTAATGCACCTACTGCCTTTATGGACATGATGAATAGAGTATTTCGAACCCAACTGGATCATTTTATGATTGTTTTTATAGATGATATTCTTATATATTTGCCTGATGAGGAAACCTATAAGGAACGCTTAAGAATCACCTTGCAAATCTTAAGGAAACATCAGCTTTATGCCAAGAAGAGTAAATGTGATTTTTAGATGAAAGAAGTAAAATTCTTAGGGCATGTAATTTCAAAAGAAGGGATAACAATAGAACCTACAAAGATAGAAGCAGTGATAGATTGGAATAGACCTTTTACTCTATCAGCAATTCAAAGTTTTCTAGGATTAGTAGGATATTACAAAAGATTTGTGGAAGAATTCTAAAAAATAGTAGGCCCACTTACCTAACTAACTAGGAAAGGAGTAAAGTATGTCTAGACAGATAAGTGTGGTGAAGCATTCCAACTACTGAAAGAAAAACTAACTACTGCACCCGTTCTCACTCTTTCCGTAAGTGAAAAGCCTTATGTAGTTTACACTGATGCCTCACATAGAGGATTGGGATTTGTTTTGATGCAAGAAAGAAAAATTGTATCTTATGGATTGAGACAGCTCAAAAAGCATGAACAAAATTATCCTACTCACGACCTAGAAATGGTCGTAGTAATCTTTGCCCTTAAGATCTGGAGATATTACTTGTATGGGGAGAAGTTTGAACTATTTACGGACCACAAAAGTCTTAAATACATCACCACCCAAAAGAACTTGAACTTAAGACAAAGAAGATGGGTATAATACATGGAGGACTACAACTTCACCTTACAGTATCATCCAGGCAAGGCAAATGTTGTGGCAGATGCCTTAAGTAGGAAAAATCGGGGGCACGTGAGTAGTATTGTGCTAGAAAGATAGAAAATTGTACAATTACTAGAATCCTATGAAGGGTTAGAAGTTAGGGAAGGGGTACTGTTTAGCATTCATATACAATCCCAAACATTAGAAGAAGTCAAATAGGTCCAACAAAGGAATTCAAAAGTACAAGAGATAAGAGAAAGAATGGAAAAGGGGACGATTGAACCAGGATGGACTATAGATGCAAAAGGTAAACTCCGGTACAAAGATAGATATTTTGTGGTAGATGAGGACAAGTTAAAGCAAAAAATTTTGTTTGAAGCACATCATTCTAAGTTTACAATCCATCCAGTAAACACCAAGATGTACCAAGATCTTAAGTGACAATATTATTGGAAAGGGATGAAGAAGGACGTCGCTAAGTTCGTGACACATTACCTCACCTGCCAACAAGTAAAAGCTGAACACCAATGACCAGGTGGACTATTACAACCCCTGCCAATAGTAGAGTGGAAATAGGATTATATCACCATGGACTTCATCACTGGAATACCCAGAACCCGTCAAGGATGTGATACGATTTGGGTAATCGTAGATCAGTTAACAAAAATTGCTCATTTCTTACCTATTAAGTCTACTGATAACCTTAGTACTCTAAGCAGATTGTATCTAAAGGAGGTATTACGATTGCATGGAGTGCCTAGAACCATTGTATCAGATCGTGACCCAAGGTTTGCTTCGCAGTTTTGGCAAAGCTTACAAAAAACCTTAAGAACCCAAGTATGCATGAGTACAGCTTATCACCCACAAACAGATGGCCAATCCGAGAGGGTTAACCAAATCCTAAAAGATATGCTTCGTGCTTATGTGATAGACTTTCAAGGGACTTGGAGTGATCATCTACCATTGGCTGAGTTCGCTTATAACAGCAGTTACCAAACGAGTTTAGAAATGGCCCTATATGAACCATTATATGGGCGACCTTGCCGAGCACCTAACTGTTGGTTATAACCTGATAACAAATTCCTGTATGAATTAGAGATCATTCGAGAGACCACAGAAAAAGTAAGACTCCTACAAGAACGGCTTAGAACTGTCCAAAGCCGATAGAAGAGTTATGCAGATCAGCGTAGACGGCCCTTGGAATTTCAGGTAGGCGACCAAGTGTTCTTGAAGGTAACACCCCATAGAGGTGTAATCTGTTTTGGCAAGAAAGGGAAGCTTGCACCTCAATTTATTGGACCTTTCCGTATTTTGGAAAGAATTGGACAAGTGGCATACCGGCTAGAATTACCTTCAGAATTAGATCGGATACACAACGTGTTCCATGTGTCTATGTTGAGACAATGCCACCCTGACCCTACTCATACTATTTAATGGGAGAATATCGAGGTACAACTCGATCATTCCTATTATGAGAGACCAAGTAAAATAGTGGACCATCAAGTAAAAGTATTGAGAAACAAAGAGATCCCCTTAGTCAAGGTAATATGGCAACATCACGGGGAAGAAGAAGCAATGTGGGAAGCAGAAATGGATATCAGAACAAGGTATCCTCACCTATCTGAGACTCATTTCGAGGACGAAATTTCCTAAAGGAGGTAAGACTGTAATACCCGTAAATGCTAATTGATTACATTTCACCCCTATTAGGATTGGAAAGACCAAACCCTGTGAAATTAATATCTAAAGTGAAATTCCTTTCGAGCCTGTTCTAGTTGTAAGTTTAGAAATCGACTTCATAGAAATTCAGTCTCCTAAAAGGTCTTCGATACACGTAATACCCGACAAAATTCGCACCAGAAATTACCCTAACTTTAATCAGGGCTTTCTCTTTTGTTTCTCGACGGATTTTGAGGAATCAAGTGTCAAAAATTATCTACCCTTCGAGCCCAATTCCCTTGTATTCTCAAAACGCATTTTCAAGGAGGTTTGATTTTTCGAAAAGTCCTCGAAAATCGCTGCACCAGGAAAATTCGCACCCAATTTTGCCAAAACTTCGGTATAAGCGTTCTCTCTCACCCCGCATTGGAAACATAAGAAATTTAAGCCTAAACCAATTAATTTTTTGAGAGCTTCCTACTTATGGTATCAGAATGAGCAATCGATAAAAATTTAAAGTTCTAAACTCAGCCACTTCGAATTAGGGGTTTTCTCCCATTTTTTAGAATTTCCTCACATTCCACCACCTTGCATGGCCGGCCATCCATGCATACATTTAGTACACATGATGTACATGTCATGGCTGCATATTAGTTATATTGATAGCCTATTATACTATTGGTGCATGATATATATATATATATATATCACTCTCATGTGTAGGCAAAGAACACACACATACAAACATTGCACCATAATCCATACTATATAGATGTATTATTTGCCTACAACCAACCTTTTTTCTAACTACAGAGAGAGATAGAGAGTGAGAGAGGGAGACCATGCGGGCTTGCCCTCATATAACTGACTAAGACCCCTCCTCTCCACTCACTTCTAACCACTCACCATGTATATATATATATATATATATATTTGAGGTTACTACACCCCCTCCCCGGGTTATTCGAAGCTACAGAGAGTTGTAGAGAGAGAGAGAGAAAGAGTTGTAGAAAGAGAGAGAGAGCCGTAGAGAGAGAGAGAGAAGGAGAGAATGGGGAAGAAGGAAGAGATCAGGGAGAGAGAAAGAGGGAAGGCAGGCCAGGTAGGAACATTCTCCGCTACCCCCTACCACCCTAAACCCACCCTAACTCCACCATCATCCCCATCATAGCCGCTGCAAAACCCATCAAGAAGAAAATCGATATAACACTGTTGGTTGATTGAATCGGGTCGAGCCAGGGCCTAAGGCCTGTTACAGGTGCATGAGGGTCCTCTTGGACCTCCAAGGGATCTTAAAGAGGCCTCATAACTCTGTGCATGTGCCAGAATGGCTCTGCAAAGCGAGGTTCGCCGGAAAACACGAGAATGCACCTAACTCCGGCCACCATTTCTGACGAGACCACTTAGGTCTTCTTCGTCTTGACGTCAAGAACAACTTTCGTGAAGAACAATTTACCAGAAAACCACAGGAAGAGGGTTAAAAATTTAGTTGCAGGTCTGGAACCCAAGGGTTCCGACCATGCAGCGGGGTTTTCGACCTAAAACGGTCACCTCTAGCCACCACCGACCAATCTCTAACCATTGATGTGTAGCCCATGTCCTTACCTACCTCTGGGTCACACATGCATGACTAGCAGGTACGGTGGGTAGCCAAAAAATGAATAGAAAGCCCCAACAGTCGGGTTGGAGGAAGAAGAAGGCTGTGCCTTCCTCCCCCACGCGCGGCTGGTGGCTCGTGAGGGCATGTCCCTAATTCTCTTGGCCATAAAATTTTTATGGTGTATTGGTAACACTAAATCATGCCTTCCCCTATTTTTTTGTAATTTTTTGACATTTATATGATTTTCTATTAATTAAAAATATTGTTATAACAAAGAAAATCATATAAATTACAATAACAAAGGGAATAATCTGAAATTTGCCGAGATGCCTCAAATATTATGAGGAACCTAGAAATGAGAGAGCACAGGTCACTAGACGCCTTGGTATAAATTCCAGATAATCCCCTTCAGTTCTGACATCGGGGGATTTCATTCTTGACGGGTGACGAGAGGGATTCCAAAGACCTACCCCATCAAATTCCCACTGTATTGTGATTAGTCCATTTACTTAACACTATAAATTTAATTATGAGACTGTGACCCTTGAACATCGAGGGGATGGACAATTATCGTAAATTATCGATAACCAAACCAGAAGGCTAATTATCAGCTTTTTGTGAAATAGATAATATGGGACTTAGGGACAACCTGATCTGGAAACATCATTAATGTAGGAATCTATGCATTCTTTAAGTTACATTCTTGCTTTTCTTCCCTAAATAATGACCTACACGTTACTGTATTAATCTCATACCTTTCTGCCAATCTGCTTATTAAGTATATGCTTGTCTATAAATGATTTCAAAATGTATATAACATGTATGCTTGCATCACTGGGAATGAATAAGGGAGGAATAACCGGAATGTGAAAAGACCCTGGGTTTATATCATGGATGAAACCTAACCAACTGGTACACGGGGCTACCACAAGTCAGCTTTCATTGGAGCTTGATATCGGGCTAGATAATCTTGAATGGGATTCGCAATTGATGAAGGAGTATCATGGGTGAACCCATTGGCTAGAAATGGCCCGGACATGACATACTTACAGGATCCTGGTATTGATAAAAAGAAACTATAAGGGATATATGCATGTGATATCATTCTTTTTACAGCATTGCATTTAATCTTGTACATTATGGAATTCATGAAATTCTTACTGGGTTTTATAGCTTACTCCTATCTTATGGGACATTTTCAGGAGTTGAGGCATCAACGAGTTTTCCGAGGAAATGAATACAGAAATGGGTTCCATTGCTGTATTACCTCTTTGGGAGAACACAAGTTGATTAGTCTCTTTGGACTATTTTGTAATGAGACTTAAAAACAATAGTTTCACCATCTTTCCTTCGTGTTGTAATAATAAAAGTTATGACTTTTGATTTGTGTTGAGATCTATATTCATGAATTGTTGTTACCTCTAAACCCCTAACCCTAAACCCCCTGTTCTGACCTAGAGAGATGAAGTGGGTCGTAACACTTTAAGTCCTCTATTTCAAACCTTTTTAATAAATCTTTTATGTACTTGGATTGATTGATGAAAATGCCTTCCTCATATTGCTTAATTTGGAGTCCAAAAAAGAAATTTAATTCTCTCATCATACTTATTTCAAATTCTCTTTGCATACATTTAGAAAATTCTTTTAACATCTCTTCATTAGTAGCACCAAAAATAATATCATCAATATATATTTGCACTACTAACATGTCATAATCTTTAAATTTTAAAAAAAAAAAGCAGTATCAATTTTTCTTTTTGAAAAACCATTATCAATAAAAAATTTATTTAATCTTTCATATCATGCTCTAGGAGCTTGTTTTAAACCGTATAAAACTTTTGTAAGTTTGAAAACGTGGTTTGAAAAATTATGATTTTGAAAACCAGGGTGTTATTTAACATAGACTTCTTCTGAAATATAGTCATTTAAAAATGCATTTTTAATATCCATTTGATAAAGTTTGAAATTATTAAAACATGCAAATGAATGATTCTAATACTTTCAAGTCGAGTTACGGGTGCAAATGTTTCATCAAAATCAATTCTTTCTTCTTAGTTGAACCTTGAGCTACCAATCGAGTTTTATTTCTAATAATAACTTTGGATTCATTTATTTTGTTTTTAAAAATTCATTTTGTACCAACCACGGGATAGTCATTAGGTCTTGAAACTAAAGTCCAAACCTTATTTCTTTCAAATTGATTTAACTCTTCTTGTATAGTTAAGATCCAGCTTTCATCATTTTTATCCTTTTAAAAATATTTAGATTCAATTTGAAATAAAAATGCTAAATTACCACAAATATTACGGAGAGAAGAATGAGTTTTTATACCTTATGAGGGATTGTCAATAATCAACTCCTTAGGATAATTGTGTGCATACCTTAATCTTTTGGCAAGTCTTATGTATTTTCTTTGGATCCTTCGTCACTTGGAAGAAACTCAGTTGAATTTTCTCCTTAATTCTTTTTTATGAAAGATTATCTTAAAGATTCATTTTCTCTTTTCATAATGGTAAGATCTTTCATACTTTGTTCAATATTTATATCATCGTCAATAGTAATTTTTTTGAAAAAAATATTGTTAGATTCATCAAATGCTATATGAATAGATTCTTCCTCCACTAAGGTTCTTTTGTTAAAACTCTATAAGCTTTACTAGATATAGAATACCAAAGAAATATGGCCTTATCGGATTTAGTATCAAATTTACTCAAATTATCTTTGTTATTATTTAAAAAAAATATTTACATCCAAAAGTATGAAAATAACTAATATTAGGTTTTCTTTCTTTTCAAAATTCATATGGGGTTTTCTTAAAAATAAGCCTAATCATAACACGATTCATAACATAACAAGCGCTATTAATGGCTTTGGCTCAAAAGTATTTTGGTAGATTATTTTCACATAACATTATTCTAACCATTTCTTCAAGAGTTTTATTTTTCTTTTCTACTACACCATTTTGTTGTGGTGTTCTTGGTACCGAAAAGTCATATTCAAAACCATTTTTATCACAATATTTTTCAAATTGTAAATTATCAAATTCACCACTATGATCATTTCTAATAGTTGTAATTGTAAAACTTTTTTCACTTTGAAATTTTTTACAAAATTTTACAAAAATGTGTAATGCATCATCTTTATATACAAGAAAAAAGGTCCATGTATATATTGAATAATCATCAACAATGACAAGTGTATATTGTTTTTTACCTAAACTAATTGTCCTAGTTGAACCAAATAAATTCATATGTAATAATTATAATGGTCTAAAGGTAGAAATAATATTTTTTAATTTAAAAGAAATTCTAGTTTGTTTTCCTTTTTAACATGCATCACAAAATTTATTTTTTTCAAATTTGATTTTTGAAAATCTAATGATTAAATCATTTTTAGAAAGTTTTGAAATCAAATCTATGCTAACATGTGCAAGCCTTTTATACCATAACCAATTACTATCACTCATAATTGAAAAATATTTTACATCACTAGAAGATATATCATTAAGATCAACTACGTATACATTTTCATGCCTATGACCTACAAATAATATTTTATTATCTATGATATTTTCTAGTATGCAATGAGTATTTTAAAAAATAACTCTATTTCCTTTATCACATAATTGACTAATACTAATCAAATTATGTTTCAAGCCTTCAACAAGTAAAACATTTTCAATAATAGGAAAAGATTTTTACCGATGCTACCAATACCTATGATCTTTTCTTTGTTATTGTCTCGAAAAGTCACATATTCCCCATCTTTAGGTACTAGAGTTGTAAATATTGATTCTTCACCTGTCATATGCCTTGAGCAAGCACTATCAAGAAACCATCTTGTTCTTTTGGATTTTAAGCGCACTTACAAAAACAAATCAACTATTGATTTTGGCACCCAAACATTCTTGGGGCTATGGAGGTTAGCTTTAAAATTACTTGAACTCACAATTTTTTTAGGAACCCAATCTTGTTTAACTCCAATATATATATATATATATATATATATTTTTAAGTGGGCAAGAATGTGATTGATGACCTTTCTTATAGCAATAATAACATGTAGAGTGTGGATTACTAGATGATATTGTTTTAACAAAGAAATTTTTGTAAAACTTTTGCTTTTGAAAATGATTGTAACAAATTTCAACTTTGTCAAAAACACATCTTTGTTTTCCAAGTAACATATCCAAATTTTCTCTTCATTTTAAAAACTTTAAAAGAATATTATTCAATTAGTCAACTTTTATTTTCAAAGAATTATTTTTATTTTTTAAATTATTTGAAGTTGAAGTTTTAAGTTTGAAAGATAAGTTTTCAACATTCTTTTTAAAATTTTATTTTTATTTTTCAAAATTTCATTTTCTTGAGAGATAAAAGAAATAATCTTTTTGAGGACTACATTTTTTATACCTAATTTTTTAATATCATTATGCAATTCCTCAAAAGGATTTTGTAATTCTTTATAAGAAAAATGTTCATTAAAAGTATCACATACCTCATTGTATTCCTTTGCCATTAAGTATAGGTTGACAACTTCATTATCACTTTCTTTCAAACTACTATCATCACTTTCTCCTCAAGCTATTACCATAGCTTTTCTTTTTATCACTTTCCCTGAATTTTTGAGTTGAGGATACTTAAATTTTATATGACTTGCATTTTTGCATTCATAACAAATTATTGTATCATTTTTGCTACCTTTTTGTTTTGCTCCATCATTCTTTGAAAATTTTCGTCCGGCTTGTTTCTTCTTTCTTAAAAATCTTTTGAATTTATTTGTAATCATGGCAAGCTCCTCCTCTTTATTACTAGTTTCTCCATCATTTCTATCAAATGTGGAGGAAGTGGTGGATGATTTCAACGCTATGCTTTTCTTTTTTTTGCTTTGGTCGTCATCCATTCTCATGGTAAGTTCGTGAGTCATGAGTGAACCTAAAAGCTCATCCAAGCTAAGTCTCGTGAGTTCTTTGGCTTCTTGTATTACAGTTACTTTTGGCTTTCAACTCCTTAGTAAAGACCTAAGAATCTTTCTCACCATTTCAATATTAGTATAACATTTATCTAGATATTTCAAGGCATTTATAATATCAGTAAATCTAATAAACATATCAGAAATAGACTCCTCTTGATTCATTTTAAACAATTCATATTCATAAACAAGCATGCTAATTTTAGACTCTTTGACTTGATTAGTTCCCTCATGTGTAACTTCTAATTTGTTTCAAATTTCCCTAGCCAACTCACATGTAGAGATTCTATTAAACTTATTAGGATCTAAAGCATAATATAGTAAGTTCATGAGTTTGGAATTTATTTGAACACTTTTTAAGTCATTCTCATTCCATTCACTTTATTCTTTAGGTACTTTTTGTTCACCTATGATTTTGGTTGGTATTTTAGGACCACTAACTATAATTTTTCATAATTCATAATCTACAGCTTAAATGTAAATTCTCATTCTAGTTTTTCAATAATTATAATTTGTTCCATTGAACAAAGAAGGTCCTATTGGTAGATTGATTTTCGATAAGTAATGTTCCTACTATGGTTGCCATTATCTACTCTACGATGGTTAAAGCAAATGCTAGAACCCTTGCTCTGATACCAATTGTTAAACCAGGTGACACCCAAAAGGGGGGGTGAAATGAGTTTATAATTAAAATTTAAAATTTAAAATAATTAAATGCACTTAATTTTTAAGTGGTGAGATACAATAGAAAAGATATAAAATATTAAACTAAATATGTAATGAATAAGACAATTTAAAATATAATCAAGGTGTAATTAGTACAATGGATTTAAGTGTGTGTGTATCTCAAAATATTAAACTAAATACGTAATGAATAAGACAATGTAAGATATAATCAATGTGTGATTAGTACAATAGATTTAAATGTGTGTATCTCAAGTATATCAAGACAATATATATATATATAAGAAAGATATTAAGCAAGATATAAAGAGAAAAAAGAGAAAAGATCAAACACAACAATATAAAGTGGTTCAGTTGGCTTCTCTTATGCCAAACCTACGTTCACCTCCAATGCTCCTTCATTGGGCAAATCCACTATTATTCAAATAGCTTTACACCACTAGCTTGTCTGGTTGCTAGTAAACCTTTACACCAAGTGTTTTGTTTCAAAACCATTCAAAAAACAACCATTTGTTTTACTCTCCAAACAAAGCATCAAAATGATCTTTTTCTTCAAGCGTTCCTCTCAACCACTCAAGAAATAAATTACAAGGGTAAAATAACCCTTTTACAAATGATATAGGGAAGTTGAAGTTCACAACCATAAATACAAAACTCTTAAGAGTGGAATAAAGCAATGAAACTCAAAGATGAAATAGAATGATTAAGAAGTAAAGCTCAAAACTTGAATATTTTGATGAATATAACTTTCTATACTCAATTTTTGTAATATCTTGTATATCTCTTGCTTCTCTTGTGTATCTCTATTTATAAAGGAAGGATAATGGATTATTTACAGCTTAAAATTAACTTCTAGCTGTTTGAGAAAGTATTGAAGATTTCTTCCCATTGAGCTACTTGTTGCCAGACAGATTTTTAAATTTCTGATTAGATGCTTTCACTTCCACCTCTATTTTTGCCTTAATAACATTCGAATTTGAAAATGTTCATAAGAGAAAGGTTGTATCCATTGAAGTTAGATTTTCAGAATCTCAAGAATTAGGTCTATCCAATGATCAGATCAAACGTTATGATCAAAATATTGAAACTATCTCCCGGTTGGCATATTTAAATTTCTACAGAGTTGCCTTCACTTTCACCTCGATTTTCTCCCTTACAACATTCGAATTTAAAAATGAATATAAGATAAAAAAAAATTGTAGACATGGAAATCATCATTTCAGAATCGTAAGAATTAGGTCAATCCAATGGTCAAATAAACAATTATGATCAAATTATTCGAGCAGTCTCCCAAGTGTTATATTTTGAGCTTTTTCTCCAATGTGTCACCTTCTAGCTCCGCTTTATCCATAAGACATTCTGTTCACGAAGTACTCATAAGATATCATTTATAGGAATTTGAGTATTATTTTCAATGTTATAAAAATCAGATCAATCCAACGATTGGATCAAAAGATATGTATATATATACATATATATATATATATGCATATATATTATAATACTAAAGCTATCTTCAAGGAGCTTTTTTGCTATTATTTTTTATTGAGTATTCTTCTTCATGCTATGTATTCATTTTATGTCTACAACTAACAATAACTTCAAGAAATGTTTGATAATTAACATTTAAAACATAAATAAAAAATTAAATGATTTACATTAACAGGCACAATATATTTAAAATCTTATCATAAAATTATTTAAAAATCTTAACTAATATATCAAACATACTTTATTATGAAATCTTGAGATTAACCAAATTTTAATCATTAAAATATTTATGTTTGTTATCATTAAAATCAATTAATGAAAACTTTTTTTTTTTTTTTATGATTGGATACATATCCAAGACTAACACAACAAAAATATATCAAACAAAAAAAACATCTCAAAACAGAAAAGACTACACCAGATCTGAGACAGCCACTGGAGCAATAGAGGTTGGAACCTCCTCTATCCAAACTGTTAATTGTTGTAACTGTAGAGTCAGTTTTGCCAGATAGTGAGCCACTTTGTTACCTGTCCGATACACATAAGATACCTTACTAGATCGAAATGCTTTCAACTTTCTTCGAATATAAGCAGTCAAGTGGCCCAGTGGAGATAAATTATCCTCTTCACAATTAATAGCATTTATAATGGACAGTGAGTCTCCTTCAATATGAATATGGTATAAACCCAATTCTTCTGCAAATACTAGACCTTTCCATGCTACTACAACCTCTATATGCTCCACACTCCAAGCTTTAGTAATTTGTTCTGCCATAGATGCGATGATCTCACCTTTTTCATCCCTTACCACCACTCCTATACCAGCAATTCCATTATGAAGGAAGGACCCATTAGTATTAATTTTATATTCCATGCTCATTCCTAAAATGAACTTGCACTTTCAATTTAGCTTGCAAATATTCAGCAAAGTAGACACTAGAAAGACTAGCTATCTCCTGAGGTTGTATACACTTACCTCCAAATGTGTTGTTGTTCTTGTTAAGCCAAATATTCCAAGCAATCAACATAGCTAGACTAACCTGTCGCACATCTGATTTTTGCCACAAATCCACTACCTAATGCATGAAGTCACCCCTATCACTGAAATGGAGATTCAAAGCAAAAGAAAACTGCTGCCATACATCATAAGCAAAATTGCATAAAACAAAGCTGTGAAAAATAGTCTCCTGGGCACTGCCACACATTCCACAAATTCCATCCACATTAACCTTCTGCTGGATTAGTTTCGTCTTCACCAGAAGAATTCCCAAACATGCTCTCCAAGTAAACAACTTGACTTTGTTTGGAACATTTAATTTCCAAACCATAGTCCAAAATCTCTCTATCAGTGATGGATTTGAGCATCCTAAACTGCCCTTTGCTGTTCTCTTCTGTGCTATTGCCAAATGATACGCTGATTGCACAAAAAATATACCATTTTTAATATAGTGCCAGATTTCTGTATCACATGTTCGACTTGGACTGAGAGGTAAGCTGCAAATCTGCACTGCTTCAAAGTCCATAAAAAGAGCTCGAACAATCTCTTCATTCCATTGCCACCTATCTTTGTCAATTAGGTCAGCAACCTTTTTGATCCCAGGAGAAACTTTTCGAGGACTACTAATCTTGAAGGATGAAGGAGTCGGAATCCATTTACTGTCCCATATCCGAATACTATCCCCATTCTCAACTCTTCACCGAAGTCCAACTTGTAATAGCTCTCTAGCTTCCCAAATACTCTGCCATGTGAAAAAGGGATTGGCACCCAACTCCGCTTCTAAAAAACCAGTATTAGGAAAATACTTCGCCTTTAGGATTTGACCCACTAGAGATGATGTGTTTCACACCAGCCGCCAGCCCTACTTTGCCAATAAGGCTTTATTGAATGCACCCAAATCTCTAAAAATCATCCCGTATTCTTTCTTACTAGTGCATAATGAGTCCCAACTAATCCAATGAATTTTCTTTTTGTCTTCAAAATGTCCCCACCAATACTTGCTGATCATAGAATTGATCTCATCACAAAGCATCTCCAGAACCTTGAAGCAAGACATAACATAGATTGGGATCGCTTGTGCTACAGCTTTAATAAGGACTTCCCTCCCGGCTTGAGACAATAATTTTTCTTTCCATCCTTGAATTCTTTTC
The DNA here is from genome assembly GCA_033060915.1 of Euryodendron excelsum. Classification (NCBI taxonomy): domain Eukaryota; kingdom Viridiplantae; phylum Streptophyta; class Magnoliopsida; order Ericales; family Pentaphylacaceae; genus Euryodendron; species Euryodendron excelsum. The sequence continues at coordinate 44,922,297 of CM065381.1, read as the reverse complement.
CATATTCTATCCTTAACGTACATGAACACTTCCTTTTTTGAGCGGCCTATAATTGATGGCATTCCCAAGTACTTCCATGACTACCAAAAATATTAACTCCCATAATCTGTCGAATACTTTCAAGCTCAGACTCCACCATATTCTTGCTAAATACCACTACTGACTTGTGTAGATTTACCTTTTGCCCAGATGCCACTTCATACACATGCAAGATTCTCATAATCTCTATTGCTTCTTCCTTAGTAGCATTGGCAAACAACAAGCTATCATCTGCAAAGAAAAGATGAGATATAGATGGCCCCCTTCGACACACAAAAAGGCCAGAAATTGCCCTATTCCTTTGTGCTTTCCTCAATAATGCCGATAAACCCTTAGCACATAACACAAATAAATAAGGCGACAACGGATCCCCTTGTCTAAGGCCCCTTAAAGGAGAAAAAGATTTCATTGGAGATCCATTGATAAGAATTGAGTTTGAGACAGTAGAAACACATTGCATTATCAACATAATCCATCTACTAGGGAATCCCATCCTTTCCATCATTTTCTCAAGAAAACTCCATTCCACCCTATCATAAGCCTTGCTCATGTCGAGCTTTAGGCCAAATTGACCCATTCGTCCAGTTCTCTTATTTTCAAGCAATGGAAAAGTTCAAAGGCAATTAATACATTGTCACTGATGGATCTGCTAGGAACAAAAGCACTTTGAGTTTCTGAGATCATTGATTGTAAAACATATTTCATTCTATTTGCAAGCGTCTTGGCTATGATCTTATAAACCACATTACAAAGGCTTATTGGTCTATAGTCGGACACCTTCTTGGGTTCCTTTAATTTTGGGATCAAAACAACATAAGTACTATTAATATACTCTATTGGTGTCTCACCGTTCAGAAAATCAAGAGCTACTTTCATAACATTAATGACAACAATATCCCAAAATTTTTGAAAGAATAGAGCATGCTTACCATCTGGTCCTGGGCTTTTGTGGGGTACATCTGAAACAATGCATGTTGTACCTCATCTGCTGTGAACTGCTGCATAAGGAAATTCTTCATTTCGTTCGGGATCTGTCTATCAACTGCATCAAGCACTTTGATCATATCCTGAGGGTGGGTTGTCTGAAAAATATCATAATAGTAAGACATCACTACACCTTCCACCTCATCCTCATTAGATCTCCAAATACTAGCGCCATCCTCTATTCCTTCTATCTTATTTTTCTTATGACGATGTGATGCTCTTGTGTGGAAAAAGATGTATTTCGATCACCATCTCGCAACCAGTTTGTGCGAGCTCGTTGATGCCACATAGTCTCTTCCCTTTCCAATAGCTCATCAATCTCATTCCTAATTCGATTCTCCTCCAAGATGGATGTTGCTATGACCCCCTCTCTTTGAAGTTCTTGTAATTTATCTAACTTTTGCCTTAGTAGTTTTTGCACATTTCCAAAATGTTGAACATTCTAGAACCTTAAAGCATTACTAGCACTAGCAATATTAGCATACACATTCCCCATACTATCCATACCACCCCTCTGTACCCAAGAATTTTCCACTACCGCTTTACATTCATCTGCCCTCAACCACATGGCTTCAAAATGATACAATCTATCTTTCCTCTTTCTTTTGCTCTGAAATGAACCTATGAATTCAATACAAATAGGCAAATGATCTGGCGAAGAGCTAGCTAAATGTTTCACTGTAGCTTGTGCAAAAAGATGACATCGATCAGGATTCGCAAACCACCTATCTAGCCGTTCTCTAACATTCGCCTCCCCAGCTCTCCTGTTACACCAAGTAAACTGAGCATCGTGAAAACCAACATCCACCAATTCACACTCTTCAATAACATCTCAAAATGCTTGAATTTGACTTCTGCTCCTTTCCTTCTTCCCACTCTTTTATGATAAGTGAAAAATCTCATTAAAATCACCAGCACATAGCCATGGCAAAGCAGAAAAACTCGAGAGTCGACGCAACAGCTCCCAAGAATCCCCTCTCTTAGAGACATCGGGATTGCCATAAAAACCAGTAAATCACCATGGGCCATTCCTTACACCTCTATAAAAAATTATAGCAATATGTCCTTATGAGTAGCTTTTCAAAGATACTAATACCTCCTTCCTCCATAGCAACGCCATACCCCCAGATAAACCAACCCTTTCCACAAAAACACCACAATCCATTCCAATTCGAAACTTGATTTTTCCCATAGCTGAACCAGTCATCTTTGTCTCCATAACAAAACCAAGCCGGGACCTTTTGTTTCCATAAGATTGTGAAGACTATGAACTGTCCGAGGGTTCCCAAGCCCTTGGCAGTTCCAGCAAATAGCATTCATTGCTCCCGGCGGAGCCACACCGTAGCCTCTGCCGATGAAACTTTGACATTGATTAGACCTGAAAACTGTGTGAAATTTGCTTTCTTTACCTCTATTTGCACATCTTCATCCAAAATCACCGCATCTCGTACCTTGCGCTAGCCAATTTCCACTGGATCTACCCGCATGCCAGAATCCTGCTGCCTCTGCGTCTTTCTCCATTGCTTACCAGTACAGGCAGAGGAGTTGCCAGCATTAGTCACCTCGTTCACCTGCAATTTAACATTTCGATTTGGGCTCATATTTATTATACCTGAACAAAGTCCAGTCTTTTTAGGGTCAGCTATGGTTGAGATTTGGGCTTTAATATTCCCTTCCATGAGGTCAACTTCCAAATGTTTACCCGCCTTCAAACTCTTCAAACTATTTTGACTTCCCTCGCTAGGATTTTCTTAATCTCCTTCCCTGTAATTTCGCTGCACCGATATCATGTTGCCTATAATATCGCCTGGATTAGTGCCCATTTCATAACACAACTCTCAGAGTCGTTCCTGACTTCCCTCTCTTGCAGTGCCGTTGACAGTCGCCAGAGCCTCAAGAGCAACGAGGGAATCTTCTTGTATCTCTTCATCTACAACATAGTCACTTCCATCAGATTTTTTGCATTTAACGTTGCTTGAGGATTCCTTTGTCTCCCCACAAAAGGATGTAGACGCTCGAATTTTACCATAGCCTGCTCGCAACCACGGACCATACTGACAAAGAAGCTCCCCCATATCCTTGCCATTCTCAAGCTTAATTCCATAATCCTTCTCTGTATATCCAAGTACACCACAGAAATAACAGAAATTTGGCAGCCTTTCATATTTGAACCGAACCCAAACAGGGGGTTCATCCCCTAGTGAGACTTTAATACCTCTTCGTAAAGGCTTTGTAATATCAAGCTTCACACGAATACGCAGAGCTTTCCCCCATGCGACACCTGCTTCTCCGACTTCAACTTCCTCTATCCATCCAATCCTATTCCCGATCAATGTTCCTATAGACTTATTCATCCTAAGTAATGGAAGATCCATCACCTGTATCCAGAAAGACACCTTATTGAGAGCTATTTCTAAAGCCTGCATTTTACCATCAAACTCTCCTAATACCAACAAACACTTGTCAAAACTCCAAGGCCCATTTGCCAAGACCCTCTTTTTGTCCACTATATGATTGAACTGGAATAACAGTAAGTTTTCACTCAACATGCGAATGGTGATACCTTTTACTGGTTTCCATGCCATCCGTAGTGTTGTCTTTAAAGCTTCCATATTAAAAGAACGATTTGATAGCAGCTTACCAACCAAACACAATCGCCCCTTTCCAAAGTGTTCTGTGTGTGAGAAGAATCAACAGCAATGGCCTCCTCCTCTGCATCAGTGAGAATTAGTTGTTTATCGAAATCTTCCATGTTATCTTCCATAATAGGATAGCAACAAGACTGTCCAACAGAGATAACAAAGAAAAGGACAAAAGAAAACTTCTAATGTACCAACTCCCACCAAAGGGAAGACATAGAACTCCCACCAAGAGGGGAAGACGGAGGACTCCCACCAAGCGGGGACAATTAATGAAAACTTGAGGCTAATATTATTCTCGTTACCAATGGTTGATTGATTCTCATAGATTATGTATGGTATTATGAAAAACTAAAATAGAAACTACGAGGAAAAACCCAATAGGTAGCTAATTTTTCATGTTGAACATGAGGTCAAAAGTTTGATCCGTCCTCACATTCTTATGTGGTCAGCCACCATTTGTATGTATGGTGACTCTGCATAAAATTGAAGGAGTAGTCAATCTTTCAGAAAAAATAAAATAAGAATACAATAAGAGCATTTTTAAGGGGCTCTCGAAAAGATTCTCTTAGTTATTTTAAAGAGGTAAACTTTAAAAATGGCCATATAACTGGGTTTCTATATGGCTCTCTATTTTAGAGAGTCTTATTTTGACTTTTTAAATGTAAAGAGTAAAAAATGGTTCTCTAAATTTCAATTCATAAATCTGTCTCACTCTCTCTCCTCCTCTTTTTCCTCTTTTCTCATGATGAATGTTAAAAAAGAAATAAATCATGAGATTACTAGTTAAAATAGATAGCATTGTTGGAACATTGTTTTAAAAAATAGCTATCTAAAATAAAGAATGAAGTTTTTAGGTAATTTTTGACTATCTATTTAAGAGAGTAGCTTTGGAAATGCTCTAATAATTAAGGTTGTAAAATGAGTTAAGTTGCTTTGAGTGATGAATTGTTTAAACTTGATTTAAAAATTTTAACGAGTTTAAAAATATATTTAAAACTAGAGTACCTTGAATTGCTCAGTATGTATAAAATTATAAATTTATCGAGCTAAGTTCAAAATTAACATTTTAAAATGTGTTTAAATTTGATTTAAACGCTAACGTGGTTCCTGAACAACCAACTGCCAATAGCAAAACCTTCTGTGGTTTGTTTGGATTTGCAGAATGTTTTGGAAATTTTTTTCCTTAAAAAACTGCCAAAGCAGGTATTGGAGAAGTATGACAGCGATGATATTTTGGGAGAGAGATATTTTGTTTGATGAGAAAGTTCCCACCTAAAAATATCTGATCATATCATCTTCTTCTCCTCTTATTATCACACGCACTCACCTCCTCTTATATTCACTACCTCGTCCCGTTAATTTGTCTGCAGCGAGAGAGAGAGAAACTAGAGATGGAGAGTAAGGTAGTGAGACGGAGGATGAACACGATTGCTGCTCACTTTGCTGACGACATCTCCGGCGCTGCAACCCACATTTTTCCTGCGGTAATGTTCCCTTCACTTTTGCTTTTAGCTCAACCCTTTGTTTGGTTTTTGAGAAAACTGAGTCTGGACTAATTCAATTCACTTTGGTCAATTAGTTATTAATATTTATATGTGTGTGTGTGTGTGTGTGTGTGTGTTTAACTATTAAGTGGAGTTGAGTGCAGGTTTTTATTGGCCTTTTCCCCGACAATATCAAAAAGAGAGATTTTTTATTATTATTTTCCTGCATTTTCTATCCAACCAAACAAACATTTGATTGTTTTGTATATTTTTTCACCCAAAAATGTTTTTTCTCGATGATTTCATGCATCAAGAGCACTTAGCCTGCCTTTGCGATTCATTGATTGTATTGGCTTCCTCTATTTCTTTCTTAATTAGCACGTAACAAGTTGTGTTTGATTAGTTACCAGAATTATTTGTTTGGGAATTTTGAATTACGAGAGGTCATGGCATGATATGGCTGTATATTGTATCCGGATTCCGTTAGCCAGTTTTTGTTTTGAAACAATAACTGTAACCCGTGCTTGCTTCGCGGAATAAAGCTATAGGATTGGACTAGTAATCCCATATCTAGCTTTATCTTGAGTTTGGATGCTTAAAAAGTGGTCCGGATAAGCAATCCCGACATGACCTTTTATCGTGTACATTGAATTAAATAATTCCAAAAAATAAGTGCGATAAGCAATTGGGGATTTAGGATTGGTGCCCAAATCACAAAATTTCCATCTGCCAATCTTGAGGTTTAGAGATTCCTTGTCCCCTTATCCCATCCCGTGAAACAAATGTGATGTAGGGGTTACTGGCAGATGGATATTTATACTTCACGAAGTTTAACATCACTATTGCTTTTACAAAGTTGACTTGAATTAATATAAACTTATGTTGGAATAAGACCAAAGGATTGACCACAACTTCTGATCTCACCATGAAAATAAGGGATGATAGAAAGGAATATGATTTAGTAACAATTTTTTAATTAGGTTGAATTGACGAATGAACATTTCAGTTGTTCAAAAGTAGATTGAAAATGAAGGTATGGAAGATGTCTTGTATAAATACATAGGACCACCAAAGTAATGGTTTATAGAGTAGAAGGTTACGGCTGATTGAAGATGATTGCAACCTGAATTGATTTTGGAAATCAGGAGAAGTTTGTGGTTTAAGCTGCTGAACAACAGAGCTTTTCATAATAACTATCATGATGACTAATAACTATCACGAGGACCACAGAATTACACTTTCAGTTTTTACACTTAAACCATTTAGTTCTATGTGCTCTTTCAATGTGAAGTAATTGATTTTGACTCCTGTACCTTATGGAAATAATTGGGCATGATTTGCATGATTCAGATTTGATTTTCTCTTTTGATAATATCGTGCAGAAACATTATCAGCATTTACTAAAGAAATAGGTCAAGACTTGTCACTGGAATTATGTGCCTTCGTGTGGGGTCCATTTCTGATATATATATATATGTATTTTTTTTTCTGAATGTATAGGAAAATAAAGTGATTCTTTCAAAACCATCCAAAAGAAGGTGTATTGTGTTAGCTGGGATCTAGAGTTACTCCATTCCTAGGATTCTAGTGTTCAAAGCAATCTTTGCACTGAGCTAATCTGTGCAAAACTTTGTTTGGTTAGCCAAGCATCTACTGTTCAATGTAAAATTCATGTGTCACCCAGCACAAGCGGAGAGACCTGTCTGATGGCCTGCCAGTCCATGCTTCTTCAGTGCTATAAAGTGAGACTTCAGCTATTACAGAGGCCTATAGAGTGGCTGTGGCTTTGCAGGTGAATCGTTAGAAATTGAGAGTGATAATCAAACAATAAACTCCTATGTGTATCTGAAATGGCACTCAATGGGTGTTATGTCCCATCATTGCAGATATTGAAAGGATTGCGGCTGAGCTTAATATTGCCTTCATATGGGCTCTACATTAGGCAACCAGACCAGCCCACTGGGAGGCTAACACCACTTCTATATCTCTGCTCTTTTGTTAGTATTTAGATGTTAGAAATAAAAAAACAAAAGAAAAAAGCCAACCACTGTAAGATCATCTAATTGATTTACAGTCTATATTTTACTCTAGCATCCATTATTTGGATGAAAAAACAATGACCTTGTTAAGATAGCTTGATATTCATAGTTGTGCACATTTCCTAGCTTAACAGCTTTGGGGGCAATTGGTAATTTAACATGGTATTAGAGCTCTAGTTCTGTGACGCCTTGGATTCAAGACTTTTCATCTGTATTTCTTCCTTCACCCCATTTGGTGTATTTGTTTGTATAACAACCAGAGATAGGGATCATGTTATTCTGTGATCCAAAAGAATGAATCCTTTTATAAAATCCAAACTGATCTCATATAAATATAACTTTTCATGGAGCACATACTGCAGCCAATTAGCCATCACATAATATGTTTCTTTATTTTTTATTTTCTTAAATTTCCTTAAAGCATGTGTATGCAGTACATGAATTATTGTGCTTCCAAACCTCTTTAGGGTGCACTACACTAACTCGATTGGTTCACTTCTCTTCTTGTCTCAGAACTGCAGTAGCAGTTTGAACACTGTCATCCGGAGGTGTGACAATAGAATGCAATTTGCAAGGCAAGGGTCTAGTTCTCAAGCTTGTTTCATGAGGCAGGCTTCAACAGAGCAGGTGCTTAATTTTTTTTTTTGTTTTATTTTAACATTCCTTATGTAGTTTTACCATTTTTTCCAATTACTGATTGTATGTCTTTCACTGTGTGTTTATACTATGTTTTCAGGTTAGCTATGCTCAGTCTGGTGTGCCTCTCAAGTCCCCTGGTTTTGCAAATGAGGGCTCTTCTAATGCTGTTGAAGCACCTTTGTTTTCTAGAACTGCTAGGATGCGACCAAACTTCCCTAATGTTGGTGTTATCCAACCTGTGGTGCAAGACTGCAAATTACCCGCACCTGAGCCTCCTAAGTTTGCCACGCCAAACAGAAGAATTGGTGGACAACGGTATTTCCAATCCAGGAAGAAAATACATGCTTTTGAATCTAGTGGTAAGGGGTTTCGATATCTGACATGTGACCTTTTGATTCTTTTTTACTTCGAATTATTTATGTATCTATATACACACAAATATTTTTTTTTGGGTTTGGGGGGGTTGGTTCTGTCCACCTTTTTTTTAATGGCATCTGGTTAAGACATTTACATTCAAATTTAGATATGGGCTATACATGCTTTATTTATTACCATCTCCTTTTTATTTCTACACCAACTCACCAAGTAAGCAAGTAATATTGAAAACTGGAATTTGGTTCGAGCCTCTGGTACTCATCCCACGGCAAGAGAGGAAGATTGACATTTTAAATAGCCTTTAAATTATGAAAGTGCTCAGAAGAAAATCTTATATTTCTATGAGAATATGGCTTTCTTTTGCATGGGTTCAAGTTTGAGATCCATAATGTTTGCTATAATTCATTCATATATTGTGATACAGGACTTGAGTGTTCCCCAAGAATGGATGTTGCAGAATCTGGATGCAGTTACATTCTTACAGTAGAACTTCCCGGTGTCAGTATCAGTGACATCAGAGTGGAGGTCAATGATCATAGGTATGATGAGTTTTTAAAGAGTCTCACCTTGGGCTTTATTTCAAGTTTTTCCTTGTACGTTCTTTTGCAGCAACATGATTCAGTCGATTCACATGATATATATATATATATAAGTGGGATAAGGTTTTTGTTGGCTAAGTGAATCTCTGATATCAAGATCATACAAGTGGAGCTTGATATTGATCTAACTAGAGACGTCAATTTCTAACAGCTTGACTGTGATGGGTAAAAACTCAACCCAGTGGTTGAGAGTGACAAGTTCAAATGACACAGTCTCTACATATCACAAGACGGAGATTTCACAACGGCCGTACCAGGTTGTGTGGCCACTGCCCAGTAACGTGAACAAGGACGGTGTCTCCGCTGAGTTTGTGTAAGTCACAGCTTGATATCATTGCCTTCATAGTATTCATCTTGTTTTGGATCAGTGGCACTAGCGACTCATCTTCTTGTTGATATTATTCGTCTTCTACATATTATCATCCAATGAATTTTGGCATCTGAGGAAAATAAATTCATTCCTTATATAGTTGATAACTGCTTATGGCTTTTGTTTGAAGATAATAAGTGTAAGATGGATGCTCCAAATAATCTGTGAGAGGCTTGGAATTGGAAGCATTAAAGATGACCAAGCCAAATGAGAAATCTTATCAATATACACGACTTGCCCTCAAGCAGAAAGTGATAGATGACTGACTTTTTCTCTTTGGCTGATGGAAATATAACTTCCAACCATCCTTTACACCTTGAAATATTTTCCAAAGTTGTTTGGTTGCGTTACAGGTTTTCTTGTTTTTTTTGTTTCTAGAAAACAGGAGCATGTTTTAATTTTTTCCCCAGGAGAGTTTTGAAGTGAGAATGGGCTTCCATTTACCGTTCTTTTGCATGTTTTCACTTTGTTTCTGTTTTCATTTTTGAGCCTAGGTTTTAAAATAGATTTCAAAAAATAGAAAACAAAAACATGAGCCAAACATATCATTTATTGTATTTTCAAAATTTCTGAGAATAAATACACAAATACTTGAAGTGAAACACCAACAAAATGGGCTCTTTAATTTTTCTTATCTATACAGGAGATCAACTCAAGTTTTCTTGTTATTTTGGATGATCTTACCCCCTGATTAACTCGTCTATGTGAACTTTTCATTCTCTTGCATTGTTCAGTAACTCTCACTTGACTGTTGCATCAAACTGTAGAAAGTAAGTTATCAGTCATCGTATCGTATCCTTTTCCATCTTAATTCTCATTAGACTCCTCATCCTCAACACACCTCAGCCATTTTTTTTTTTTTGCAACTACTCCCACACTGAGTTGATCATTTGCATTGATAAGGAACAGGTAAAAGCATCTGAATTTAACTGAACCGCATTATTTGAGTTAGAGTTTAGATGGATGACTATTTCGAATTATGATGGGCTGATAAGGTATGAAAGAGGTTGGCCTTTAGAGTGGGTCAAACCTACTTTATTTGAGCATAACATGACTCTGATAGTGGAGGAAAAGGTTCTTCCAATTCGGTCAATATGGAGACACTCGTTGGCCAACCTAATGATGCCTGATTGTGAAGGCAAAGTCAGTCATACTGGCTACTCTGCTTTGACATAGTCAGAGTAAAAAAGGCCACCATGTAAGTGATTGGGACAAGTATCGCTATTTGCTCACGTTCTACCCATGCATAATGGCAAATGCTTGTTGGGAATTTAAATGAGAAACAATGACTTGAAATTTGTAAGAGATAACCTTATGGAAAGGGATTTCACTTGAAATGTCTTAATCATGTATTAGTAAATTTAAATGAAGGATGAAACTTGAAATGTCTTTATTACTATTATTATGATTTGGGGGTTGTTAGGGGTAAAAAAAAGTAATGCTTATTTCAAAATTTTCTCAGCTGCGTTAATGTTGTCAAGATATTATGTCCTGGGTCTCACAATGTTTCACTAGGATAGTTGACGCATTGCAGTACTTGCAACTTAAGATATGATCAAAACTTCATTTAGTAAAATCATGGTGGGTACAATTATTTCCCCTGATATATTCTAATCTTGTGGAATCAATTACTTATTTCCCATATTCTTCTCATACGTGTGCTGTATGCTTGATTTCAAAAATGCCATCCAATTTATGGTAAGAAGTGTTAATTATATATCCTTCTTTTTCAAATAAATGATTAGTGTCCTTGTAATGGGCATGTTCTTGGCATTTAAACTGATGGACTCTTGTAGCTATTGCAAATTAATTAGTTTGGATAGTATGTACTATTTATTATACTTCTTGCAAGATATATATATATATATATATATATATTGATGGGTATTGTCGTGCAGGGACGGACTTCTACGAGTTAGCCTTCCTAAAGTTTAAGAATCCAGGGGTGGATGCATGAACATATATAGATGTAAACGAATCGATCTATTTGTGAGCAGTGTTTATGTCATGTACCAGTTTCTTCATGTTTATCTTAACCATTCATTAAACTACACTGGCTCGTACTAGAATTAATAAGAAGATATTGTCGGCTTTCAGCTGTTCTCAGTAATATTCCATTAGCAGTGTCGTTAGCAAGTTTAGCAGTGTTAATTATGTTCATAATTTTTCGTCATACATTCGATTGGAAATTCTATAATTGCAGGAGCGGATGGCTGGCCCGCTCCTCCCAGTTATATATAGGTTTAAAGTAGATGAACTAAGACCGTGAGATGGTATGAATAGATCATTTTGATCAACAGTGCTGCGTCAACGGAACAACCATAAGGTCCAATTGAAGTAGTTATTATAGGTGGAAGATATGAAAATGAAACATCAAAAAATCCTCTTCTCAGCATCCAAGGCAAAGGCCATTTCGTAAATTTCTGTATGCATGTAGGGAAAGTTTGTGTGTATGCTACTGAACAGAAGTGCTATTGAACAGGATACTTATTGCTTATGCAACCTGCCCCCTTTCCAGTGCTAGAGAAAAATAAAATTCATGGAGATTTTAAGTACACAAAAAAAAAAAAAAAAAAAAAAGAAAAAAAAGTCCTTAGCGAGTTTCAAAATACTATAATTAATTATCTGGGATAAAATAGTATAATTAGTTTGAAATGTTTTGATTGATTTGTGTAAAGAGTAATACTACCCATAGACAAATTTCTCAATTTATTTTCTCACTTACAAAAAATAATACAGTGAGATTCATATTAATAAGATCCATTTACTTTGTGTCTTATGAATAAGAAAGTGTGTTTGAAATTTGTTTATACATAGCATTTTTCTTATGTAGATTTTACAAGCTGGGTGTAAAATAGATTAATTTTTTATTTGATTGAGTTAGGAAAATTAGAAGAAAATAAAGAGGTCTGTTTAAAAAAAAAAACAATCTATTATTGTTTTCCGTTTGATTATCCATAGAAAATGAATTTTTCTTTCATTTCTTTTCCCCTTGACAAATCAAATATCCAAACACAATAAAATATTTCTAACATCTTTTGTATATATAGTTAAAAATGGTGGAAAACATTAATAGATGTATTAATTAGAGGATGAGAATGAAGGTGGCAATTAACTAGAATTAATAGTCTTTTGGTGGCAATTAAGAGTACTACCTCCGATCCCCTAATTGTGTAGCCCTTCAAGGTCGGAAAAATAAAATAAAATAAAGAGTTAAGAGGATAAACATACGATGTAAAAGAAAAACTAAGTTTGATAATTCTTCTTCCTTTGTATGCAAAAGATGGATAACACAAAAGGAACTATATATCTTTAATTTATATTCTATAAATACTACTTCCACCACGTTTATTCTACAAAGAAGACATTTTTTGCTCTGTAAAAGAGTCTCTGCATAGCCATCAAACCCTGCAAAACAAATAAATTCAAGGCGAAAACAAATGAGAATCAGTGAAACTTAATGTCAGGACAAGAATCATACATTGTTTTCTTCATAATCGATGAACAAATCTCAATGTAAAAATGGATGTGTGATTGGATGTAAACATTTCAAATCATTTTCATTGTGTTCTTAAGGTTATTAGTGACTTGAAATCGAATAGATAAAAAGATAGATAAGAGATTTGTTTGGATCTCATTTGTTTAAGTCTACAAATGCAATGGAAGAAATCAAATCAAAGTCAAAGCAAGCTTAAATATGCGTAAGGTTGATTCGATAATGGTTTGATCCGTTCGATAAAGTTTGTATTCCAGATGTTTATTATGTCAATAACTCAATATTATAACATATCTCTCGTACATTATGCTAGAAAAACATAATTTCAATTTTCACCATGTTTTCTCGCTACTAAACACGAGTGAGTTAACGTGTGTTTATTAGCGCGAGTCCTTGGCTCTGCGTCTAAGTATAAGCAAATGAGATAAGGAATAAGACGCATAACTCCTTATAAGTCTTGAAATGAGTCGGCGAGATTTTTTTTTACCAAATTTGAACTAAACTAGTTCACTGAGGATGTTTTCATTTAGAGTAATGCTAGTCTTAAAAATTATTTTCTTAATGGAAAATGTTATTCTTTTAGAATTTGTGTATAGAAATTTATACCAAAATAATGTAGCGATGATAATTTTGTAATTAATAAATATCTAGGTGGGCTTTTTATTTTAAAGTGATAGGCATATAATTTAGTCACGTTATTCTAGTGATAAATTCTGTATGATTTTTCTAGTTATATAGCATTACACAATGCAATGAAGGCCCACTTAAAAAAAACATGGGGACCCATTCACGGATTGAAAAATTGGTTTACATAGCATTTTCCTTTTGTCTGATTTAGTTTGGGATGTCGGTATAGGTATTCAAATTTGGATTCAAAACAGTACAAAATTGAATCAAATCTCTTCATTTTTTTTAGCCATATTCTTCATGACAATAACGAGAGAGAGAGAGAGAGAGAGAGAGAGAGACGAGAGAGAGAGAGAGAGAGAGAGAGAGAGATTACTTGTCGCAATCCACATTGGCGTCAATGACTATGATCTTACTGAGCTTGCAGAGTTTGGGAAGCTGCTTGGCTCTATCAAGGTTGACAGAGACAGACTTGGCAGTTTTTGCAGTTTCTTTAAGACACTCGCACAAAGCAAGACGATCTGGTTTTGTTTTAGCGCTTTTATCCAAGGCTCGTGCATTCAGGCAACACTGAATGGCCGGTTTATAACGGACAGTACCATTGAAGAAAGACTCACAGGGGAGCAACTTCATTACAACACCACTACAGTAAAACTCCTTCGGAGGAGCCGGAGGAGGAGGAGGGGTTGCTGCAACCACAACCAGAGCAACCAACCCCAACACTAAAACATAGCATTCAATCATCTTTTCTGTCATTTTTCCCTTGAAAAGTAAAGAGACACAGAGAGAGAGAGAGAGAGAGGGCAACACAAATTCCTCAAATGAAGGTGAAGGTGAAGGTGAAGGTGAAGGTGGGTGCATTACTCAATCTATAACCTTATTATATCTATGATGTGAAGATTACTAAATTCGCATTCATTGTGACTATATCCATAGTCCCGTCTCTCAAATTATGAGACCAACACGTGTTAAAAGGGAGTGTGATGGATCGTTTCAGTGACTTATTTAGCAAAACGGGAGAATTGCATTTATCATGTACCTTACATTTTGACCTGGAAACTAACCATCAATTTTGAAGGCAAAATAAAAGGAGCATTCAATGCATGTATTTATCATATATTTTGTTAGTTGTCAAGAGTATCCAATCGCACTAATATCCATAATAAAACCAAAAGAAAAAAAATAAATAAACACTATAAAATTACAAACCTTTTGAGTCTAGAATAGTAAAAATAACAACTCTAAAAATGCTATTATCCAAGAAAAATAATGACAAAAAAAACTATACTCTTAGTCTTCAATATAATAAACTTTATACATCGATGCTTAAATTGTAAATTTGTTTGCATTGAGAGAAAAACTTGAAGCTTTTTGATAAGCTAATTACCAATACAGTCAACAGATGTTATTTGAAAACATTTATTTTTGTCTTATATCGTTGAAATTAAAATTTTTTCTACTAGAATTTCATATTTAATATTTTAAAAATGCTTTTTTGTTTTGCCCATAAATCTTGATGGGCTGTATTAGTCAACATATATGATATCAAAATATGAAATGCCTAACCATAAGTGCTAACAATTAATGAAACTTAAAAAAAAAAAAATCTAAAGCATCTAATGTTATATTACCTATACCTTCATTCTAGAATTTTTATTTTTATTTTTATTTTTTTATTTATAAAAGAAGAGTCAAAAAGGCAAAAAAAGTCATACAAAATTTAAAAGTTAGGCAATTTATTGCAGTTTATTGCAAAACCATCTGAGGCAAGATAACATAAAGAGTATACATGAAAAAAAAATATACATAAAGTTATAGCACACATGGTTTTGCACTTTGTAATTTCCGCAGTCGTTGAAAGAATACTAATGGGTTGACAAGCGTGTTAACCAAAATTTGGTATCACTCCAGTGAACCAAAACCACTGACAAATGGCCATTCAACGTATTCAACGTAAACTTTGGTAGAGATAATTACAGAACTATCCCAAAACCATGATTTAGTATTATTAAATCTCTAAACTTTAAAACGTGGTATCTTAACATCATGAATCACCAATTTATATTAATGAATACATTCTGTTAGTAATCTGTTAGGAAAATGAATGAAAATTATTCTGTGACTTGCATATGTTTATAAAAATATGATTTTATATTAAAATTAACCTTATTTTTTTTGTAATAATTGTCTAATGACCGAACTATATTAGCTAGATATGGTTATAGATTTGGAGTTTTTTTTGAGAAGGGTATCAATTTTTTTTTATAGTCCAATTAAACAAATAAAAAATATAAGTGCTCTCATTGACATTCAAATGTATAGTCCAATTAAAAAATAAAAAAAGAAATTGCTCTCATTGAATTCCAAGTTTTTAGTCCAATTGCAATTGTTTGCAATTGTATTTGTTCCAGAAAAATAATTATATAAATGAAAGCATTAATAATTGGACTGGGAAAGCAATAGGCCCATCTGTTCGCGCCCAATCTATTTAGGCCCAGCTTTACTTGCTTTAGGGATGGTGAGCTTGTTCAAAATTTTGGTCCTGAAATTAGTATTGGACAAAGTTTGAGCTGTGCTTTCCTAGGCCCATGATTAGTATGTAGATCCAAAAAAATCTGAGTAACCTAATTTTTCTAAGCAGCGGATGAACTATGCTCCGGTCTCAAGTTGGTGTATTGAAATTAACAGATTTATGCAAAGTCCTCAACCTCAAATGATTAAATTCTTGAGCTCTGGTTTTGACCAATAGTTAGTTACATGTATTATTATGGTATTAAAATATAAAATAACACATCATTTTATAGAGATTTTGCATAAAATTTTTGCAATTAAGTAAAGAAATGACCATTGTAGTATTGTGTTTCTTTTATTTATTTGAAATATCATAAATTAAAAATTTTTTTTGAAGAAATTAATGCCTAGAAAAATAAATTATTAGAATAAATGTCTATATGTTTATAGTTATAAATTAATAACTAATATATATATGTATATATATGTACGTGCATTATAAAGATGATACCGTTCTCAATATATTTTTATAAATAGCGCTTTTGTTCCCACTCCTACTCTAGCTTTGCAAATTGGTTACTTAAAAAAAATAAAGAAAATAAAGATATATCTTATAAATGCTCCCTTAAATATTTATATTATATATATATATATATATTATCTTATATACATTATACATGTATATATATGAAAATTAAGCGTCTTATTGTTAATTTAAAAAAAAAATCTTGGCTTTAATAAATAGTTGCCCCCTGAATGAATATTTTAGTTCTACCACTGGGTGGGGGTGGGGGTGGGGGTGGGGGTGGGGAAGAGAGGGGGTGGGGTGGGGAGGATGCTGTGAAAACTGTTTCGGATATTTTTTAAAACAACTACAATTATGGAAATAACAAAACATGCTTTATTTTAAATCTCCAAATTTAAAAAAAATAAAAATAGAAAACAAAAACGTACCAAGCGATGTTGAAGATCCGTCGTATCCTTAATTACAAGACCCACAAGTTTTCTTGCATCAAATTCACTTCCATGTGAAACCAAGGAATGTGGAAGAAAAGTTATTGTCGTTGAAGAGTTGTTGTCAGAGTCCCAATTATTCAAACAAATTTTATGCAAGATTGCAATGTTGGATTTTAGGATGGAAAAGATTTCAAATATCTACCCTCTGTTCGTATATTACATGCCGGAGGCCAACTTACACTGGCCTTTGACAAGTTGAAGCACTATTAAAACTAAAGACAGTTCAAGCCGGATAGCACTCTGTTTATTAGCAGTCGAATGGTTTTTGACGTAATAACCTCTTGATCTTTCTTTCCCACTTTAAATACGCAGATGATGAATTCCACTATGCTAAGAAAGACGAGATCGAGTTTTATTTTTTCACAAAAAAAAAAAAAAAGAAAAAGAGAAAAGAATAGAAAGCAGTCGAGTCATACAAGAATACTGCAATAATAGCCCTTCGCAAAATTTGTTTCGTACAAAAACTATGTTGTTATTGCAACTAATAATAAATGAGGGAGGTAATTTTTGCACAAAAAAGCGACGTGGCACTATGTAGTCGATTTGTTATTCAAGAGAAGACTCACTTGAGACTCACTTCTCCTAATATTTTGAGCAAAGGGAAAGTAGGCTGGACTTGAGCCCAAAGTCAAGAATCATACCCTACTCGTTAGATAATGGCCCATGACTATCTGAAGTGGAGGACAAGCCTAACTAATTGAACCATGACCAGGAAGATTGGTGAAATATTATAAAACTACATGGAAAGATTAGAAGAGAGATAGAGGCTCACACACTGGCAATGCTTAAATTTTGGAGACTCTCCGGCCTTGCAAATCTCAATCGGCTATGCTCACCGTCGATGGTTTTATAGGTGATGACGGAACTCACCTGTATTCGAAGTTCCAGATTGACAACTAACAACTTTTGTAAAAATATCCCTGCACAATAAAGACATTGCAAAACTTCTTGCTATTCAGTGTTAAAAAATCCTTAGGCACGGATTTGTGAAATACCTGGAGGGTTGATGGAATTGTTCTCACTTCAATTTAGTATTTAAATCCTAGTTTTAAGTTAGTAATCGTATTTAAAAGCAAATATGTGAAAACAAGCAATCAAGTACCGTTGAAATCCATCAAAGTATCCATCAAGAATCCACACAGGATTGTTACGTGTTCTAAAATACATCCAACATGACCGCAAAAGATTTCTTTAATGTCACGTAGAAGATCACAAAGGATTTATTTGATACAGTTAAGGAGATGGAGAACCTTGTTGATGGCCGCACACAGTATATGCCTCTCGTAATTATACATAATTACTTTGAATGCAATATCATGACTCATGTATTAACCCCCAAATATTTCTTCATTTTTTTGGCATTCCTTCAATATCATGTACACGGTACAAGTGTTAGAATAAGTAGCTTTCTTTTTTCCAACAAACCTCCAGTGACTTTGTATTCACATAGAACTTGAAAAGTTGCCTACAATAAGACCTCATATACATCAATGTTATGCTAATTACAAGGTTGAAGATTGTTTTAACGTTCTCTGATCAAGTGACTGCTCCAAACATTACCATACACCCAGAAAGATGGAGAGATGTCTGAATTCTTTCACATCTTTAGTTTTGCACTTTTGATATAATTCTGCGCTTTTTCACTTTACCTTCTCAACAATTCTTTTTTTTTTTTTTTGCAACACCAACATTAGATTGACATATTTACATCAATTTGCATGCTATTATTTTCGAGATTGCTGCAAATACTCTTACTACTTGTTGGCATGGAGACTAGCATCGTTCAGAGAGGGCAAGCTCCCCTTCAAAGTTTTAAAAATTTACTTTGGCTTAGAGTTTTAGAATTGTTTTTCAATAAAATTTGTAAATGCCCCTTAAATAGTTAAAATTTTATTTTTTTTATATAGATTAAGAAATGTTTCTTTATTTGACCCCTATAAATTTATAAATATCATCCTTAAAATAGTTAAGTTTCTCTAACAAAAGCACCTTTATATACTATATATAAGCTTATGTATATTATAGGTGATGCTATATGTTAACGCTTTCAATTGCAATATTCTGTTAGCAAAAGCACTTTGATTGCAATGTTCTTGATTATTATATTTGAGTTCATAGTACAAAACACAATAAGAGAATCAAACATTCACACAAACAGAAAATCAGAATTGAAGCTGTAAAAATGTATTTTTATTTAATTTTATATATTATATATTATATAATTTTATTTTGCCCAAAGTTTTGGTACGTATTAATGCTCAAGGGAATTTTTAGTAGGCTGTGCCATTCGACATGATATGAAAAAACTAACGGTAAGTGCTAACAATTAATGAAACTTGAAAAAAAAAAATCTAAAGCATCTAATGTTATATTAACCATACCTTCCATCAGGTAGGGCATTTTGGGTGTTTTTTTTTTTAGAGAAAGAGAGTCAAAAAGCCATACCAAACATAAGGGTTTGGGAATTCATTGCACTTTTGTTAAACCATGCGAGGCAAGACAACATAAAGTGCACATATAAAGTTTAATATGTACAAGTTCTAGCACGATTACGAGCATCACCAATGATATTCTCTAAAATAATTAGTCAAAACATACTTAAAAAAATTTATTATTTATTTTAACTAGCCATTTTAAAAAAAATGCTCCAATTATACTCTTTATTTTAACTTGTCACCTCATGAATTATTTATTTTTTAACATTTACTTTAATAAAAGAAGAAATAAAATAAGAGAGTGAGAGAGAGAGTGAGAGAGATTTGTGAATTAAAATTTAGAGAGCTACTTTTGCCTCTCTACATTTGGAGAGCCAAATGAGACTCTCTAAATAGAGAGTTGGTTGGAGAGTCATTTTTGAAGTTTGACTCTTTAAAATAGCTAAGAGAGCCACTTTAAAGAGCCTCTTAAAGATGCTCTAATATTAATACTTTATATCTTTACTATTGTTGAAAGAATACTAATGAAACAAAATCACTGAGAAATGGCCATTCAGCATGTCCAATGAAAAAATCTTTAGTACGCCCAATGGCTTTGCTTGGCTGGGGTGTCTTAAAATTTTTGTTAGCAACCTCTATAAACACCTTGTTTTGACCCTTAACCAAACCAAAAAATCAACATTGACTAGGCTTTAATGTGCAAAATTTTCGTATCAAGGCATTTTATTATTTTTGTGAGGTAGATACCAGTTCATCTCTGTACAAAAATATTAATTACATTACTTCACGCATAAAACAACAATAGAGATTGACTTTGGCATAATGGGGAGTGAAAAAAAAAAAGAAAAAAAAAGATGCATTTAAAACCCAGGGAAAAATATTCCAATGCAAACCTTTAGTGCATTGTGTTTTTGTAATGAAAAAAAGAAAGTACTACATGTAATCCCATTTCTCACCCATAATTATTAGAATTGGTCTGGTTTGGTCGGGAACCAGACACTGAACCAGTCCGATACAATTAACTTACTGAAAATGCATATGAACCGTATTGAATCAGACGAACCGGCCTGTATTTTAAAAAACTAGTGAACTGGTCGGTATATAGTGAACCAGATGACTTTTAAAAAAAGTCAAAATGACAGAAATTGAGCATGATTTGAAAACATCTGTTTTTTTTAAACATGTATTTTGTGGTCTTTTGATGAAAAAATAGAATAAAAAAGTAAAAACTTTAAAATAAAACCCAAAAAAGAAAAAGAAAAAGAAAGAAAAAGGAGAATATGAAAAAAGTACGAGTCAAATAATGTACATTTCTCTTTTTCTTATGTTATTTTCTCATTTTAATTTTTTTCCCATATACTTTTCAAATTATAATTACATATATTGATATATGTACTATAAAAGCATAATTAAAAGTAGAAATTACAAATTAAAACAAAAAAAAAATAAAGATGAGAAAGAGGAGGGATAGGAAGGAAAAAGAAAAAAAATAAAGCAAATAATGTGCATTATTAAAAGAAAGCACATTATTCTCTTAATAATGCACATTGTTGTAAAGTTTTATGCCATGTCTTTTAAAAATAAAAATACCACTGGACATTAGATTAAAAAATATTAAATTGAAGAAAAAGGAAGTCCTCTTGCATGTTCTTATAACGATTTATTTTTTTTACTTTTGTTTATAAGTATTATTTTTTTATCCTTGTTTTGAGTAATTATATGAAAGTGATTATTTAAGCCATTGATAATTTTTTTTAACTATTATTTTTATTTCATATATTTTTATTATTTAGGGATAATTTCATTTAGCTCGCTTGTACTTAACTCCAAAATTATATGCAATCCTTCAACTTCAAAAACGTACACTTACACCCATTGTGGTCTAAGGTAAAGTGCAAAATGCTAACTGGGTAAACGGATCAAGTAAATATCGTAAACACGCTCCTGTCCATCAAGGCCGGCTACACTATAAAATAAGCAAAACACTCGTTTTAAGTCCTTAATTTTTGAAGGCTCCAAATTTTAAAAAAATCATATATGCTATAGTCAAGCTTTGTACAATTTTGACAAATTTATTCTTAAAAAAAACCCACAATCCAAATAATAAAAAAAACGCCCACAGATAAAGAAAAAAAAAACTCCAATCTAAATGAGAAAAAAAGCCTATAAAAAAGGGAAAAAAGCCCCAGTCTAAATGAGAAAAAGAACTCATAAGAAAATAATAAAAAAGCCTCAAATCTCAATTCAGTGAGAAATGGCCCCATAAGAAAGAAGGGAGAAAGAGACCCAAATCAGCTACACTAATTACCTTGAAAAAGAAAAAACAAATTACATACAATTCTCTTTCTATCTAACATATAAATAGTTAGAAGTCTAAACCCTTGCGACTCTCTCTCTCTCTCTCTGTCTCTCGTGCAAATACAAATATTTAAAATAAAAAATGAATTAGTAAATCTTACAAATGACATTATCAAACAGCTTATTGACGAATTTTTTTTTATTTCTTGTATGGATTGATCTTTGTTTGGTTTCTATCTTATCGAAATGTATTCAATCTCTATTTGATTTTGTAAGTTACCTTTATATATATGATATATTATTTTATTTATCAAAAGAATAATTTTTTATTTTATTACTTGAGACGTTAAATTGAATAAAGTACAATTTTTTTTTGTTGTTGGTGGGTTATCTGTGGGTTATCTATGGGTAGCCTCTAAGGTAAAAACTGAAAACTATTTTTTTATTATATTGATTGGGTCAATTTTGATTCGGTAAATACGATGAAATATTTGTATATAATTTGCATATGTTATTTAGTTCATACGTTGCTATGTTGTATACTACCAAGTGAAAGATTTGTTATCTAAACTTGAATATTAATTAATAATTTTTCATCCCACAAGGCTAGATTTTTTTTTGCATCACTATTAAAGATGTGAAAATTCATAATTTTTTTCTTTAAAAAAGTATTATTCAAAGTTGTCGTTTTAAGCCTCAAATTGTCTTGAGCTAGCTCTCCATCTTCCCCACTCTAAACACTCCTCTGCCTCCCTCTCTATCTAGGGACCCAACATCATTTCCACTCTCCCTCTCTAAAGCTCTCCACCATTGCTGACCATGCCCAACCTCACCAGCTTCACACCCATTCACCCCTCTCTAGAGACCCAATACCATTTCCCTCCCTCAGCTCTCTCTCTCTCTCTCTCTCTCTCTCTCTCTCTCCCTCTCCCTTTAAACCCATCAGCTAGCCAACTTACCTATTGTCAATCAACATGGAGGACATTACAAAGACGAGGATGAAATAGTTGTTAACCTAATCTTTCTGGTGTAAATAAACTTGGGGTAGAAGTTTTTAGCTTTTCTAAACAACAGGTGGTGCCTACTTTCTAAATTTGTAAAATTTTAATAAACTGGTCTATTGAACATCAAGCTCTAATGTGCCTTTTAACCTTTTAACCATTCTTTCTTTAATTTGGTTCCACTCACATGCTGACAAGAAAATGTACCTTTTGTAAATGGTTGAAACATACATACTATAATGTGCATAGAAACTATCATTCCCACTAACAATTAGCCCACCATTATTAACAGGCTTCCCGACCAAACCCAAATCAAGCTCACCAAAAGGCAGTTTCCTCGAAGCTGACACATGGAAATTCCCATTGCAAGTTGCAGGAATGCCTTTGTATACCTCTAACCAAGCTATCACTAACCTTACATGCTCATTTGTCATTCTCTCTCCAGTTTCCTTCACCTTCTCAAAGGATAAGTACGATGGCTTATTAACCAAATCATCCACTCTTCCGGAGTGGCTTCAAATTAAGCTTGAGCACTTGGTCGTTGCTTTTTCTTTGATTGAGCCGATCATTCCACGAGTGAAAGAGAAGAGTTTGTGAACTTAGTTGTTTGAGAAAATCAGTGGACATGGAGATGTTTGGTTTTGTACTGTGAATGACGTGGTGAGGTAAAAAAAATTAACACACAATCTTAATGACACAACAATAGCACATTGATATCGGAGATGTTTGGTTTCATGCTTTGTATTTCACTTTCTCTCTCTTCTCTAATAGACTCTGTCGGTCTAAATTCTGAAGGGATAAGGATAGGACAGTGACGATACACTTTTTAAGGGTATAAAGGACTTTTTATCTTTAAAAAAGAAGGCCAAATTGTCGCGCTCCGGTTTTAACTAAGCCTCTTGGTTCGGAAAAAAACAGGGTACTCTTTCACTAGAACTTATTCTTCTAGGAGGATGAGTGCAACTAGATTTAAACTTAAAAACATGATATAATTTAAGGGCTTTTTGGAAAAAATAGGAGCCACTACCTAACATAGTTAAAGGTATGTTAGCTCACCTAAAACTAAGTGTAATTTAAAAATTAAATTTAGATTTTTTGAAAAGGTTTTAAAAATGTCCTTTTTAGGAAAGTTTTTGAAAAAGAGTTTTAATAACCTTTTGAAAACCCTTTTGAAAATGTGACTTTGATTTTGGTCTTCGAAGTAAAAATCTATGGTTTGGGAGTTGGTTACGTGTAGGGAAGATATTCTAAGATCATCACCCCACCACGTTTTTTCGGTACCTGCATGTCTAATCACCCTTAATTCACTCACTCGAATAAACGGTTATTAATATTCACTAAATATCCACTTTAGAGTTTTGAATAATGGGTTTGGTCATCACTTTTTAGATGAATGATGCATGATGTATGTTTTGAAAAAAATGTTTGAAAATATGAAAGTTTTGAAGGGGTTTAAGATAGAAATCTTGAATTGATAGAAACTTTTGAAAAGGAAACCTGAGTTGAAATAAAAATTATGACTGCACATTTTTAGGTTGCCTATGTATCTCATTTGGCGAGAATTAGGTCATTCGTAGTTCGGGCAAGGACCTGATAGAAAAAAGGCGCATTGAGGCCTTTGGAATGTTTTAAAGACACCCTAAGGTCTTTAGAAAGTTTTGAAGACACTTTGAGATATTTAGAAAAAGAAAACTTGAGAGTTTAGAAAAATGCCTTTGAAATAGGACTTGGGATATTTGAAGTGTTTTTGAAATTGGAATTGAAGATGATTTTAAACGTTTTTAGAAATTAACTCAAGGGAGTTTTGGAAGTGTTTTGAAACAATTCAAGGGAGTTTTGGAAAGGTTTTGGAATAACTTAAGGGAGTTTTGAAAATGTTTTGAAGTCTTGTTTTAAAAACTTTGGAAGTAGAGTTTGAATTGAAAATGTTCTTGTGAACTTGTCTTCGAAAACTTTTTGAAAGTAGTTTTTGAATATCTTATGAAAGGTATATTTAATGTTTCATCATCCTTAAGAGGTTATTCATTGAAGAATTAAACCCTATTAGGGCTATGAATTTTGAAAACATGTTTGAAAAAGGGGACTAGAACCCTCCTTGAGTATCTTACTTATACTTGAATAATCCTAACCATGGAAGGATTAGGGTTGCTGCAAGAATGCGATGTTTGAAAATCATTTTTGAAAAGAGCTTTTGAAAACACTTAGTGTTTTGGAATCCTAATATGGACAACCTCGAAGGTTGTATTTTAATATATCACCTTCTCTTGGAATCCCTGACCATAAAGGGGTAGGGACACTTTAGGGTTGTGAGTTCTTAAAAACGTTTTGAAAATAGTTTTTGAAAAATGTTAAGTGTCCAGCCAATTTAGTTGAGACAAGTTTAAGAGAACTTCTTGGAGGCATTTTTGAAGATAGAGATTGATTTTTGAAATCTCAAGAGTAGGATATTTTTGAAAGTATGCCATGCAAATGATTTTTGTAACTGAAAAGGGTTTAAAAAGGGCCTTTGAGTTGAAGTCTTGAAGTTTACTAACCTTGGTTGGATTGATCTAGGATTAACTAACTTGGGTTAGGTTAATTTAGGATTAAGGTGACTTAGGGTTAACTAACTTGAGTTAGGATAACCTAAGGTTGGATAACTAGGGTCAAGTTAACATAGGGTTGGAAGGTGGTTTTGACCTAGGTTTGTCTTAGTGGTTTTGGAAAAGGGTTTGGTGAATGAATTTTGAAAAGGGGTTTTTGGAAACTATGGTGCTTTGTAAAAGACTTGGAAAACAACTCTAAAGAGTTATATGAATTTTGAAAAAGATTATTGCATGAAAATGGGCTCTAATTAAGTGTAAGGTTTGTATGGTTGATATTTGGGAACCACTCCAAGGAGGGTTTCATTGGGGGCATTATAACCACTAACTTAAAAAGAGCCAAACTTTTAAAAATCAATATGTAATGGTGGTTCTAAAAAATCATTTTTTATGCAAAATAAAGAGAATGAAATTTTGAGAACTATTCTTGAAGTTGGTTGTTTTGAAAACTACTTTTGGGGTGTAGAAAATTACTCTAGTGAGCTAGGGTTCCAATGGTCAATAAATATCACAAAACTCAAGAGAGCAAAGTTTTGAAAATCATATAGAAATAGAGAGTTCAAAAACCATTTTAACAATAATGAAGACAAATGCTCTTTTGAAAACCTCTCTTGAAGAGAGTTATTTTGAAAACTAAACTTAGGGTGAAAAAAACCAACTCTAATGAGAAAACCACTCAAGAAAGGGTTCTAAGGGATCATTTCAACCAAAAAGCTCAAGAGAGTGGATTTTTAAAAATCAATATAGAAGGAAAGAGTTTGAAAACTAATTTTATGCAACACAAAATGTAAAAAAATACAAGAATGCAAATATTATAAATATTTGTGAGATTCATTCACTTGTGTCTTGTGGATAAGGAAATGAATTAAGAAATTAGTTGAACATTTGAACTTCATTAAAATTATAAATGCTTTTTATTTTTTATTTTTTTGTGTCTTCTGCATAATGAAAAGACTACTGCAAAAGTAACCAAAAAGGAAACAAGGGATAGATCGATTTAGAATATATATAAAAAAGCAATTTTCATTAATTCTTCTTCAACAATTAAACTGTGGAGGAATGATGCTTGAAGGCAACATGAAAAAAAAAAGAAAAAAGGAAAACCCATTCCTGGTTTACATGAAATTGTTGTAAATACTACTCCCACCGAGTTTATTTTGCGAACAACACATCTCCCTCCTTAGAGACTTGTAGAGATCCATATCAAACTCTGGAAATGGCAAAAATAAGACAAAACAAAGAAATGAGTCACGGTAATTCGCTTGAATCATGTGAACTTCAACATGCAACAAGATTTCGAGATCTTGACACAATTTTCACTACATAGCTAGCAGCAGTGGAATTCACATAACTTTTGTTTATCAATGCATGTGTTTGCATGAGAGAGAGAGAGAGAGAGAGAGAGAATTTACTTGTCACAATCCACGTTGGTGCTAATGGTAACATTAATAGGGAGGCTGCAGAGTTTGGGAAGCTGATTGGCTCTATCAAAGTTGATATTAGGGTAAGCGGTTGCAGCTTTCTTAAGGCACTCGCACAAAGCCTTACGATCTGGTTGTGAAGCAGCCACCGACTTGTCCAACTCTTGTGCCCCTGAACAACAAGCACTACTGGGTGCACCAGGACCCGAACCAACTACGAAACCTAAGCAGGGTACCAACTTGGCTACTGCCTCGCCACACTCAACAACTGCATTGCTTGGGCTTACAATCAGAGCCAAAACCACCATCCCTGACACCCATACAGACCAAGCCATCATCTTTTTCGCCATCTTGCTGGGGAAAAAAAATTCAGAGAGAGAGAGAACTTTTGGATGAATAAGGTGCTTGCTTGGATAATCCTATTTATAATGCAGGTTTATGGGGTTTGGGTGTTGATTGTATTAACAATTGTGGGCAAATCCTATTAACTGCAAATGACTCGGCGAAGAAAACCATTATGGGTAGAGTTATTGTAAGAGCTATATTTATTTATTGTTTTGATACTGGTGCGTAGGAAAATCAAGAAGACAATAACATAGAATCTAAAAGAACGTGGGGATAGATTGATGCATGTGTACAAAGCCAGCTAGGTTGCAAAATTTATGGCAAAAATAATATTCTCAAAAGAAATGGAAAAAGATATTTAATGAGCAGTTTTTGTGGGCAAATGCTGAATCATTGTTATGATTGATTTTGAGTTTACAAGAATTTGTAGAACTCAGCTAATATTTTTAAGTGTTTTTAAATTTCATGGTGGGGACTCAAATGTTGAGTTTGAGTTCATATTGTGCTTATCCCATCATTTATTTATGGATCCAGGTCCGAATATCTTGGGCCATTTATATTAGGGTAATACTATAAACTATAAAATTTATAGAGTTTTTTGCCAAAGTAACATTCTTTTTAAAAATAATTCCCTAGCTAACACTCTCTCAAAAATAATTTCCAAACTAACATTCTGACATCATTCTTAAAAGAAATATTTTATTAACAAGCCATTATAATTGACAAAAATTGACATTTTGCCCTAATATATGAATACATGTATATAAATTTACCACTTCTAATTGTGCTAGAAAAACTCTCACTTTTAATGGGTCTAAATAATATTTTATAATATTATTTTTACCTCTCCTCTTAATAGTACACTAGTATAATAGCATGCTTTCCATTAAATAGTATAGATTTTTTTTTTTAGAATTTTCAAAAATGTATATATGTTTACAACCTAAAGGAATAGAGAATGGAAATGTTGAGTTCAAGCCTAGGGGATAAGAGCAGGCCTTGAACCTATGATCATGAGCGGGATAATTAGAGTCCATATCAAATAGAACACTCCTTGCTCAACTACTTAGAGATTGATGGGTCAGAATTAATAAAATACAATATGATTTTTGATGGGTGAAACCATTGTTTACTAGTAGCATTAAATTATAGATGAAAACAATTATACAATTGCATGCTATAATAGCATACCATTAAGAGGAGAGGGGCAAACCAATTATAAAAATTTAATTGAATTGGAGTTTCACCAAACAAAATAAATTAGAGGTGGTAACATTATAAAATTTAAATTACTCTCTAAGAGTAGTATTGGGTTTTAATTGAATTGTTTAATTTAATAATAATCTTTTTGTATGCCAATGTGTTCACTAAACTAATCTTAATGCGAGTTTTGTCAAGATAAATTTGGAATCAATATTCTATTTGATTGTTGAAAAGCATAAGGAAAAAAAAACAACTTGCTTTTATTATAAAGCTAAAAACTTTTTTGTAGATTTCTTAGTTATTAAAAGGGCATTTTAGAATTACATGATGGATTTTTTTTTTATTATAGATTGAGTTGTATTTTACTATAACTTTTTCGAGTTTCAATTTCCAAAGTAATGAGTACTCATATTTGGGAATGATGACCTTACGCTTAGTCATGAGAGAAAGCAACAAATTTGAAAATATGTATCTATATATTGGGGTAACAAATTAATTTTAGTAAACTATAATAGCTTTTTAATAAAATATTTCTTTTATGGATAAGGCCAAAATGTTAGTTTGGAAATTATTTTTGCAAAAGTGTTAGATAGGAAATTATTTTTTAGAAGAATGTTAGTTTGGGAAAAAACTCAAATTTATATAGAATAATGTAATGAAATGAGACCCTTATGCTTTAGAACAAATGATCAATTATATTGACTTTTAATTATAAAAATAGAATAAGACTCTTCTGCTTTAGAACAATTATTTCATTATGGTGACTTTTAATTATAAAAATGGAATTGTCACATTATTCTCATGACATTTTTTGTACACATTTTTCTGAAAAGATTACATTTTACTTAATGTAATGCTTGCCTGGTATGTGGATGAGCAAAGGTCCAGCTTAACAACCTTAAGGGTGGTCCAATGGTCAACTTATCCTCATGCCAACCATGATGTCTCAAGTTCAATCTTTTCTTATGTCTCTTGTGGTCGGCCTTCATCTATTCAATTAGGGGCGGCTCAACATGATTTGAGGCCTTATGCGATAATTTTAAATGAAGTTTTTTATATTTTTTTTATATTATAATAAAAATTTTATCTAAAATTATTTTATTTTGTAAACTAGATTTCTTTTCTTCTAGAGTTAACTAGTGTGCATATTTTTTGACCATTTTTTTAAAGTGGTCATTTTTCTCATTTAGACTATGACCTCTTTTTCAAATTATTTATTTTTTTTTGTAGAAACTACATAGAGCCTTAAAATTATTTAAAATTTAAAAAATTTGGAGCCTTTAAAAAAAAAAATTATTTGTACTATTTTTTGTCAAGCCAATATTTTATTTAAGTTAACTAGAGGAGTTGATTTTATGCCCTTTTTTTTTTTACGGATCTTCTTTTCTCACCTGGATTAAGGCCTTTTTTTTAAAAAAAAGAAGAGTTGAAAACTATATAAGACTTTGACTGTAGCATGTAATGTTTCAAGATTTTGGGGCCTTCAAAATTTTTTTATTCGTATGGTGTACTAATTATGTATCAAATAGAAGTCCTTTTTTTTTTTTGTTTGAAATTTACTAGTGTACTATATTTTGGAATCTCATTTTCTGAACAATAGTATTTTTTTTTCATTTGGACCTGAGCCTTTTTTTTTATAAAAAAGGATGTAAAAACTAGATAGGGCCTTCCTAGGTTTTAAAAACTTTAGGGCCTTAAAGAATTGGACTCTCTTTTTCTAACAGATAAATTTTGTTTTTTCATTTGGATTGAGCTATATTTTATTAAAAATAATACAAAAATTATATAGAGCTTTACTAAGTTAAAAATTTGGGGTCTTAAATAATTGAGGGCCCTAGAAGATGGCCTAATCAAAGAGCTGGGCTTTCATGTAATGCATGAAGTTTATATGATTTTATGTGAACTGTGACTCTGCATGAGTTCGAAGAACTAATTAGCCAAAGGGCTGGATATTCTGTAATAAAAAAAAAGAAGTGAAGCTTAATGGGTAATTAACTATAAAGTAGCAATGTGTCACAGCTAAATCAATGTTTGGACGATTGACACCAGTCCAATCTCTTTAGTTTAATTGCTGCTGTATGACACTGGTAACCTTGTTCTTCGTACTTTGGAGGGTGTAATTCTTTGGAATAAGGTTTGATTCGCCAACAAATATTCTGTTTCCTAGTCAAACACTCACTACAAACACAAGGCTTTGTGTCATGTCGAAGCCAAACCAATTATTCTTCTGGTTTCTATAAGCTCTTTTCCGACAATGAATATTACGTCCTCCGTCTTGTCTTTGATGGCCTTGACATTGCTTGGACCCCTAAAATGAAAGCACCTCGATTACGCGACACTCAGTACAAGAATGAGGAAATTCGAGCATAGAAAAGGAACTATCTAGATGGGCAACTCGTCTCCAAGTTGAAAAACAACCAGTCAACGAGAAAGGGAAAAAAATATTATACTCAAATGAACACGACATTGACACCATTGCAGCTCATAGAGACGTCCAGATTTGAGGAGTTTAGCCACACCAATTTAAAAGAAGTGACCGCCCAAGCGAAGTTGGGGAAATAGAAACTGCAAGTAAATGCCGGATTTAAATTCAAAAAGTAATCGTCGATCAAGCAGTTATGAGTCTGGTCCTATAAATAGAAGTTCAGATGAAGAAGGAAAGGTCTCAACTCTTCAACAACAAAACTCCAAAAACAAAACTCCAATAGTGATGTAGAACGAGTTGCTGAAATGTTTTTAGAAATTTGCGAGTAAAAGAATTCCAATCGGCACCGAAAACGAGATCAGGAGTAAAATTGTAATTTGCCAAACTATTTTGGAATTGCTTGAAATTTGTTGGGTTGATCCGAAACTGCCTAGGGAACAATACACACTGATTTGATGTGATAAGGGGTTATTTTAGCTGAATTATATCGTTTAGGCCCTCAAATCAACGTTTTTATTATTTTACGAAAGTTTCGTTTTAACCATAACTTTTTCTAGGAGTCTATAAGTTGGACTAGGTTTGATTTGGAGAGTTTTTTTAGGATTCTAAAATTTAAATTTGGGCTTAACTTAAGTTTTCTATTTTTTATTATTTTCTTTGGTATTTCCCTTCTTGGAAGGATTTGGGTTAGTTTTATTATAAATAGAGATGTAAGTCTTCATTGATATTAATTCAGATTTAATAATATTCAATTTTTAGTCATTGTGACTTGTTCTTCTTGTGTGATCAAGAACTTCGTCCTTTAAAACGAGATCTAGACTATTCGTCCACTAGAACGAAATCTAGTATTTAAGAGTTACACTGCGTCAAGTGGTATTCGAGCAAGGTCTTCCCTCATTTTTCATCATGATGGCACATAACCAAGCAAAGCAACAAATCCCTACAACTGGTGATCGTGGGTTGATGCTTTGTGGGATGCAGTCAAGAGACAAGGGCATCAATTAATAGAGATTCGTAACTTGCTGGCTAGACTGAATCTCAATGCAAATAATAGGCCCCCCAGTAGTTGAACAACGGGAGACAAGGGTCGAAAATCCTAATCATGTGAGACAACAACTTATGTGAATAAGATAGAATCCAGTCTACGACGGGGATTTAACTGATGAAGAGATCGAGGATTTGGCTTTATTCGATCAGCCTGGAGAGGTATATCAACAAAATAACTTCCGTATGAAGATGGATCTTCCATATTTTGGCGAACAGTTGGGCATAGAAGACTTTCTTGATTGGTTGAATGAAGTTGAAAGGTTCTTTTAATATATGGGCCTTAATGAAGAGAAGAAGGTCAAACTAGTTGCGTACCAACTTAAGGGTGGGGCTTCTGCTTGGTGGGAGCAATTACAATTATCATATATACGGCAAAATAAAAACAAGTTTCGGACTTGGGATAGAATAAAATAATTGATGTGAGCATGATTTCTTCCCTCTAATTACGATCAAATTCTATTTGAGCAATATTGAAGATGTCGACAAGATTCGAGGTATGTTCATAAGTATGTTTCTAAGTTTCATCAATTATCCAAATGTAATGATCTACTTGAGAACAGAAAGGCACTTAGTAAAGAGATTTGTGGATGGATTGCTTGCTACCATATAGGACTTGGTTACTTTACAACCTATCCATACCTTGCAAAATGCTATCCAATGGGCCACATTAGTTGAGTTATAAGTTAATCGATGAGGATTCTGTCAAGCGCCTACCAGATCCTTCAATTTTGGCCTATGTAGAATCTGACCTAGCCAAACAAAACAAAGGCAGTTTATGAATCTCTCAAAATCAGAATCAGAATTGAACACCTGGCCAAAATCAATCATATTTAAGACAGACTGCTAGTTCCAGTAATCCTTCTACCCCTTCTAGAGGTGATAAGTGTTATCGTTGTCAACAAAATGGCCATTATTTTAACTATTACTCTCAAAGGTAGGCTGTCAACCTAGCTACACATGAGGAGGAAGAAGAAGACAGCTCAAAAATAGAAGAATTTCAAGAATAGGACCCTGCAGAATGGACTTATAAAGATGAAAGCGTATCCTTGGTAGTGCGGCGATTGATGTACATATCACGTAACGAAGACAGTGAGAGGCATAACATCTTGTAGACTCGCTACACTACTAAACATCAAGTTTGTAATTTGATCATTAATGAAGGCAGCAGCGAGAATATTGTATCCAAAACCATGGTCATTAAGTTACAACTTAAGACACAGTAGTATCATTCTTCTTATACTATTAGGTGGAGTAGATACGTTGGTGAAACAAAGGTAACAGAACAGTGCCTAATACCCTTTTCTATTGGCAAAAATTATAAGGATGAGATTATCTGTGACGTAGTAGATATGGAAGCTTATCGTATGTTGCTTGGGAGGCTATACGAGTTTGACTTGAACACACAACATAGAGGCAAAGACAATATGTATACCTTCTGTAAGGACGAAGTAAAAATTGTCCTTTCTCCTATAAAACGTGAAGGCAGATTTGTATAGTCTTTAAATAAGAAGAACACTTTCCTTTTAGTACCAGACATCATCAAAGAGGCCCAAGAGATGAAATAGATTTATGCACTAATAATAAAGGATGAAGTCAAACCATTGATAGCAAAATTTCAGAGTACGATGCCAGACGAATTACTTGCAACATTACATCCCATAAGGAACATCCAACATGAGATTGATCTAGCTCCTGTAGCGAGTCTACCAAACCTGCCACATAATCGGATGAGCTTGAAGAAATTCAAAAATTCTTCAAGGGCAAGTTATCGAGTTGCTGAAAGAGGGATTGATCAGAGATAGCATGAGCCTATGTTCTATACCGGCCTTGTTAACACCAAAGAAAGATGAGAGTTGGCAGATGTGTGTTGATAGTAGAGCCATCAATAAAATCACCATCAACTACAAGTTTATGATACCTTGGCTGGATGACATGTTAGATAGACTGGCATGAACTAAAGTGTTTTCAAAGTTAGATCTAAAGAGTGGCTACCATTAGATTCGTATCCGTCTGGATGATGAGTGGAAAATAGCTTTCAAGATGAGAGAGGGATTAAATGAGTGATTAGTAATGCCATTCGGATTATCTAATGCACCTAGTACCTTTATGCAACTTATAAATCATGTATTCCAACCTTCAAAATTTGTGATTGTCTACTTTGATAATATTATGGTCTTTAGTCGTAGTAAAAAAGAATATCTAAATCATCTGAGGGAGGTATTCAACATGCTGAAAGAAAATAGTTTATATGTCAACTTGAAGAAGTGCACCTTTTTGACAGATAAGTTGATTTTCTTAGGCTATGTGGTGAGTGTTTGTTAGCACCCCATTTTGGCCACTCAGCGATCTCTGGCCCAACCGAAAGCACCTCCAAACCAACACAAGTATACTCAAATCTAAACTGGCTTCCTAGATCCAATCTAGTCTGCCAACCATCTTATGGGCTCGCTAGGCCCACTAGAGGCAAATTGACCAAATTGCCCCTGTTGCATTAGTCAGTCCTATCTAGACTGGTACGTCTTCCATAAGGCAATAACTCCATTCAAATCCAAAGTCAAATCCAGTTGTCCCATCATTCGAGAAAGTTGATCCCTCAATGACGGTAAGACAATTCAATCCAGCACGACACGATCACCGAGAAGGTTTATTCCTCAGATCAGTAAAGCCCTTTTCACACTCATCTCTGGAAAGTACATAAGTCCTTGAGATGGAAGAGCGGTTCACTTCTAGTGCCTGCTAGCCCGCCAATATAGAATGTCTGCTAATTCGGCACGTTCTTTGAGAAAGCACAAACCTCTCAAGAACAGAAGATCGTCCAAGCCCGATATGTTCTTTGAGAAAACACAAATCCCTAAAGAATGGAAGACCGTCCCAGTCCAGCACGACCTTCGAGAAAGTTTATCCCTCAAGGCGGTAAGACCCTTTCAAGCCTATTCACCGATAAAGTACCAATTCCTTGAATAGAAGTCCAGACCAGATCCAGACCGGTCAACATCGACGCCTGCTAGCCCGTCTCGGTGAAAAATGACCATTTTGGCCCTAACGGGCTCGATAAGTTCCTCCAGAAAGTACAAAGTTCTGGGATCGGCAAGAGCACCCTCCAGAGCCGTCCCTAGATGATCCAGCATGTCCAGTGCCATCCACTCAACCCTGATCCTTTCTTGGAGGTTCCCCGATCAAAATAACCGCTTTGCCCCTAGGCATCCAAATGACTTAGGAAACCACACCAGCTCTGGGTATCAAACCAGTGACACTCCAGTCAACTTTGGTCAACCCCAATCAGCTCTGGTTAACCCCAGTCAACTCTGGTCAACCCGATCAACCCCGATCAATCTTGGTCAACCCTAGAAGTCCCGAGATGAGGTGACCACCATCCGGTCACTCTCTTTAACCATACCAGCTATGGGAATCAAATCGGCAACCTTTGGGACACTTTACAGAGTATTCCCTTCTATTTTAAGTCAGGCCTCGCTGTTTGGCACATTCTCTTTTCGAACCAGAACCTCCTTGCTCCACTTCGAGTGAAGCATGACCATTCTTTAGCCGCACATAACCCCCCAGAATCAGTTACGAATCGATCAGTCCCATATCCAGCCTTTTTTCAAGCCTGCATTAACCTTTCATGCGCTACTCTTAGTGGCACACGGCTAAGGCTAAGGCGTGCACCACTATGAGTAGCGCACAACATCCCTAGAATTGCGCTATAAATACAGACCTTCCCCCTCTCTGTTTTAGGTCGGAAAAAATCCTCCAAAACTCTCCTCCTCTAGTCTAAACAGCTCCTGAAGCCCTCTATCTCTCTCTCAAAGTCCCGCTGGCTGAGTCCAAAGTCTGAATTCTCGAAGCCCTAACATCCAAGCTCCACCGAAGGATCGCCTCACTGCCCGAAAGCTCCCAAAATCTTCCCATGTCAAAGGCTCGGCCTCCACCAAAGAAAGAAGCAATGAGACAATGTAATCCCCGTTTTACTTTTCTATACTCCCCCACTTTCTCTTCTCCCTTCGAATCCACTTGGGTTCTTCTATTTTTTAATCCCCTATCTCTAAACCCCCCTTTCTTTCATGCTTGAAAACAAGAGGATGTTAAGTCCATGTTGAAAGTGAACAAGAGGAGATTACCAATCGGGACTCTATTTTTGGCCCTCACTTGCTTCATGGCATGGCCTTAGGGCCATCTTGCAATATGGTGATACCTAAACCTTGTATGTTTCATGCCGTTACTATCGTCAAATTGCATTTGTATTCATGTCATTTCTTTCCCCTTTAAATCCTTTTTCTAAAGTAGTTTTCTTAAAACCACAATTCTAGGTGGATTCTAACCTTTTATGGTTAGGGTTTTTCTAGAAAAGTGTGACATTTTAAATGGTTTCCGTTAGCCTACATTTTCTTCTATTTCAAAAATTCGTTCTCAGAATGATCCTAGTCTTTTCATGATTAGGGTTGTTTCGAGAATTGTGTGACATTCAAGAGGACCCAAAAAGTCTACATTCTTGGCCCCATGTCTTTATTGTTTTTCAAAGTCACAAGCCTAAAGCGATTTTAGTGTTTCAATGGCTAGAATGGCTTTAGGCAAAGTGCGATATTCATTTGGATGCCTAAAATCTAAGTTAGGATTTCGGACCCTAAAACATGTTTTCAAAAGACTCAGTTTTTGAACCATTTCCAAAACTCATGTTTGTTAAACCCTAGAAGTCCAACCCTAGGAAAGCCCCATTTTTTCCAACTTGGAAACCTTCCATTTTTGGGCCAAAATTCTACTATTTTCAAAACCTCAAAATCCTCAATTTTTCAAATCAATCAAAACTTCCCTTTTCCAAACTTTCCTTTCAACCAAATCAAAACTTTCCATTTCAAATATCTCAAATCGCTCCTTTTTCAAAATCTTCCAAATTTAAACCCAATCTAACTCCTTCCATTTTGGAAACAATCCAAACTTGTCATTTTCAAAAACAAATCTTTTCAAATCTCAATCTTCCTTAAAAGGAAATATTTCAAAATCAAATTTCAATCTTCCTGAAAAGGAAACATTTTAAAATCAAATAAAATATTCCTGAAAAGGAAATGTTTCAAAAATCGAATCTTCTTGAAAAGGAAACATTTTCAAAACCCAATATTTTCAAATCAACTAAAATCTATTCAAATCAAATTAAATCTTTTTAAATCTCAATCTTCCTAAAAAGGAAACATTTCAAAATCAAATCAAATCTTCCTGAAAAGGAAATATTTTCTAAGTCCAATCCTTTCTTGAAAAGGAAACATTTTCAAACTCAATCTTTTCTGAAAAGAAAACTTTCTAAAAATAGAAACTCTCTAAAAATAGAAACCCATTTCAAAATTTCAACTCTTTTGGGCTGTTGTCCAAATTATGATTGACCTGATCCTCTTTAAGGAAGTACATAGGCAACCCTTCATGGGGTGCGGTCACAACCCTTTTCAAATTCTCAATTCCATTGTTCAAACTCAACTCCCTCTTTCAAACTCTTCTTCAAATTCTGTTTTCAAAAGTTTTCTAAGTGGATAGCATTAAACATAGGTAACTAGTGAGTCATAATTAGGTGAGTGAAAGGTGATTAGACATATAGGTACCGCAAGGGTAGGGTAGGGTGATAGTCTTAGGATATCTTCCCTACACGTAATTAACCCCCGGACTTAAGAATTTCTATTTCAAAGACCAAAACCAGAGTCAATTTTCAAAAGGGCTTTCTAACATTTTTTTAGGGTTGTCAAACAACCCTACATTTTAAAACGCTCTCATGAGGACATTTTTGAAAAATCTTTTCCAAAACCTAAGTTTAACCCTCGGGTGTTACTTAGTGTAGATGACCTAGCACATCTTTAAATATGTTAGGTGGTGACTCCAAAAACTTTTTCAAAAGCCCTAATCAATCTCATTTCAAATTCAAACCCCGTCGCATTCATTCTTTTAGGAGGATGAGTTCTAACAAGAGAGCATCGTACCCCATTCCCAGCCTCGGGCCCAGAAAGAAAGAGAGGAAATGGGTCCGGCGTCCGGATATGGGCGCGATAGCTTGGCGACTTTGCTGGGGACAATTAGAGGGTTATGCCTATGTCATGGATAGTCACCCTTTACTCACTTTAAGTTCGTTGGTTACCTTGTTTAGTTATATCCACTTTCTAAACTTTTCAAAATTCTAAAATTTTCAAAATGGTCTTTGTTTTGCAAAAAGTCAAACATTGCATTAATTACATGCTCTTGTATTGTTCATAACATCATACTTTATTTTGCATTTGAGTTTCTCAAAAAAGTACTAACTTTGTGTATTTATTTTGTAGATGGACCCTTGTTTACATTTTAATTTATGTTCATAAACTGCTATGTATACAATATATGACAGGATGTATGGGAGTTGTTGGGCTCTTTTTTCTAATTTTCAAAATCACACACATACTTGTATATGCATTTTCATGGAATATTGACCTTGGTTACTACCTTCTAGTTAGAAGGGGGAATAGTACATTGATTGTTAGTGGTAGGCAGATGTGTCACTTAACCAACAGTCTTTAGTTGTTCCCCTGCTCGAATCACCAAACTATATTGACACCACCTTGGGAAGTGGGCCTAGGTTTGAAGATCTGCGAGTGTAGCATTTTAGGAAGCATTAGTAGCCCTTAACCTCATGTTCATATTGTTGACTCAAAGTTGACCCTTATTGACTCAAGGTTGATTCCTATGTTGATTTTGATGATAACTAAACCTTGTGTTATTTTACTAATGACTCTACTTAGTGTGCAGATTAACAAAGTTCATAATTTAGACTTAAAATTCAATCTTAAGTCTAATGCATGTCAAAGAGAATGCACAACAAATTCAAGAACTATGCAATGAACCAAACAGAGGAGTGATGCCTATCTCTACTTCAAACAAATGTTCTACATTCGAAGAGATTGAAGGTGTTCAAATGAAGCCTCTATCTAGTATGCATAGATTCAATGAAGATTGATTTGTACTCAAGATAGATTGAAGAGTTCATCAAAATATGCAAAGATTAGTTAAAGAAGTGCAAAGATCAGTTGAAGAGAAATCGATTGTTGAAGAGATTGAAAATGCTCAAGAGAAGACTTCATCAAGAATGCAAAGATCAATTCAAGATAATGTGATTGAAGTTGCTAAAAAGATGGCTCACAATGATTGTCTGATCTCTACATGGAATCCAAGTGAAGAATTCTTCTATAATATAAAGAATCAATGAAGACTAGATGTATGAAGAGATCGCATCAAGCCTGCAAAAGTCTTATTGAAGTGATCTGTAAAGAAGAAAGAAGAATTGCTATCAAAGAGAAGAAATAAAAAATAAAGCATTGTGAAGCTCTACGTAATTGAGGAAGTCTGGCATTGAAAGAGAGTGTTCTACAATGAAAGAAGAAAGCTTTGCAAATGAAGAAGAAAAGATGAACATTGATTGAATAAAGCTTTGACAATTTGAGAGTTAAGAGAAGATCAATATTCAATGATTGATTCAATCTAAATTGAATAGAAGTTAACTCTAATGAGTTAAAGAGATTTGATTGATCATCATACCTTAAAGAAATACTCCTTGAAGATCTTATATCAGTGCTGAGATGAACTAGATCATTAGAAGTCAGAAAGTAGATTTTTGGACAATGAGGGGACTCATGAAAATGAGGAGTCGCCTCTTGATCACAGAAGCAAAAGGCCTGAAGACAAAATGAACAATGAGCGGACTCATGAGAAATGAAGAGTCACCTCTTGATCACAGAAGCAAAAAGCCTGGAGACCAAATAGATAATGAGTGAACTCATTGTAATGAAGAGTCGCCTCATGGAGGCAGACGCAAAGACTTGAAGATGACTTGATCAATGAGCGGACACATGAAGACGAAGAGTCGCCTCATGACAACAAAAGTATAAGGTTGAAGATCGAATGAACAAAGAGCAGACTCTTAAAGATAAAGAGTCGCCTCATGACAACAGAAGCCAAAGACACGAAGACAGAATGAATAAGGAGTCGCCTCATTGATATGAAGAGTGGACTCATGAAGTCAGTGAACAACATTTGGTAAATGCAGAAGCAGAAAGTGTCGACTCCACAATCCTGGAGCCGACTCCTTGGATATAACAGCTATTTTTCTTAACGGTATAATGGACTGGACGTGCATTAATGATGCCCAACAACCTCTAACGGACGGAATCAATACAGGGGTATATATGCAAACTTCCAGCTGTATTTATATAAGAGATTGAAGACAAACAAAATCAAACTGACTGATTCACTGAAAACCCTGAATATTCTTCCTGTTTTCATCTGTGAGCTGAAATTGTAAAATCTACTCTTGTTAGACGGTGTGTTAGTTACTTGTATACTTTTATACACTTGTAATTGAGAGTTTGAGAGTTCTCTTGTGAAAGAAAAACTCTTGTAAGTTTGAGTGGAGCTTTGACAAAACTGCTTGGAGATTGAAAAGCTTGGTGAGGAGTTCTTATGTATAGTGAGCTGAGTACTTGTCAATCAGTAGCCCATTTGTAATAGGTGATTACATAGTGGAAGAAGACTTCAAGCAGGTTTGGGGGTGAGGACGTAGACCACGGTTTATGGTTAAACCTCGATAAATCTGTGTCTCCCTTCTATTGCTCTGTTTTTCTTCATTTCTACTGATTACATTGTATCACATATAGTTTGATCACTATTACATTGCTTAGATTAATTTTAATTAATCTTAACTTGTATTAATCTTGGAAGAAACCCAATTCACCCCCCCTATTGGGTTGCCTTTTGGGCCAACACATATAGCACCCATACATAGCCAAACCTCTACTTGATTTAAGGCATGTGTTTTTCAAAAACCAAGGAGGAAAGAGTGGTGTGCTGTCGCGGGCACCCAAAAATAAAATCGATACCCAAAAAATAAATATGTAGTAGTGCAAGTAAGGATCATTTCCATGAAGAATGTTTAGCCTAGGTTTATGCTATGTGAACAAGGATTGGGGGGTTTTGAATTTAATGAAAAGTATTTTAATAATAACAACTATGAAACAATTCAGATTAAAGTATTGAAATCAATTAGAAGAACAAACCTTGGTCTAGGTCAACATCCATTATCGGAATTTACAACTGATCATTGATGCAAGCATTTCAATTCACACATTGAATATTCACTGTCGGGATTATTTTCCTATCTCTCCTTAGTTGTAGTTAATCAGAAACAAGCGATCTGATTAACCTTAACTATTAAACAACTCAGGAAAAGCACACAAGGTTTAATCTAGCAGCAGCCTTAAGAATTAGAGAGATTAATGAAACTAAACAACACAAGCACATGTAGTTGCATTTAATTTAGTCTAATGCCCTTCCTAAGATATAATAATTCATAATGCAGTAAATCATTAAATCTCAGTTGCTTCACAAATCAGAGGAATCAAACAATTACAGATTTGATATCTAACTCAGCAGTAGATTGTAATGATTAATAAACTAGTAGGCATCCTAGCGATTAAACAAGACAATCATGAAAATAGGCATAGAACAATATTCGATACTCAGCATAAATCAAATAATTAAAACAAATTAGATCTCAAAGTTTATTATTAATTCCGAGGTTTCTATCTCCTTTGACCAAGATTCAGAGTTTAGCCACGCAGGGCCATGAAAACAACTTAAAGAATAACCTCAAATAATACGAAAAACGTCAACAACCTTAAAAACAAAACAGTCACAGTTTTTATAGGCTTCTGAAATTCTATAGCTGCGCACGACCGTTAGAACGCCCTTGCCATCGTTCGAACGGATCGAACTACCGTTTGAACGGATCGAACTACCGTTCGAACCGTACGTTGAACGCACTTCGAACAGTAAGACATGCCCTCTGAATCTTTCGAACTCTCTTCAAACTTGAACTTGACGTGTATCTGTTTGACGTAGCATTCGAACGCCTCTTGGGACCGTTCGAATGCCTCTTTGAACGCTACTCCTAATCTCCCTTGAATTCACCACTTTTAAGCTAGGATTTTCTTCCTGGGCATTCCATAGCACCTTAAGTCAAAATATAAGAATAGTGAGTATCTTTAGGTACCAAATAAGTATAAAAGATTAAACATTAAGGGAGAAAAATATGACATTTGCATTCTCATCAAAGAGCGACCACTTTTTAATTTCCTTATTCCTGTTGTTATTATGCTTACATACATAAATGCCTTGTTATTAATATCTTGTCATTCATGCTATTAAACTGCCCATGCATATGTAATCATCCCTAGGCAAGTGTTCCGAAGTAACTTAAGCCACTTTCACTCCATGCATATGATCAACCTCCAAGAGAATGGCCCATGAGCCAGCCTCAAATCATAAGCTTACCCAATTCCTAAGGGTTTCAAATCCTAACGGTCATGGCATATATCCAAGAATCATTTCATAAGAGGGGCCCTAATCCCTCTAGCTCATGGAGATAAGGTTGTCACAAGACAAGGGGCAATCCGAAGACAAGGTCATTCAACGACCTCCCAACATCAACAAG
Source organism: Euryodendron excelsum (assembly GCA_033060915.1). Taxonomy (NCBI): domain Eukaryota; kingdom Viridiplantae; phylum Streptophyta; class Magnoliopsida; order Ericales; family Pentaphylacaceae; genus Euryodendron; species Euryodendron excelsum. Next base: position 44,880,229 of record CM065381.1, on the reverse strand, counting down.
GTGAAACCAAAAACTTGAAGAGTAGTTTAGGTAGATAGGTGGAAAGTCCCATGGAAAATGTTCCCTTCCTCCAATCTATGTAATTTCAGCCGTTTATCTCAAGAGAAATAAGATTGCTCTTTCTATTTCCTTTGAATGAATGGTTGTGTGGGATGAATGAAAAAGGCACAAGTATGGTATCTGCATACAGGGGCAGTCCCCTATCTCTAAAATGAGCCTTAGCATCACACCTAAATCCCGACAAACAGGGATACCTCTAGGGCATGCATTGCATAAATGCTTTTCAAGGATAAGTACTAACTTTTTCCTCTTTCTTTGCCTTTTTTGTTTTCCTCTCCCTTTCCTCCATTCTACAGGAATTAAAAACACATTCAACTCACCATTGCTCCGAAAGCAAAGAAAGGAAGAGACCCAGCACCATCTGTTGCCCGAGAACTGATCATCACCAGGCACCAAGCATCGCTCATAGCCAACGAATCAGACACCTCCACTAATAACTTTATGACCGAGAGGAGGTCAATGAGATAAGGTCAAAGATTGACAAAATGTTCAAATTCGTGCAAGCCATGGTAGCAAAGAACTCAACCATGGCCCCCTCTTCCTCTACCCCAAGAAAGGTAGATGCTGTCTTACCCAGAGTCGTGCCTCGGTCAAATACTATAGTGAAAAACAGGAAAAGTCCTAGGATAGTCGATGTTGAAGAGGAAGAAGGCAATTAGAAAACCATTTTACTCACTTCTTCAGTTGCAAATGCCATCCCTAACCATCTCAGCTTGAAGTTCTAAGGACTAGAGGAATCCCTGTAGAGCATACAAGGGTACAGTGCCCTCAGTTTAAACCCATTCGATGAACTCTGCTTCTTCCCAAATCACCCGCGCTCGTCACAGTTCAAAATGCCTGACTTTCAGAAGTATGACGACACTAGTGACCCTATAGCACATTTGCGCCTATATACCGGAGCCTTGAGTGGCCAAGTAAACAATCCCAAGCTGCTGGTGCAACTTTTCCAACACAGCCTGACAGGCCTAACTTTACAGTGGTTTGTGAGACTTGATATGAGGAAAATCACCACCTAGGGAGAACTAATGACCACCTTCAGGAATCAATACAAGCACAACATAGATATCACTACAGATCGATGGACCTTGACTATGATGGCTAAAGGAGAAAAGGAGAGCTTCAGAACCTATGCTTTAAGATAGAGGGAGCTAGCTGCACAAGTTAAGCACCTATTAGGGGAGAAGGAATATGGTCAACTCTTTGTGCAAACCTTTCAGGGGTTATACTACAAGAAGCTGTGCACCAGTGTGGGGAATAGTTTCTAAGACTTGATCTTGCAAGGAGAAATGATAGAGAACGGGTTGAAAACAGGCAATATCATTGATCTCTACTCAAAGACTATAAAAAGGGCGACAAAGAAGGTGGTTACTACAAGGGGAATCGGTAAAAAAGAAAGAGAGGTATCTGCTATCTTACTCACTTAGCAATTCCAGCCTCAACCCATGTTGCCCATAGCTGCAGCTACCTGACCTGTGGCTCTAAATACTCAAGCACCGGCTCCAGTCATGGTCTGCCCTAACTTCAGTCCAAACAGACAGGCCCAGCGCAACCGCACTTTCTCCACCTTAGGGTGTGCTCAGACAGAGGCATATCATAACTTGCTAAAGGCCAATTTGCTGGCCCTTATTCCAGCTCACCCCCTGCCTAGTCCTCTTCCTCCTACCTTTAATGACACCCTCTTTTGCGAATACCATTCAAGAAGATTAGGACATGACACGGAAAGCTGCTTCTCCCTAAGGCACAAAATCAGGACATGATTGACAATGGGACAATGCAGATGTAACTAGCAAATCCCGCTCTTGCCCCAAATGTCACTACGAACCTTCCACTAGACCATACTATCAACTCACCGAGTACAATGACAACAAGGTTTTGATCGCCATATGCCAAGAGGTGTACTATGAGGATGGAGATGAAATGGACTGGGAGGAACTGGAGTGGAATCACGCCTTGTCTTGGTATAACCCCAATAAAGTGCAAGACCCCAAAGACGGGCCTATGGATGAATCTGCCAAGGAGATTGACTGTGTGGTATAAGAAGCTGAGTACATGGAAGAAGAACTGCAGCCATGCCTCTTTGACCATTCTAAAATACAGGAGTCGCAGTTATACACACCTAAGGAGAGCTAGGGCACGGCCGGTTGCAAGAGCAAAAAACCCAAGGCCCGGGTCAAGTCCATTGAGTTGGAGGAGGGTGAGTGATAATGCTTAAAAAGTGCAATTATAAGTCCTTAATTTGTACTTTGTTAGCATTAGTTTATGATTATATATATTTTTAGTTATGTTTTGATATTAATTAAGTTTATAATGCTCTATGTAGGTTTTAACCTTAAATGGAATGATTTTGAATACAATTTAATCATAGGTTTCAAGAGATTGCTGTCAGGGTACAAGCTGCTGAAGGTGCGGTACAAGCTGCTGAAGCACGCAGAGTTAAAACTTTGGAAGTCCATATCTCTCGAACCAGAAAGGCTATTGAGGCTCATAATATATTGATTTTATATAACTTTTCGAGATCTAAAACTTTCGTGAAGTGACCTAGCCAGTTTGAGCCCTCAATGGGAATCATCCGCACGAATGACGACGAGATTTGTAGATTAACTCACTTTTTAGTTGTAAATAGATTAAGAAGTAGTAGAATAGACTTAGGAGTTTTATGTTTTGAAGGAGGAGAAGAATTTTAGAATTTTTGGAAGGAAGAATCATCCAACCTTTAGAGACTACGAATCTTTTCATCGTTTAAGGGAGAATTTTTTAATCTTTAATTTTTGTCTTTAGTTTTATTTCTTGTTCTTGTTGTGAATTCAAGATTATATTTATTTAATGCAGTATTTTCATTCTTTAATTATTATTTCCATTCTTGTAGTTTTTATGATGTTTCTTAGTAGTAAATCCATTCTTGGCATGGGTTGAGAAAGTAATTATGTTACAGGTAGATATTTAAGATAGTTATTTATTTTTCAAGATTTCAATATTTTGGATCAAGATTCATTTTCTTGCCTATGACTATCTTCAAAAACAATATTCTTGATCATATCTAGCATGTACATATAGACTGATCTGTAAGCAGGGATATGTATACCTAGAATTTCTGATAAGGATATTGATTATAATTGTTTACATATTCCTATTACGGTTACTTTAGAAATTTACTGTTCTTGATTAAGCTTCAAAAATACTTTGTAGACAGGTTTATAAACTGGGACAGGTATGAATGGGACCTTAGTATGAACACTAATAAATAATTGAATATCAACTCCAAGAGGGTGATTGAATCTTGAGTTTCTTTAACCAAAACTATCTTGGGAACCTACCTGTAGGCCTATTACTGGATCAAACCCTACCAAGACCTTTTTATAATATTTGAATATATTCCTAAAATTAGTCTAATTTTATTGTCTGATAATTTAGATTAACCATCTCTAACAATTGGTTTTTATTTTCTTTTTGGAAGTTTTTTTGCAATTTTAATTGTTTTTGAGCTCGTTATCCTTTTTTTCTAATTGTAGACCTTACTAGATTAAGTTTATTCTTGTGTTCCCTGTGAATCGACCTTGGACTTATCGAGATATTATTACTGCATTGCAATAGCACACTGGCGGATATAAATTGCACTATTCAAGAGCGATCAGTTTTTGGTACCGTTGTTGGGGAACTTACAAAGCAAATAAGCTAAGGCAAGAAAAACAAACAGGGCAAAAATAAAAATATAAAAGAATAAAAACAAAGCAAACGAACTCGAGAGGAATTGATTCCTACAGAAACAGCTTCACCATCAAACTACAACCACGAAAAAATTCAATCGCTCAATTGGGTAATCTTGTTCCATCCCTACTATCTGTGAGCATATTAGATTTTATTTTCTTTATTTTACAAGTTTCTTTTAGATAAATTGTATTTTTTTCAGTGGAGGTTTTAGGATTTAATTGCAAATTGGTGGATATTTGTCGTGTCCAGATTTTTTGCACTCGAGGAATACTCACCCAAGCGGGAAAAATGCTGTACTCTCTCGTTAGAATTCACCCTCCTAGAAGAATGAGTGCGACTAGGTTTGAATTGAAAATTGATTTAAATAAAGGGCTTTTGAAAAAGATTCAGAGTCGCCACCTAACTTGATTAAGGTGAGTTAGGTCACCTAAAAACTAAGCATAATCCGAAGACTACATTTAGGGTTTTGGAAAACGATTTTTGAAAATATCTCCTCGAGAGAGGGTTTTTAAGAAAAACAGGTTATTTGGCAACATTTGGAAAACATTTAGCCCTTTTCAGAAAAATAACTCCTTTTGGTCTTTGAAATCAGTGATCTAGGTTCGGAGGTTGGTTACGTGTAGGGAAGACGCACTAAGATATCACCCTGCCCCACCCTTTCGGTACCTACATGTCAATCTACCCTAGATTCACCTATGAGAGTCTTTAACTAACTGTAGTTCAATCCTACCCACTTTGAAAAACAATGCTTGAAAACTAACATGATGCGTGATATGCAAGTGCAAGTTAAGAGAATTGAAAAATAGATTTGAAAAGAGATTTGAAGAGATAGAATTGAAATTGGAAAGTTTGAAAATTGAAAGTAGAAATTTAAAAATAGAAATTTTGAAAATAGATTGGAATTTGAGATTTGAAAAATGTGGAGACCGCACCTATGACGGTGGAATTGAAAGTTTGAAAAGTATTGTGACCGCACCTATGAAGGTTGCCTAGGTATCCCTTTGGGGGAATCAGGTTAGTCGTAGTTCGGACCGGAGTCCGATTGAAAATAGATTGATTTGAAGAGAGAGATTGGATTGGAAGAAAGAGATTGAATTGAAAATTGGATTTGATTTGAGATTAGAAGAGGAGATTGGAAATTGAAATTGAGAAGATTAGACTTGCTTTGGAAAGATTGATTTTGGAAAGACTTGGTTTTGGAAAGATGGAGGTTTAGGAAACCTAGACTTAGGAAAGATAGGAGACCTAGGAAAGACTTGAGATTAAGAAAGATTGGATTAGAATGTCTGATTTGGAAGATTTGGAAACTTGGAATTTAGGAAAGATTTGGATTAGGAAAGTTTCGAATTAGGAAAGTGTTATTTGTGGAAAGTTTCATTTTTGGAAAGTTTCAAATTAAGAAAGTTTTGAATTAGGAAAGTTTTAGGTTTAGGAAAGTTTTGAAATTGGAAAGTTTCGAGTTTAGAAAGTTTTCGAAAATGGAAAGGTTTTCAGATTAGGAAAGTTCCCAAATTAGGAAAGTTTTGAAAATTGAAAAGTTTTGAAAATTGGAAAGGTTTGAAAAAGAAAAGTTTTGAAAATTGGAAAGTTTCATTTTAGGAAGTTTTAGATTTAGAAAGTCTTAACTTAAAAAAGTTTTGAATTTAGAAAGGTTAGAATTTTAGAAAAATTTGAAATTTAGAAAGTTTAAGATTTTGAAAATTTTCAAGTTTTTTAGAAAATCTTGAGATTAGGAAAGGTTTGAGGTTAGGAAAAGTTTGAAAGCTTAGATTTGAAAAGTTAAGATTTAAAAAGAGGGTAGAATTAGAAAAGGTCCGATTTAGGAAAGATTTGAAAGTTGAATTTCAAAATTTAAGAAAGATTTTTATGTTCAAGTTTTGTAAACTTAAGATTTAGGAAAGTAGAAGTTCAGGAAGGATTTAAATTAGGAAAGAGTTAGATTTTAAAATTCAAGGAAAGATTTAAAGTTTAGGTTTAGGAAACTTATGGTTTAAGAAAGGAATTGAATTAAGAAAGGTTTGGATTAGGAAGGGATTGGATTTGGTTTCTAAAAGAAAAGATTTGATTTTGTTTCCAATAACGGAGGATAGGATCTAGTTTCCTAAACGGGGAGATTGGATTTGGTTTCTTAAAGGGAAGATTTGATTTGACAAAGATTTGGAAAGGGGGATTCTAGAAACCTTAGTTTTGAAAAATTATAGTTTTGACGTAGAAAAGAGGTTTTGGAAACATGTATAGTTTGTATGTGAAAACAAGAGATTTTGGAAACCTAGGTTTGGGACAAAGTTTGAAAATCATGTTTTTGGAAAGAAAATAAGGGTTTCCTAATTGTGAGTTCTAGGGCTTGATTTGGGCTTTAAGGAAAGAGTTTTTGGAAAGTGCGTTTTTGGAAACAAAGATTTTGGAAGAAAATCCTAGGGAGGAGTTTCTAGAGGGAAGAGTTTTTGGAAAGTAAATTCGAAGAGAGAGAGTTTTTGAAAGAGATTTTTAAAGAAAAGGAATTTTTGGGAAAATGTGTTTTTAGAAACAAAGATTTTAGAAGTAAAATCTTAGAGGAGTGTTTCTAGAAGGAAGATTTTGGAAAGATAGTTTTTTAGAAAGATTTTTGGAAGGAGATTGTTGGAGAGAGTTTTTTAGGAAAGTGAATTTAGGGAGTGTTTTTAGAAAGTGAATTTTGAGGAGAGGATTTTGGAAAGGAGTTGAAAAAGGGAGTTTTGAAAAATAGATTTTGGAGGGAGTTTTTGAAAACAACTTTGGAGAGGAGAGTTTTAGGAAAGTATGTTGAAAGAGAGATTTTTAGGAGGAAGGATTTGGAAAGAGAATTTTTAGAAGGTGTAAAAACATCTCACTTTCCTAAAGCAATTCTAACCATAGGAAGGCTAGAACCACTTTAGGAAAGCGGTTTTGAAAACAACAAGATTTGAAAATATGGACCGTATTGGTCACTTTAAATGTAACACTTTCCTGAAACAACCCTAGCCATGGAAATGCTAGAATCACCTTAGGATTGTGGTTTTGAAAACAAGTTTTCGAAAAAGAGATTTTGATGAAATTTTGAGAACAAGTTTGAAAACGATTTTAAAAACAACTTTGAAAATGATTTTTGGAAGATGCAAGATTATGATATGCACAATGCAATTTGGGGTCGTGAACATACAAGGCTAAGGCTTCACCACATAATCAAGGGGGCCGGACCCACGTGGTCTCTGGTTAGACTAGAAGAAAGCCCCTAACACGGTGACTCTCCAATAGCCCAATCCTACACATGGACCGGGAATCCCCTTGTTTCAAGCATGCAAAGAAAGGGGGGGGGGGGGAAAGAGATGGGGGATTAAAATAGAGAAAACCCAAGTGGGTTAGGAGAGAGAAAAGAGAGGGGGAAAGTGTAGAAATTTAAATAGAAAGCCTACCGTATGTCTTCTTATTTTGCGCGCCTTGCTTTCTTCAGTCTTCGGTCTTTGGTCTTTGTCTTGATCTTCACCTTCAGTCTTCAAGAGTTATCTTCAAGCTTTGGATTGCAGCTCTTCAAGTCTTCAAAGGATGGTTGAAGGCTAGTGTATGAGTGTACGGGGGTGTGTATGAGCGTATAGGAGGCTAGGGTTTGTGTAGGGTGGCTAGGGTTTAGAAAACCTAAGGAGGTTAGGGTTTAGGAGGTGCTCGAGCTCTGTTTATTGAATTATATGATTTTTAGGTTGAGTTGACGGATCCCTTTCACGTTGAATGAGGCTCTGTATTTATAGAGGTTGGACAATACTGGCGCCAGGCCAAATTTTACACTGGCGCCACTAGGAGTGGTGCCAGGCCATTTTTTGGCTTGGCGCCACTACTAGTGGCGCCAGCCAATTAGGAAAGGTTTAAGGTCGGCAAGCAACGTATCTTTGACTAGATTTGGGCGCCTGTACTAGTGACTACCATGCAATTTTTAGCTTGGCTTCACTAGGAGTGACTCTAGAAAGTCCGGGAATGATTTGAAGGAACCGGGAATGACCCAGAAGGCCGGAAAGGAGTAGGAACACTTAAAATAGTGTCCTGGAGGTATTTGACTTGAAAAGTAAAGATAAGATGTGTCGGAAAGGTCGACCGGGCCTTTAGGGGCAAAACGGTCAACCGGATCGGGAAACTGCCGGGACAGACTCGGACTATCTTAGAAGAAGACTTGGGATTTGGAAACATTATTTAGAATGTTCCCAGAGGTTGCCGGTTTGATACCCAGAGCCGGTGTGGTTGGAAAAGGAGACCGGCCCACCAGGGGCAAAACGGTCATTTTATACCGGGTTGGCTGGAACTGACTTGGAATGATCCGGAAAGGTAAGGGGAGGTTGAGAACACCATAAAAAGTAGTCTCAGGAGGTTACCGGTTTGATACCCAGAGCCGGTGTGGTTCCTGGGGCATTCGGATGCGTAGGGGCAAAATGATCATCTTGACCGGAAAGTCTCGGAAAAGGTCCTAAGGGCAGTTTGGTCATTTTTCACCGAAGTGGGCTAACAGACACTGATGTTGACCTGGGTTTTGAGTGTTTCCGCCACTCTAACGGCGATCGTTGTGACATAGGGGTTTGTTGGCAATTCCCTATATCGACCTATTTGTAAGTATTTTCGCTACTCTAACGGTTTTGTGAGTAGTTTCGCTACTCGGACCGTCTCGAGGAAGAAAATGTCTCGAGAGAGGGATTGGAAAGGGGACTTATCGTCTCTAAAGAGACGTGCCTGGGTTGGAACCGTGTCGAGGAATAAACTGTCTCGAGAGTGGGATTGGAAAGGGGTCTTACCATCTCCGAGGAGACGTGCCTGGATTGGAACCATCTCGAGGAATAAACTGTCTCGAGAGTGGGATTGGAAAGGGGTCTTACCGTCTCCGAAGAGACATGCCTGGATTGGAACTGTCTCGAGGAATAAACTATCTCGAGAGAGGGATTGGAAAGGGGTCTTACCGTCGCCGAAGAGACGTGCCTGAGTTGGAACCGTCTCGAGGAATAAACTGTCTCGAGAGAGGGATTAGAAAGGGGACTTATCGTCTCCGAGGAGACGTGCCTGGGTTGGAACCGTCTCGAGGAATAAACTGTCTCAAGAGAGGGATTGGAAAGGGGACTTATCGTCTCCGAAAAGACATGCCTGGATTGGAATCGTCTCGAGGAATAAACTGTCTAGAGAGTGGGATTGGAAAGGGGACTTATCGTCTCCGAAGAGACGTGCCTAAGGGCATTTTGGTCATTTTGCCTCTATTTGGGCCTGACAGGCCCGCGAAGCGATGGAAAGACGAAATTTGGACCTAGAGAATTGGTTTCGATTGGAATATGCCCACAATGACTTGAAAACAAGTCTGGACGGAGTGTAGACTGCCGAGTGGTCAAAAATGGGGTGCTTACAATATTTTATGTGGAGATTGCTGGTTCGGTTGGAAATTTAAATTGAATATTGTTTATTTCTACTTCACTGTTGTGGCAGATTGGTGCATTTATGTGCATTGTATTGGATGTCAGTTTGGTAGAGGGACATTTTAAGTAGACTTTTGAGAGTAACCCCATCTGTTGACGCCACTAGATCTAGAGTTCTTCCCGATACTACACCTGTACCTTTAGACTTTGACATGGCCCACTTACTAGGTAATGATGAGAATAGGGATGGTGGTAATAACGTGCAACCCCCACAACCCCAAGTACCTGGACCAACACAGAGAACTATGAGAGATTATCTAAACCCACAAAGATAAACTCCAAACTCAAGCATCATATTACCTTCTGACAAAAATGCATTCCATATTAAGTCAGGTATCATGCAACTAATCATACATTTTCATGGGATGGATTCTAAAAATCTATATGCCCATCTTAAAGCGTTTGAAGAAGTCTGTAACATGTGTTTTGATAATACCTGCTCTGTCGAGACCATCCGTCTCAAATTTTTTACATTCTCGTTAAAGGATAAGGCTAAAATTTGGTTAAATTCTTTAAGGTCGAGGTCTATTCCATCATAGGATGTCGTTCAGGCTGAGTTTCTAAAAAAATTCTTTCTTGAGCATTGCACAGAGGCAATTCGTTGCCAAATTTCATAGTTCACTCCTTTTGAAAATGAAACGTTTTACCATAGTTGGGAGAGATATAAAGAACTTTTGAATTCGTGTCCGCATCATGGACAAGACCCATGTAGGTTGGTTAGTACTTTCTTTTTTGCCTTAACTCTCGAACTCAAAAGGTTTGTGAAGACAATGTGCAACGGTTCTTTCTATGATAAATCTCTATAAGAATCTTATGACTTCTTTAACTTTCTAGCTGATAATGCGAGAGATTGAGACACCACATGGACTAAAAATCCTGAGATTAGAAACAACCTAAGGACAGGCACCATGTACCCATTAAGACATTTAGAGGAGGATAATTCAAAGATAGCCACATTAACTAAACGATTAAAGGCCCTAGAAATAAAAATAATTGTAGCAATTGAGAGTGAAACCCAAGTTAATTGTCAAGTAAATGTCATTGCTCCTTATAGCAAACCAACACAAGCACCACAAGGAAAAGGAAATCCATATGCACATACATATAATCCAGGATGGAGGAATCATCCCAACTTCAGTTGAAGGAACGATGGTAACTCAACACCCCAACAATTCCAACAACTGCAGCAATTTAATGGCCCCCTTAATAAATACCCAGCACAAGGTCAACAATTTTCAACACCAACAACAAACGTGTATAGACCACCTCCTGTGAGAACTGTAGAAGATCCTTTGACCCAATTCGTACAGGTACAACAAGCTACTAATGCTAGACTTCATAAATTCATAGAAGAGTTAAAACTTTGTTTACTCAATCACTGACCAAAGGGAAAGGTACATTCCCTGCACAACTATTACCCGACCCTAATAGGCAAGCTCATGGTATAGAGATAAATCCAAATCTACCAAATCATGAGCAAGTTTGAGCAGCAACTCTCCTAAGGAGCAGAAAAGCCATAGATAAAACTATTCATAGTAAAGAATCTGCAACTAGGGAGGACAATAGTGAGAGAATAGAAAAAACACTAGAATAGGATGGAGAAAATCCTAAAGAGGTAGTGGAGGAGTTAGAAAAGAAACCTAGGGAAGATGAGTCTAGGGATGAATCAACAGACATTGACATAGAGGATTTATCATGTGTCCCATTCCCTCATAGATTAGCCAAACCGAAGCAAGAACTAATAAATTTTGAAATCTATGAGGTATTCAAGTAAGTGAAAATTAATATTCCATTTTTAGATGCCATTAAGCAAATCCCTTCATATGCAAAGTTCTTAAAGGACTTGGGCACCATTAAGAGACAGCTCACTGTGAGAGAAGCCTCTTTTCTGAACTAAGAAGCTAGAGAGGTTCTATAAGTAAACCTTCCACCAAAATACAAGGACCTAGGGAGTCTGACCATTCCATGCATAACCGGAGATCATAGGGTTGATAATGCTTTACTGGATCTAGGATCCAGTGTGAACCTGCTACCTTATTCTGTTTACCAACAATTAGGGTTAGCAGAGCTGAAACCTACTAGAATCACCCTATAATTAACTGATCGTTCAATTAAGATTCATAGGGGCATGATAGAAGATATGCTTATCCAAGTGGATAAATTCTAGTTCCTAGTTGATTTGGTAGTGCTAGATATCATCGGAAACTCATGTGACCATTCTCCAATCTCTGTCATTTTAGGTCATCCCTTCCTAGCAACATCCAATGCTATTATTCGTTGTAGGGGCGGGGAGTTGAACCTATCTTTCAGAAACATGATTGTAGATATGAACATCTTCTATGCGGGTAAGAAACCGGGAAAGTGTGAAGATATTAGGGAGGTTAGCATGATAGACATTCTAGTACAAGAACATTTTAATAGAGAATTCCTAACAAATCCACTTGAGAGAGCCTTAATTCTGAATGAGCAAATATAGTATTTAGAAGAAACAGTGACAAATAAGGAAGTAGTAGAGTATGTCTTTGAGTCATTGGACACAATGTGTTGAGTCATTAGGGCTCAGTGCTAGTAAACTTGAACCATTAGAAGTGGAAGTTCCTATTCCGGAGCGAAAGCCATTGTCATCTACTCTTAAATATATATTTTTAGGCGATGGTGTATCTTACCCAATAGTGATATCCTCTAGCCTATCCCAAGGTTAAGATGATCGATTGAAGAAAGTACTTTTAAAGTACCGCAAAGCCATAGGGTGTTCAATTACTGATTTACATGGTATTAGCCCATTAGTTTGCACACAGTGCATATACTTAGATGAAGAGGCTAAACCGGTTCGCCAAATGCAGAGGCGATTGAACCCTAATATGGAAGAAGTAGTTAGAGGAGAAGTGTTAAAACTTCTCAATACGGGTATTATTTACCCAACAGCAGACTCTAGGTGGGTAAGCCGTACTTAAGTGGTCCCTAAAAAGTTCGGAGTAACAGTGGTGAAAAATGATAAAGATAAATTAGTACCCACTAAGATCTAGACAGGGTGGCATATGTGCATCGACTATAGACGTCTCAATGTCGTCACCACCAAAGACCACTTTCCATTACCATTCCTTAATCAAATCTTAGAGTGGGTGTCGGGTAGAGCTTATTATTATTTTTTGGATGGGTACTCAGGCTACAATCAAATTGAAATAGCCCCAGAAGATCAAGATAAAACTACCTTTACTTGTCCTTTTGGCACATATGCTTATAGAAGAATGCCTTTCGGCCTATGCAATGCACCGGCTACTTTCCAAAGATACATGATGAGCTTATTTAGTGACATGTTAGAAATAATCTTGAAAGTCTTTATGGATGATTTTTTTATCTATGGGAATACCTATGATCAATGCCTAGAAAATTTGAAAAAAGTTTTGCAAAGATGTAAGGAGACCGATTTGGTCCTTAATTAAGAGAAGTGTCATTTTATGGTGACACAGAGAATAGTGTTAGGACACATAATTTCTAATAAGGGGATAGAAGTTGACAAAGCTAAGATTAACCTTATTCAGAACCTTCCACCCCTTACAAATGTTAAAGACGTCCGTTTATTTTTAGGGCACGTTGGGTTTTATCGGCAGTTCATTCCAGGTTTTAGTACTATTTCTCGTCCTATGTGCCATTTGTTATCCATGGATGTTTCATTTGAATGGACGTCCCCTTGCCAACAAGTTTTTGCAAGCCCCCAATTGGTCTTTACCTTTCGAACTCGTGTGATGCAAGTGACTTCGCTATATGGGAAGTGCTTGGTCAAAGAAAGGACAAGAAATCATATGCTATCTATTATGCTAGTAAAACTTTAAATGATGCGCAAATGAACTACACTACCACCGAGAAGGAGTTTCTTGCTGTGGTTTTTGCCCTTGGATAAGTTTAGATCTTACTTAGTTGGCTCACTTGTCATAGTTTATACTGATCATGCCACACTTAAGTACTTGCTCACCAAGCCAGACGCTAAGCCACGACTCATACGTTGGATTCTACTCCTTTAAGAGTTTCATATAGAAATTCGGGACAAAAAGGGGGTAGAAAATGTGATAGCTGACCACTTGTCTCGCTTTCTCGCCTTCCCGTAGATGGCTGAGACCAAGACAAATCTCCAATTTTTGAACATTTTCCTAATGAACAACTTTTTTCCATACAATCTGTTACTCATTATAGTACCCCTTGGTTTGCAGATATAGCTAATTACTTGGCTTTAGGTAGGATTCCATCTTAATAGTCGTCCAATGATAAAAATAAATTTTTTTGAAACGCTAGAGTTTTCATATGGGATGACCCATACCTTTACAAGTATTGCTCAGATCAGGTGATTTATTGTTGTGTACCAGACAATGAATTTCAATCCATAATTAGTTTTTGCCACTCATATGCTTGTGGTGGGCATTTCTCCACTAAGAAAACAATTGCTAAAGTCTTCCAATGTGGATTTTATTGGCTTACTATGTTTAGAGATGTCCATATATTTTGTACTACTTATGATAGATGTCAAATACTAGGTACTCTTATTGGAAGAAATATGATGCCCTCGAATCCCATAACTGTTATAGAAATATTTAATTGTTGGGGCACGACTTTATGAGGCTGTTTCCTAGTTCTTTCGGGCATTTATACATTTTAATGGGTATTAATTATGTATTTAATTGGGTAGAGGTAGTAGCATCCCGTACAAATGATCACCCAGTGGTGATTAAATTTCTAAAAGAAAATATCTTTTCAAGATTTGGGATGTCGTGTGCTATTATAAGTGATGGTGGCACCCACTTCTGTAATAGACTCGTTGGGGTCTTGATGCGTAGATATGGAGTGCTACCCAAAGTTAGAACACCCTACCACCCACAAACCAGTGGCCAAGTAGAACTTGCTAATAGGGAAATTAAGCATATCTTAAAAAAAATTGTGAACCCCAATCGCAAGGATTGGTCCTTAAGGTTGGTGGATGCACTCTGGGCATACCAGACTGCATACAAAACAAAGTTGGGCATGTCACCCTATAGGCTCATTTATGGCAAAACTTGACATTTACCCATTGAGGTTCAACACAAAGCCTACTGGGCCATTAGACAAACGAATGAAAGCCCTGATGACGCTGGACATCATCGAAAACTTCAACTCTCGGAGTTGGATGAAATTCGTAATGGCGCTTCTGAAAATGCATGAATTTCTAAAATGAAGATGAAAGTTCTTCACGATCAACATATTTCCCAAAAATCTTTTGAAGTTAATCAAAAGGTCCTTCTGTACAACACCCGATTACATTTATTTCTCGGAAAGTTGCGTAGCAAATGGTCGGGACCTTATATAGTGAAGACAATCCACGAGGATGGGGCCAACAAAATTCGAAACCCCACGAAGACAATCAATTCACAGTCAATAGTCATTGTCTAAAACAATATGTCAAAAATTTTGTGGCAGAAATAGAGACATTAAGTCTCGACGATCCTCCTCCATTAGAGTAATATTCCAATGATAATTGTGTATATTAGTGTTGTTGTATTTTAAGGATCTCTAATGTCCAGTGCGCCCTTCATCACGTAAGTTTGTGTCTTTCGTCTTTTCTCTTTCTTTCATTGAGGTCAATGTGCCTAACTAAGTTGGGGGGGGCGCGGAGATCAAAGATTTTGTGATGAACTGCATACTGTTTAAAAAAAAAGAAAAGAAATTGGCTACCCGGATGGCTCTCTACACTTTGAATTTTTTTACTAGTCTAGGAAATAGGCCACTGGCTGTTTGGATGCCATTCAGGGCCTGCCCAGACGGCATTCCATACTTAGAATTTTTTTTGAACCTGTTTGTGCATGGCTACTGGCTGTCCGGACGCCCCATCCAGACGACTCCCAAGACTTAGAAAAAAATTTGAGTTCGATTGTGCAAGGTAACTGGCCGTTTAGACGCCCCACTGGATGCCTTTCGTGCCTTAGAAAAAATTTTAAGTTAGTTTAGACGAGCTCACTGGTTGTCCGGACGCCTTCAGTCCATCCAGACGCCCTTGTTGGACTGTCCGGATGCTTGCTACCCGTCCGGACGCCCTCAGTGGACCGTCCGGACGCCATTTTTAAGTTGAATGACATCGTTTTGGACCTCGTCCGGACGCCTTCTAGGGGCTGTCTGGACGCCCCTTCGCTTTTATAAAAGGGTCGAGTTTTTCCATCTTGTCTTATTCGCACACCCATAAAATTTTTGTTTTAGAGAGAGAGGGAGCATCTGGACGAGTTGACGAAGTCTTGCCAGTTTGAAGAGTTATGAGCCTTCAACTTCCTGCCATTTCATCTTCCAAGGTGTAAGCACTCCATTTTTGCCCGCTCAGCAATCTCTGGCCCGACCAGACTCAGTTTCAAGCATCACAACACATGCATGTTCAAGATGAGCCTTTCAATCTCCTATCCAATCAATTGGTTGCTTCTTGGGCCCACAAGGGCCCTCTGGAGCCATAATCACCGTCATTCCAGGCAGCTTTCTGGATCGGGCGTTTTCAGAGACCAACACCACCCCTACAGGTAGCTTTCTAGGACCAGGCATTCTCAGGAACCAACACCACCCTACATGTAGCTCTCTAAGACCAGGCGTTCTTAGGGACAACACCATACAGGTAGTTTTCTGAGATCGGGCAGTCTCGGGAACCAACAACTAGGTTAACACCGTTGCCTGTTAGCCTGACTCAGTGAAAAATGACCAAACCTGCCCCTTGGGCCTCCAGGCACGTTTTGAGAAAGTTCAAAATCCCTCAAAATGGTAAGTCCACCCTTCCAAAGTGTTACTAAATTGTTAGCCGTACTTTGCACGCTATCCGGTCCGATTCTGGTCCCGTTCTGGCTAACTCCGGTCAAAATGATCGTTTTACCCCTAAACGTTCCAACACTGCACAAACCCCACCGAACGGTAAAAGACACTACCAAAACCATCCCTGAACAACCCTACATGCTTAACACAACACGCCAAACTGTTCCTGACCATTTTCAACCAAACCTGGTCAAAATGACCATTTTACCCTTGGCAATCCAAACGCGCCTTGAAACAACACCGGTCCTAGGATTTCGAACAAAGGGCCTCACCGTACACCCTTGGTTAACCTAAGGAGGACCCTACGACACTAAACACTCATGACTCAATAAAAGTTCCCTGGAGCGTCTTGCAGACACTCCGCCTAAAGAGTCTATTCTCCCGATTCTCTGGTTATAATGCACCGTCAAATGACTTGAGAAAGCTCGTTTATAGATCTTTCTATCGATACGGCTCGATCAGATAAATCGTTCCTCGAAGCTCTTCATCGTATGGTGCAAAAACTATAACTTCTAATAACCCTTGGAGCGTCTCGCAGACGCTCTGCTTGGATTGACCTTTCCACCAATTCCTTGATTACAATACACCGTCAAACGACTTGAGAAATGCATAAATATGGAAATTCCCGAAAGTATTTCCAGAGTACTTTCCATCGGTACGGTTCGATCGAAAAGATTGCTTCCCGAAGGCCTCGATCATGCTACACGGAAACAGCTACTTTCGAACACCCACGGAGCGTATCACAGACGCTCCACAAAGATTCCATTTTACGCACGTTTTCCGAGATGATATCTCACACTTCCAAATACCATTCAAACTTCTCGAAAACATGAAAGTTCACCAGAAGCCCTAGGAGAACCTCCTGGGTCCGACCGATTTCCCTGAAACCTTCCCGGTTGGCTCAATTATTGAGACAAAGTTTAAACAAACTTTCTCGGTGATGGAGCGTATGCTACATGCACTCAAATTTCGATCAGATCGACCAAATTTCGATCAACTATCGAGATTTAACCAGTACACAGGGTGCCATGTGTCATTTTGGCAATAGAACAGTATATGCGCCAGGCCTGTTCCAGGTTGCCTATAAATATTAGACCCCTCTTTTGCATATTCCAACTCCCAAATTGATGCGAAACTCTGTTGAAACTGCTCCAGAACTTCGAATCTTTATACACATTCTACTCCTCCAACACTTAGGCTAGATTCCATCCCTTTCAAGGCTATATACTTCACTTACTTAGCCTCATACACCACTAAACACTCCCTACCAGCCCTTCAAGCCTTCTTGAAGTCATTCAAGTTCCAATCAAGACATCCATTGAAGACTACAAGTGTGTTGAAGGCAAAAGGTGGTATCCCTTTTACATTTTTGTCTTCTCCGACTCTTCTCTTCTCTCTTTTAGCCTACTTAGGCTATTTTCTTTTTTAATTCCCATCTTCAACCTCCCTTTCTTGCATGCTTGAGCCAAGAGGTCTCTTAGTCCATGCCTAGATGAAAGTAAGTGAGAGTCACCGTGTAGGGGGATCTCTCACTAGCCTACTTTAAGATGGTATGGCCTAGGAGCCCCTTGTTTATGTGATGTAGCCTAAAAGCCTTGTATATGTTCATGACCTCTTGCATATTACTATTTTGATCATGTCTTGTGTGGTTGGCTTCATTTTCATGCTTATCACCATATTCTACAATGTTTACACTATTCTTATTTTCATAACATTTTCAAGCTCTATATTTCTTTCAAAAATGATTACAAGAGTTGGCTCCTTGAAGTTTAGGATGATACCTTAGAAAATCATGCCTTAGATAATTCCATACTAACCCCCTAACTCTTATCTTACCATCATGGCATTTTAACTTGCATAAGAATTGTTTTCTAACTCTCCAATTTCCAAGGTTTCTATTTTTTTAAGTTTAGTGGTTGGAATAGCCCTATGGAACCCTCTCTTGAGTGGTCTCATTTTTATTTGACCATAGGAACTCCCTCTTGATAGAATGGTCTCTTTAAAAAATGGCTCTCAAAGTCCTTTTCCAAAAACAGCTTTCGAAAATTCATTTTCTCCATCTTTGCATTAAAGATGGTGCTTTAAAAAGTTGTAATCATCATGTTAATTTTTGAACCCCTTATACTCTTGTCAAGATAATGGTTACAATGGCCATGAGGGAACCGTCCTTGGAATGGTCTCCAAGCATCAACAATACAAACCATACTTTTGGCTAGAGTCAAAATTTTCATGGAAATGATTTTAAAAAAGATTGCCTACCAAAGTCTATTGCATAACATGTTTTATTTTTCAAAACACTTTCCAAAAGTGCATCAAACCACCTTCCAAAACCATCTTCTAACTCAACCATAGGTTAACTTGACCCCAGTTACCCAACCTTAGGTTAAATTGACCCTAGTTACCCAACCCTAGGTTAACTTGACCCTAGTTATCGAACCCTAGGTTAACTTGATCCTAGTTATCCAACCCTAGGTTAACTTGACCCTAGTTATTCAACCCTTGGTTAACCTAACCTAAGTTACCTAACCCTAGGCGACCTTAGCTCTATGTTAACCTAACTCAAGTAAGTTAACCCTCGGTCACCTTAACCCTAGGTTAACAAAACCCTAAGTCCTAGGTTAACCTAACTTAAGTTAGTTAACCTTAGGTCACCCCTAACCATAGGCCAACCCAACCGAGGTTAGTGTACTTCAAGATTCTAACTTATGAATCCTTTTTTAAATTATCCTTCAATTTTAAACTATGCTCAGCACCCATTTTTTTCCAAAACCTCTTATCCTCTTGAGATTTCAAAGACCATCTCCACAACCCTTTCAAATCCCCCCACACTCCATCTTCAAGGTATTTCCAAACATGTTTTTCAAAAGTTCACAAATTTATGGTATCCCTAGCTCTCTTATGGTTAGGGACTCCAAAAGAAGGTGGCATATCAAGAATAACCTCCAAGGTTGTCCATATTAGGGTTTTCAAAGCCCTAGATGTTTTCAAAAACTAATTTACTAAAACACTCCAAGATCATACCTCAAAGGTTTTCCAAACAAGACTTCAAGACATTTTCAAAACCCCCTTAAGTTATTTCAAAAGCACTTTCAAAACTCCCTTGAGTTGCTCCAAATATATTTCAAAACATTCCAAAAGAGTTTCAAAGTTCTATTTCAAAACACTCCACTACCCGATCTCAAATCAAAGCTCTCAAGTTCTCTCTTTCCATAGACCTGAAAGTATCTTCAAACTTTTCCAAGGACCTCAAAGTGTCTCTAAACTTTCCAAAGGCCCTAACGTGCCTATTTTTCATCGGGCTCTTGCCCGAACTACGAATGACCTGATTTTTGTCCAATGAGATAGGTAGGCAACCTAAAATTGTGCGGTCATAACCTCTATTTCAACTCTAACCGCCTTTTCAAAAAATATCAATTAATTCAAAGTTCCTATTTCAAACTCCTTCAAAGACTTCCATATTTCAAATTTTTTTCCAAAACTTGCATCATGCTTCATTCATCCAAAAAGTGATGACTAAACTCCGTTTTCAAAACTCTAAAGTGGATATTAAGTGGACAATGGTAACCAGTTATTCTAGTGAGTGAACAAAGGGTGATTAGAAATGTAGGTATCGAAAGGGCGGGGTAAGGTGATGATCTTAGGTTATCTTCCCTACACGTAACCAACCCCCAAGCCATAGACTTTTGTTTTCGAAAGACCAAAATGGAGTTATTTTCAAAAAGGGCATAAATCTTTCCAAAGGTTGCCAAACAACCTATTTTCATACAAACCCTTTCTCGAGGGAGCCTTTCAAAACCTTTTTCAAAAACACTAAGTTTAATCTTCGGATTAACACTTAGTGATAGGTGACCTAACTCACCTTAATCAAGTTAGGTGGCGACTCCTATTTTTCTAAGAAGCCCTTAATTAAACCAATTTCAAGTTCAAACCTAGTAGTACTTGTCTTTCTAGGAGGATAAGTTCTAGTGACAGAGTTCCGTGCTTTTGGTCTCCGAGCCAAAAGGACCTTGGACCCAAAAATTAGGGCGCGTCACAAGGTAACAAACACACCCTCTCATGTTTCTTTTCAAATCGTTTCGATCCTATTTATGCTTTGCTAGGATTGGAATTTGTTTTATAATTTTGTTGGGTTGTGATTATGTCTATTTCATAAACTTGTTATGTGAAGTTGTTTTGATGGCATCGAAAGGAAGTAAGAAATCGGATAAAAAGTCTTTGGCCATATAACCCTTTGAACCCGATTATTCTTCAGATTATGACTGAATTTTTATGAGTCACTAGGTCTATTTAGACTTCAGAAAAACTTGGTCGGGCAAAGTTGCAGCCGTTGAGAGAAACGTAGAATGATGAAATTTTAGGGGTGGGTTTGCCTTAGAAGTCGAGTTTGAAAGGCAGGGGTGGAATGACCTAGCCGCCTATAGGGGGGAATATATTTTAACCCTTTGTGCTGAACTTATGACCAATATCCTAGTGGTCGACAAAACTGAGGGTCAAGAAAGGTTGGTGACTTGGGTGAGAGGGAGAGATATAGTGATTACCCCGGCCACTTTTTGTCGTCATTATGGGCTTAGGTGTGAGCCTAATGCCAAGTTTTGCCATGGGATTAGGACTCCAAGCCTCACTAAGATGGCACGGGAGATTTTAGCAGATGATCAGCCTTGGGTAGAGGGGAAAACCTAGTGTGAGAAAAAGTTTTTAAAAATGAGGTACCTTCCATTGTTCCTTTTCTCATGCCATAGTCTATCAATCCAAGCCCGGTATGCCTAGGTCAGACTACCCCGAGCCTAGTTAATGTGGGCTATTGGAACCCAAAAGACAATAGACTTGTTGAGGTATATGTTCCTCCAACTTTATCATGATGCCACCAATATCACCCGAGGGGATAGCATTCCATTTGTGTGTATGCTTACTTCCCTGATCATTGAGTCTGGAGTCAACCCACCTTCGTTCTTTTTAAGAAAATCTACCAAGAGTGCCATCAATATGACTTCTATTCACAAGTCAAAAGCACAGCATAGGAGCCACAAGAAGAAAAGGGCCGAGGAAGACGAATAAGAGGGGGAAGCAGGAACATTGGCTGAGGGAAGTGGCCGTGCTGGGCAGCCTTCGTTGTACAAGGTAATAGAGATGTTGGAGTGTAGGCACTAACGCAGCAACACCACACTCAGCTTTTGGAGGCCCACACCAATGGCTTTAAGACTTTTCAGACAGAGGTCTATGACAGGTTTGATAGGATTGACAAGGAGGAGAAGTGGCATAGTCAGGCTATTGAGGAGTTACACAGAGAGATATTCCGTTCAGCCTGGGATCCATCTATTGATATGTAGTGGATAGTAGTTATTAGAGTTTAGATCATTCACATTCATGATTATTGTATAATTGATCTAAAACTCTTGGTTTTTATGTTTTCTTGATGCTATTTTTGTGTTTATGAGTTTAAATTGTGCGTCACGCTATGGCGGTCAAAAATTCTGTTTTGATTAAAACTATTTGTGTTTTTTTATTATGTAGGTTAGTTTAGTCGAGTACTGTTTATTTTAATTTATGTTATGCCATTCATTTTCTTTATGTTATTTTGTTTTATTTATTGTTGTGAGTTTCTCTTAAGAATAGGACAAATAAAGCAAGTTTGATAATCATGTCACTCAAAGGGAGTAAGAACAAATCACACCAAGGAATCAAACGGTTTGTTAACTCTTGGGAGAGGGATATGTACACGAATTCGTTTCAGGGCCTCCAGGTGTTAATTGAACGCTGAGTGCAACTCTCAAATTTTTTTGATAGATTTTTAAAATCTATATTCATACAGTGGGGTTGGCTTCGGATGTTAAAGAGAGAAGGTTCGGTGAATGTTGACATAGTGCGAGAATTTTATACTTATTCGAGCGTCTCCAACGTAAGGGGACACGCGATCACTATTACGGCAGATGATATTTGTGAACTTCTAACTTTGCCACAGGTTCCGAGGCCAGATTTTGTGCTATTTGAAGGAAATTCACCCCCTATTGATGTGTTGTGTGCCGAATTATAGAAAATATCAATAATGGGTCATCATTCCATAATACCCGTGTCATCTTCAAAAAAGGAGTACAGGCTGTTGAATTTGATCCTTGTCTCAAATATTATACTAGAAGTGGATTCAGGTGTTTTAGTGGATCATTATAGGTGTTTTTGGCTTTATATCATTGGTAAGGGATATACTATTGATCTGCCTACTCTGATACTAACTATTATGGGGAAGCACGTTATTCATTTGGTGAGTTACCCTATGGTTTGTTTATTACTTAGCTTTTGGAGCAGGTTGGTGTGCCCACATTGCCTTCAGACACCATTGAGCATTCGGCTCATCCTTTATCCAGTTTGGATGCTTTAAGTACCTGAGCACCTTAGCAGAGTGACCTACCCACTTTAGTTCCACGATAGCAACAGCCTGCCATGTCCAATCCATTAGCAACTGTTGAGTTTTCGCAAAGGCAAATCTCCGAGTTGAAGGCAGAGGTGGACTTGCTAAAGAGTCATACTCCATTGGCCTCGACCTCGGTGGCTCCGGAGCATGGTCATACCCATTTATCTTAGAGCTCTTGAGAAAACTTGATTTAGTAGTTGTATAGTTAGTTTTTTTCAGAAGGATATTTTGTTTTTTTCCCTCTCCTTTTGCTTTATTTAAAAAAAAAAGAAGAAGAAAAAAAAAAGGAACTTTGTTATACCTTACTAACTAGTTACAGGTGTTGCCCACGTCGATTCGTCTTTGGACACCGGAACTGAGTTGGTAAGAGTTGAGTAGCATATGGTTCATCAGTCATGGTCGGTATTTTCAACACTTTTATTTATGTTTTTATCGCTTAGTATTATTAATGTTAAGTGTGTTGAAAACTTTTTTATTAGAACCATATTTGTGTTCATGTCAATACAATCTTTGAATTGAAAATGATTGGAGTCATTCATTGGATTAAACTTGAGCTTAATTGTCGAGTTAATTTCTTATGATGATGAATTACAAGTTTTTGCCATGAAAGCATTACAAGAGAGAGATTATATCATTGTGCACTATCTTGTTGTATGACATCTTGTGTTGATGATTTTGTGCACTTTTCATCCTTAAATAGTGTAGATTGTATCTTGTGAGCTTTAGAGCCAATTGATCTCCTTTTCGGAGTGGATTTCCATTTACTCGAAGATATTTCTTTTATTTTCTGTTCTTTCAATAGCTTCATTATACTTGATTTTGATTCATAAGTGAGGTAATGATTAAAGTTATTGATACTTATACTCTCTTGAATTTCAAACTTAATATATTTCAGATATGTTTTTAGGTCATTCTATTATTCTTGGATCTACAATTTCTAGATTCTTTCTCTTGAATCTTTTATATATCATCTTTGGTAGAGCCAAATCCTCGTTGAAATATTTCTTATAAAAGAGATGTGATCTTTGTGCTAGTGAGGAGCTTGAAAACAAAGAGGTGATGTGTTTGGGATGTGAAGAAAAGAAAAAAGAGAAAAAAAAAGAAGAAATATGAAAAAAATGAAAAAAGGAGAAGCATTATCATATGAATTGGAAGGTGAAAGTATGGCTTTGGTGATCATTAGATGCCTTGAGTACAAACATTTTGAGTAGTTGATTCTTTTGCCCTCCATACATTTTTTTTCTTCATATAGAAGGGCGTGGTTGATCTGAAGTATACATGAGTTGAAAATTCTTTTGAGTATAAGTTATCTTTGTCAATTTATTGATTGTCACTTTGACTGTGAATATTCTTTCATGAAGCTATGTCAAATCCGATATACTTACGTTTTTCAATTTTTGTTATGCGATTGCTTTTATTGCCTAACTTATACAATTACTCTTATGATAAGCTTCCTATTGAGAGACCCATGTGTTCATATTTTTTTGATTATATGCCTTGTGAGAGTTTGAATCAAAGCATGAAGGATGTTTGTGCATGATATTGATATACTTGAGTTATATTGCATTGTTAGTGCATTATAATATGCATCTTTCTTGTAACTTTCATGTCTTAACCTTGTATGACTCATGATGGCGGTTGAGTTGAGAATTACCTTGAGTAAGTTCTCATATGCCTTAATTATTCTCTCTATCATTGATTGTTTGAAATGAATAGATGTTTGTGGGTAGCATCATTGCAAGCCCTCATGAAACATCACTCGTCCACTAGAGGTAACCTAGGAGTTTAAAGGCTTGATGCGTAGGCTAAATGCATTCGTGACTTTACAAAAGTAGAGATTATGTTTTTGGTTTTAGTAGTTTGCTAGGGACTAGCAAAAATCTAGTTTTTTTTTTTTTTTTGGGGGGGGGGGGGGGGTGTGATTGTGCTTAAAAAAAAAATGCAATTATAAGTCCTTAATTCTTTGTTAGCAATAGTTTATGATTATATATGTCTTTTTAGTTATCTTTTGATATTAATTAAGTTTATAATGCTTTATGTAGGTTTTGAACTTAAATGGAACGATTTTGAATGCAATTTAATCATAGGTTTCAAGAGGTTGCTGTCAGGATATAAGCTGTTGAAGCATGCAGAGTTAAAACTTTGGAAGTCTATATCTTTCGAACCAAAAAGGCTATTAAGGCCCATAATATATCGATTTAATATAACTTTTTGATATCTACAACTTTTGTGAAGTGACCTAGCCCATATGAGCACTCTGTGGGAATAGTCCATACGACTGATAACAAAATTTGTAGATTAATTCGCTTTTTAGTTGTAGATAGATTTGGAAGTAGTAGAATAGGCCTAGGAGTTTTATGTTTTGAAGGAGGAGAAGAATTCTAGGGTTTTTGGAAGGAAGAATCATCTAACCTATGGAGACTATGAATCTTTTCATCTTTCAAGGAAGAATCTTTTAATCTTTAGTTTTCGTCTTTAGTTTTCTTTCTTGTTCTTATTGTGAATTCAAGATTATATTTCTTTAATGCAGTATTTTCATCTTTAATTATTATTTTCATTCTTACAGTCTTTATAATGTTTCTAAGTAACTAAATCCGTTCTTGACATCGGTTGAGAAAGTAACTAGGTTATCGGTAGATATTTAAGATAGTTATTTATTTTTCAATATTTTAAGATCTTGGATCAAGATTCATTTTTTTGCCCATGAATATCTTCGGAAACAATATTCTTGATTATATCTAGTATGTACGTATAGACTGATTTGTAAGCAGGGATATGTATACCTAGAATTTTTGATAAGGATATTGATTATAATTGTTTATATATTCTTATTAGGAGTATTTTAGAAATCTACTATTCTTGATTAAGTTTCAAACGTACTTTATAAACAGATTTATAAACAGGGACAAGTATGAATGGGACCCTGGTATGAACACTAGTAAATAATTAAATATCAATTCCAAGAGGGTGATCGAATCTTGAGTTTCTTTAACTAAAACTATCTTGGGAACCTACCTGTAGGCCTATTACTAGATCAAACCCTGCCAAGAATTTTTTTATAATATTTGAATATATTCCTAAAATTGGTCTAATTTTATTGTCTGATAATTTAGATCAACCATCTCCAAAAATTGATTTTTATTTTCTTTCTGGAAGTTTTCCTGCAATTTTAATTAATTTTGAGCTCGTTATCTTATTGTTCTGATTGTAGACCTTGCCAGATTAAGTTTATTCTTGTGTTCCCTATGGATCGGCCTTAGACTTACCAAGATATTATTATTGCATCGCAACCGTACACTGGCAGATATAAATTGTATTATTTAGGAGCGATTAGTGAGCTGGCCTGTCTGTTTGCGGGGAACAAAGAAGCGGAAGACGTTGATGAAGAAAGGAAGGCTAAGAAAAGAAGGAAAGATCATGAGGCAACTCTAAGTCTTGGGAGAAGCCTTGGCATGTTTGCAACGTTAAGGGAAGAAGTCAAGAAAGCACCAGTAGCCATTGCTGACCAGTCAATTCGCTTGGCATTGCCAACCGAGGTCCCTGGCAAGTGGAATGTGAAGGAAGTAGGTGTGGTTTCAAAACCCACATGAAAAACTCATCCAGTTAAGAAACCTAAAAAAGGGATGTCTTTTGCAATACCCTCTTATATATCTTTCTTACCTTTTTGCATTTATATTCCATTCTGTCAGAAATAAAGGTACTTCTAGCCTCTCTAGCTAAATAAAACACAGATGGACTTTTCTTTTTAAAAAATTGATACCTGTCACATATTCTTGCATGTGATATCTATTTTTAAAAACTTTTCTTTTTTTTTTTTTTGCAAGTGGATAGAAACATCGAGGGTGGAATAACATGGATGCCCCATTCAAAAAGGGACAAAAGCTCTCTGATCAAAGAGTGGGAATTTAGACAAAGAGTGTAGAGAGATTGATCACAAGGGGCAACACTTAAATGGCATTTGAGCTAAGCGATGGGTAGCCGGGCTATCAAAAGGAAGAGGAGTCATTGTTCTATCTTCCTGTAAATAACAAATGATTCCCTTTGCATAACCCACTAGAGCCGAAGGTGTTTCGCGGT
This sequence comes from Euryodendron excelsum, assembly GCA_033060915.1. Lineage (NCBI taxonomy): Eukaryota > Viridiplantae > Streptophyta > Magnoliopsida > Ericales > Pentaphylacaceae > Euryodendron > Euryodendron excelsum. The sequence continues at coordinate 44,853,733 of CM065381.1, read as the reverse complement.
CAAAAACCTGAACTAGAATTGCTTCCTACATACTGGAGCAAATACCAGCAGTGAATGAGCCTATACATCAACAGTTGTTTTCCGAGAGACATCATTGGAACTTCAAACCGAGCGTTATAGACTAAGCAATTTTACCTGAAATGAAGAGAGACCCTCAGTTCTTGTACCATATAGTCAAAAGATGACCATTGCAAAGCCCATTTGAGCCATTTGCCTTCCTTTTAAAAAGCCAACCCAGTGATCATTGCCCACACTAGGTTAAGGCAAAGGCATAAGTACATCTCTCAAAGTTGAGAAAACAGTGAATGCTAGAAAGCAAGCATGAGACCAAAAAAAAAAGTGTTACACAAAAGATCCTAATAAGGGACAAGAGAATTGCACAAAAGCCAGTCCTTTTTATCAAAATGCCCAAAGAGTGAGAAAGAATTCTTGCCAAAAGTGATCATGGGTTCTCATCAGCCAAGTAGAGATAAATAGGATTTTGAGCCTTTATCCATCCTTTCAAACACCCCATAACCTGGCCCACATCACGGTCCAAAGAAAAGTTCTCTCAAATCAAAGAAAAATTACTTCGTCTAAATAAGCTCGGATGAAGTGACTGTAACACATGTATAGGATGGCATTCACAGGGGCAAATTTCATCACCAAGAGCAAATCTGGGTCTTATGCAACATTAGTTGAAGATAATAGTTTTGTGCCCACAAATCCTTTCATTTCAACTCATGAACCCAGCCTATGTTATGGTCCAAAGGAAAGTCTGCTCGGATTGAGGGCCTAACTGCCCATCGCTGTACTAATGGCCATGAAGGTCGTTGCCCAAAGCCATTGTTGGAATAGGGTGAAAAGGGAGAGAGCTCAAACCAGAAAACCCCAAACACCAACCTTACAGAAAGCGAGATTAAAAAACAACGATCAGAGGATGTGAGTCCATCAAGATTGGGGAGTAAGGCTGCAACCAGAAAAATGACGAGATCTTACAAAAGAGGCATCATCCCAAGGATATAAGACATTGGCATAAGCCCGGGATACCTGCTTGGATCTCAAAAGAAATAAATACATGCATACATTTTAACCAAAAAATAGCTTTCTCGAGATCAACCAAGTGCAACAAAAAAAAGAGAGACATGAAATTTTGCAAAAAAACATTTACACATGTCATTCAATAAAAAGTAACATACGATGATGTGCTAACTATGTAGGAAAAAGTCTCTATACAACTACCATCCCACCTGAGTGGCCAGAAACATTGCGTGTCTGAATTTGTACTCTTTACCACTGAAGATCTCCCTGATGATGTTACTATATTTATCCTAGCCCAATAGCCTAAGATCCCTCTAACTAGGAAAATCTCTCTGTTCCACTATTTGTTGTTTATCGTCTCACTATTTCAACCCAATCTAGATTCAGTTCATCCCATGATGGTAAAATAACCGATGGAATCCTCTTAGAACCCTTGGCGTTGTTTCAACTGCCCTAATACTTAAGTCTCTTTTCTCAAGTTGCCCATTTACATCCAATTGACATCTCGATGCATACCGACTATTTAAAATACTAATATCCATTAGAATCACGCATCAAATACATATAAACTCAACTACGCTTGTTTCATTACCGTCCTGATAACCCGTTCACAATCCATGAATACATATTTCGTTGTCTGAATCGACTCCTCATATACCTCCTGTGTTTCGAACAAAAACTCACACAGTACCAAAGACACGAAAACCGATGCTTCTATCCATAGACTATTATACTCATAATTTTTGACACAACCCAAGTCATTCCGAAATTATATTACATAACTCGCTCGAAGTCAACGTATCAATAGTACACTTCACATATCAAGCATGCATATTGTACACAACACACCAGTTATATCATTCGTTTAACCACATGCATCTATACAAGCATGTACCCCTTTTGTTTTGCTATTATTTTTCTTAACTATTCTAACATTTTATTCATGTTTCGTAATACCTAAACTCAAATACTTATGGACATTCACTGAGTTATCAATGTACTCTCAAGCCCATAATATCATTAAAAGATTCGCTCACATGCTATAACACAAAACAAATCGTAGTCATCAACATGCTGCATTAAACTTATGGTAATTCACACTTCACATAATTAACAAATATTTCATTTTTCATTTATTTTAGCACCGGCACAAATTTTCAATTATTATCATCCTTTATTGGCCATTTTTGTACACAGTTGAGTTAACATAAGTGAGACAATATAACCTAACTCAACTTGTTCAACACCTATTATGCAGTAGTCCATATTAGTGCTCCATTTATTGAGGTTTTAAACTTGTAGGGGTTACAAACAAGCTAACATTCTCAATCAAAATTATTTACCTTTAATTAAAGTTTTCAACTTTCTTCCCTTATGTCATACTATCTTGTATGTAATCTCAAACCAAACATGACAATAACAAAGAACAACTTCACACACACACACACACACACACACATTATCAAACACTATATAGGCATATAATTATCATTTTTTAAAATTCTTTCAAACCCCAATTAATTAACATAATTTTTACCCCACCTATTATACAAGGATCATACTCATCATGCATATAACTTACTCCACGTATGAAACCAGGTGTAACAACCAGCTTATATACAAAAGATTAATAGAAATGAAAATAGAGGAAGGAAAATAAGTAAGCCCAATTAATTCCAAGACAGAAATTTTTATTTTTTTTTAACAAATCGTTCATAAAATCTTGTTAAAACTAGCTAGTTAACAATAATGATAAAAATAAAACAAGTACGTTAACTAAAGAAATTATTCAGCAAAGGAAAATTTTTTTGCACATCAACTTTAACTTTAAAATTCATTTCATGAAAATATACAAGGCCAAAAATCTTGAAAATCTCCAAAACTGATCTACCTCATGTCTGCTTTAAAAACCAATTTGAATAACTCAAAAAGATTAGCTACACATCAAGTTATGATCAAAATAATGCAAGCTGGTCAGATTTGAATTCTTGAAGAAAAAATTACAAAATTCTCTCAATTTCAATCGATAGCATACCCATGATAAGTCAAAATAAAGTTAACTTAAAATAGTATCTTCCATTAAAAAAGTTTTAAAAAAAATACAAAAATGTTAAGGAGTTATAAGGGTCGAGGTACAACCGTTACATAACACACAATTTTAGTATATAGGCTAAACAGTATGCCATCGAGTTTTATTAGAACATGTTACAAATTACAAAAAAGGTAGATTATACTCCGCTTCTAGTTTTAACATTTGTAATGTCGTCAAGCTTTAAAAATAGTCATTATAAAATTTCACAACAAATGTCAAACTATAGCAAACAAGTCTCAAGATTTACAATTCTTATCTATACAACCTTTCATGTGCTAGTATCTTCAAACTAATAAGTTTAAACGAAATATTGTCTTAACAAGGGGACCCTCTTATTCAGTCTCTCTAGTGGCCACACCCCTATGTTCTGAATGTCTCACTTTTACAAGTTTTAAACTCAAACTTTCAATATATTCTTTACACTCAATCATATCCACATCCTTGCATTCTCACATTAGCAATAAACACATTAAAGATATCTCATAATTTCCTATACATTTTCATTACAAATTTAACAATTCTACATTATGACATACACTCCAAATATATCACTTTTACTAATTTATACTCACGTCATGCCATAGTACCCCTAGCACATAGCACAAAACATGTTACCACTTTTCTAATATTTTTAAATACGACACAATATGGCATACTTATTACATAGAGCATATATCACATACTCACTTTTAATTACATCACATTCATCATATAACCCCTCTCATATATCCAAGTATCTTTAGAATATGTATAGTATACAAAATAACATCAATCTTAATCAACTAAGCACATGTTATGCATGAAACACACACATGTAAATCTACACAAAGGCAAAGCCTCTCCCCACAGTCACCGGGTATTCGAACCCAATGCTCTGATACCAAGTTGTCACACTCCAATTTTATAAAAACCGGGTTTTAAAAAATAAAAGATATAGTGTTCAAAAGTCAAAGTTAAAAGTAGGATTCCAGTCAGATTTTAGTCAAAATAGGTTTTAAAATGTATTTAAAAAATAGTTTTTATTTTAAAATTTTTTGGAACAAAATTGCGTGGGTCCATTTGTATTTTGAACAAATTCAATTTTGCAAAACCTATTTAAAACCTATTTTTAAAGAAAATATCCATTCTCAAAATATCCAAACTCCAATCCAATATTCCTACATCCACAACCCATCCTCCAAACCAAATCATAAGAAAATGTAAGTCATAGGATTCGCTCCAAATGCAACAAAATAATAGTACAATTATCCAAATGAAATCTAAAATAAAGATAAAGAGAAAATATAAAAGTATAATACAACTTAAAAAGAAAATAACTGAAACTCAGAAATACAAGAATATGGATCAAAATAAGACGTAGGACGCTAATGTCCTAATCCAAGTCCTCAAGTCAGCTTGCCTAAGAGCCCACCTATAACTATTGTAGGGTGAGCATTTCCACGACTCAAGTAGGAGGTTATGTTATTGAACTAATAAAGATAAGGTGATATGTTTAAGTACACAGATAAGGATGCAAGAGAATAAAGAAATAGAAGTTTTTTTTTATCTTAACTCCCAACCTGATAGCAAATGATATATTTTAAGTACACACATGAGCCAACTAAATGAAAATCAAATACTTACAACATCAATCTGCAAACAATTCGCTCACCAACAACAACAAGATCAAGTTGACTCTATAAAACAAAAACTGATATGATAAATGCATAAATAAATATATCAAAACTCATCCAAATCCAACCAAATGCAAGTGCATGCATGCAACCGGCCATACTGAGCGAATACAATTCCACTTGCAACATCTTTAACTTTTTATAGGATATTACCCAAAGGACGCGTGTTTCTAAATAATTCATCTCTTTATGGGCCGTACCCAAAGGACGCGTGTATCTCGCTAAATGAGGCATCACGCCTTTATTCTACTACAAATCCTAGGGCTAGGGCTAGGGCATCATGCCCATACTCAACCATGCCCAACTACCGATGGACTTTAACACAAATTTCAACCAAGATAAATATCACATAAAGGCAAAACGAATATTATCTAAGTCATCAAATCCATAACATAGTCTCTTATAATTATTAAAACATTCAAACATATTTAATCATTAATTTTATGCCCATTTTGCATTATGTCAATAAGCGAAATTGTCCAATTAATTCATTTAAACCAATCAATACCTTAACCATAGCTCACATACATGTGAATCACACAAATACCAAGCCAATTAGATGATTCAATTATTTTATGGCTAAATCTTCAATTTTTATCAAGTAATTAAACATGATAAAATTCTAAGTTTTTATTCAAATATTCAATAATCCACAAAGTATCAATTAATTAACACATAATGCTAAACATATCAAGAATTAACTAAGAAATTTAACAAATTAAATAATAATAAACTTTTAAGTTTATGCAAAACTTAATTTTCATAAAAATCCTACTGGCATGATTTCTACACCAACAATATGAATAACTCAAAAATATTAACCTAATAACAAAACTCACGTATCATTCCCCTACTTCTTAAATATTGAACTTAAAGCAAGAATTTAATTTCGCCAAAACTACGAACCGAAACCACCACCCTATAATCCTTGTTAAGAGGAATACAAAACTCTTAAGAAGTTGCTATAAAAAAAAAATAAAATGAAGGATGGAATAAAGAAGAAGTATAAAAAAAATGAGAGAACTTGAGAGGTGGGTTTCTCTGCTTCATGCGTGAGGATGAGGTAGGAAGAGAGATATTTTGTTTTGTTTTTAAACCATTTTGAATTAATTATTGAATAATCCCTAAAGTTATACATAATAACAAAAAAATAAAAAACCCACGTTACCCTTTTGACCATTGACCCCAATTGACCGGTCACTACACCCACAAGAGAAGAACTTGGAGCATTTCGTGGCAAGCCATGCATCTCAGCCCATGCAAGATACATGGTATTTGCGGGCCCAATATTCTATACACTTGTGTTTCCCATGAGAAATCAAGTAGGAGATGGTCTTGCGTGTTAGGGTACAAGATGAAAAAATCATACAACCTGCTGGTCTCTTGGATGTGAATCGGTTTTCAGTCTAGCTTGCAACGACGGTGAGACTGGTTTTCTCAAACTACCTCATGTTGAATTCTACGCTTACGATGTTAAGTTCCATAGCAATTAGACCTTGGAGAGGTGTGAGAAGAAATAATTACTTTTGCTTATTTATTTTTTATACATAACCAAACAAAATGAGTTTTTTTTGAGAAATATTTATTTATTTTTCTCTATTTTGCTCGCCCAATCAAACAAATAAAAGAACAAAATATAACATTTTTTCACTTTAATTTTTATTTTTATTTTTTATCTTCTCCCTTCTTTTTCCTTTCTCTCTGGTAATTCAAGATCCAAAAATATCGTCAAGAAAAGATAATTGGAAATATCATTTTTCTTCAAACCCCGATTAGTCAAAGTATATGCCCTGTTCTAGTTTTATAACTATGATGTAAATTCAATATGTAGGGTCTAAAATCTCTCTCTCTCTCTCTCTCTCTGTCTCTCTCTTCTCGTGAAAGATGAGAAAATATTGAGTACAAAGGTGGAATCATTTATCATCCAATATTGAGTACAAGGGTTGGAATCCAGAATTACAGCAACTAAAACAACCACCGTCGCGTGGGACATGAAGATGACAGTCATTAGGTCATTAAACTGAAATCAAATGAAAAAGCCAGTCATGGAAAATTTTAGCCAAGTAGTGAATAGACATTTCTTGAATATGTACCTATCTAGAGTGCGTTTGAATGGGACTGGCTCATGAGCTCAGTTGATATTCCTTGAAATATTGTGGTACTGAAAGTCCTAGGAAGAAAGGGAAGCCTAATATGAGTTTTGTTCTGAAACTATTCAAGTTGCAGTATTGGAGAAGACCAAGGCCTGTAGAAGCTGCATAAAACAGATGAAACCCTTGTAAAATTCTCCCAACAACGTTTTCATGAAAAATGGTATTCTCGAACCAACCGGCTGTGATGATTTATATATATATGTACACACAGGCGCATAACACGCGAGAAAAGAATGGCATGGTTAGAAGACAACTCTATTATACAATTGACTAAAGAGAAGAGAAGATCCTTACAAACGTATCCAAAGAAGAAACAATATAAAGCTGCTAAAATTGGGAGAGGTATTGAAGCGAAGAATGCTCTAAATTTCCCTGATTAGACATATCCAATATTTCTACATCAGAAACTATTAATACCAACTAAAATCCTTTGTTTTGAGACCATGAAAATCAAGTTTTAGCACACTAGCATTGATTTTTACCCTGCTCTCCATATCCCCTAGGATTTTATGTTTCAGAACAGATATATATCGAGAAACTCCTAGTAGAGAAGGGAAGTGGATGAGCAAAGCTAATATAGAGAAGAATATCATGAAGCCAGCTGATACTTGAACGACTCTTCGACTTCCAATCCTTGTACTCAATATTGGGTTGAGCCATACTTGTAAACAATTGGCTCCTTTTTCCCGTCTATCCATTCCAAAGGAGGATTTCGCAACAATAAGGGCTTACACTGGTGAATAAGGTATCGTTCTTGAAAATCAGGGGAGAAAAACTCTTCAAAGATGGGCCTCATAAGATGCTTGGTGGAAAGCAAAGCATGGGATTTTCTCTTCTTCTGACTGGTTAGCATCAGTGCCAGTAGAAACCCTAGTTCTTTTTCAGTTGAAAGAACAAGAAGATTCAGAGGTGATCAAGAAATAGAAGCAGATAACACAAAAGACAAAAATGTTTGTCTTTAAGCAACCAAAACGATAAGTAATCTCAACCGTTATCCGTGATCCATCAACCATCGTGATTACTAGCAGAAAATGCGCTCAAACATCCGTTTACCTCTGACCCACCCCAAAATGGCGCTCAAGCATGGAAACAGGAACAATCAAGACGGGCAACGCGTCCAAATTCGGAAAAAAAAAATTGTAGATGGGAAAGGGAACTATGCAAGAGTGTAGAAATTATTTAGTGTAACTGTCACGTTATGTAATCATGTTTATGTACTATAATGATTTGTTTATGTAATGACATGTGTAGAGGAAGATAATATTTTTTGAGATATTATAATTATCATCCTAACTCTCTGGTAACTTTTAAATTTAAAATTCTCATCATATAAATATAAATAATGACTCACGGGTGATAGTTATTTTGAGTAATTACTCTCAAATAAAAAAAAGTTAGGATGGGGATAAATGACATACTCAGATGGTCACCGTGTGGATACCATTGCATATAGACATCTGTCCACACTAAAGGAATTAGTTTAAAAGGAGAAGTGACAGCCAAAAAGAAGGTGGAGAAGTAACAACGGCACGGAGGAATGCACAAGTGACCGGAATAAACTAGGATGCAAAACTAAACTGAGCCAATCGATAGTTGAGTAATATGGCTCCTGTTCTTCAAAAGGCCTGACTACCCGCATCTACTTATGCTAGGACAATGGGCCTCAAGCCTGCTTGAATATTGGGCTTGAGTTGCCTAAGACCAGCAGTTTTAAACTGGTGGATGAGTTTTTTCTTATAATAATAGAAAATTAAATAAATAAAATTATAAAAACTCGAAGATTGAACTAAACCAATCCAATCAATTTCGGTTCAATTCTAAATAGTCATTGATTTGGATTTGGTTTAAATTTTTAGGAACTGATGTTGATTGATTCGGTTTTGGTTTTGGTACTAATTTAAACCAATTGACTCATGTACACCCCTTTTGCAAGCAACTGCTGAATTCAAATTTATAAACCAACCGTCAATGAAGTAGTTACGAGCTTGGGACTATCAGAAGAGGTTTAGATGAACCAGGAAATGTAATGCATGCACCACCCCCACAAGAGAAGAACTTGGAGCGTTTCTTGGCAAGCCATGCATCTCTCAGCCATGCATGCAAGATACATGGTATTTGCGGACCCAATATTCTGTACGCTTATGTTCACCATGAGAAATCCAGTAGGAGATGCTCAGGTTACAAGATGAAAAAAATCATACAACCTGGTCTTTTGGATGTGAACCGGTTTTCAGTCTCGCTTGCAACGATGGTGACACTGGTTTAATCAAACTACCTCATGTTGAATTCTACGCTTATGATGTTAGGTTCCATAGCAATTATTCCTTGGAGAGGTGTGAGAAGGAATAATGCTTACAGCGCTGTGACTTCTATGGGTTTCATTACAGATTTCACTACGGCAATGGCTTTTTCACTATTGCTTTTTACAAGAAACCCCAGGAATATGGGTTTATGGTTTGGTTCTCTTGTGCATTTGGTGGAGTGAGTTGGGGTTATCTGTATCGGTTTTGTATGGTACTTCTCGTATAGAGCCCACCAAGGTTCGGGTGCAACTACACAAAGTTCCTTCAAGTTGCAACTTGATTTAGAAGATTAGTGACTCTGTGAACTTTATGTTCAACTCTGTGTGTGTGTGTTTGTTTTTTTAATTATCTGAAATTCCATGTCTAGACTTTAGATGTATAATGTGGTGAAAAATGTAGCCCTTCTTAATAACACAAACCGAATAATAGTGAAGTTCACTGCATTAGAAATTTGGCACCATTCTTGTGCTATTTTGGATAAAGAAAGAAAAACAAAAGAGTAATGTAATTACTTTTGCTTATTTATTTTTTTTATATCTGACCAAACAAAATGAGTTTTTTTGACAATTGTTTATTTATTTTTCTCTTTTTTGCTCACCCAAACAAATAAATAAAAGAAAAAAATTTAACATTTTTTTTCACTTTTAATTACTTTTCTTATTTTCTCCCTTCTTTTTCCTTTCTTTTCATGAATTCAAGATCCACAAATATCGTCAAGAAAAGATAATTAGAAGTATCATTTTTTTTTCCAAACCCCGATTAGTCAAAGTATATGCCCTGTTCTAGTTTTATAACTATGATGTAAATTGAATATGCTGGGTCTAAAAGTTGAATATCTCTCTCTCTCTCTCTCCATGGAAGACGAGAAAATATTGAGTACGGTGGTACCACATCAACTCCACAACGTGGTACATTGTAACTAATATTTTCTCAAGAATGAAATTAGAGGGCCATATTTTGTCAATTTCTGGGCTGGAGTAAGTAATATTTGGATAGTCCTGATGGCCCGAATTGGTTCCTTTACAAAATATATTGAAAATAAATTGGTTGAATTTCTAGTTAACATCCCTAAAAGCAGAAATATTGTCTGCATCTTCTGTATATATAATTAGCTAGCTTTAGAATATACGATAAAAAGTATGAACACTTTTCATTAATGCCTCTTGGACAATCGACTCTGGAGGAATGACTCTTGAAGACAACATTAAAAAAAATAATAATAAAATAAAAGAAACAACCATTTGGTTTACATGAGATTGCAGTAAATGCAACTCCCACCAAATTTATTTTCCGAACAACACATCTCTCCCCTTCGAGAATTTCAGAGCTCCATCAAATCCTGGAAATAGCCAAAATAAGACAAAACAAAGAAGTGAGTCGAGTTAACTCACTTAATAAATCATTTGAACTTTCACAAGCAACAAGATTTCGAGCTAGTACCGATGAAAGATGAGACAATTTTCATTGTATAGCTTGCAACAGTGGAATTCATGTGCGTGAGAGAGAGAGAGAGAGAGAGAGAGAGAGATTACTTGTTGCAATCCACATTGGGGCTAATGGTGACATTAATAGAGAGGCTGCAGAGTTTGGGAAGCTGATTCGCTCTATCATAGTCGATACCAGAGTAAGAAGTTGCAGTTTGCTTAAGGCACTCGCACAGAGCCTTACGATCTGGTTGTGAAGCAGCTGCGATCTTGTCCAACTGTTTTGCTCCTGAACAACACCCACTACTAGGTGCGGCAGGACCACTACCAACCAAGAAACTTAAACATGGCATCAACTTCATTATGGCGTCTCCACACTCAATTGCATTGGCTGCTGGGCTTACAATCAGACCCAAAACCACCAACCCTGACACCCATAGAGACCAATCCATCATCTTTTTTGCCATCTTAAAAAAAAAAAAAAAATTGAGAGAGAGAGAGACTCTTGGATGAATATGGAGCTTGCTTGGACATTCTTTATTTATAATGCAGGTTATGGAGTTTGGATGTTTGTTGTATTAATAAATGAGTTTAATGCAAAAACATGTATATGAGTCTTGCATTTCTATGTTGTACATAAATTCTAAAATACACGCGTCGCATTATAGTGTCCTGTTTGTGTTAAAAAATTCTACAATATCAGTGTATCAAAATTAAATTATTAACAAATATGGGACAATCGTATTCACTGCACATGATTTATACAAGGAAACAAATTAATGAAAATTAAGAAGACAATATGGCCCAGAATCTAAAAGAATTTGGGGATATAGACTGACGTGTTAAGAACAAAAGGATGCCAAAATTCTATCTTAGAGGCCGGGTCTCAGAAATGATGGGTTCAACAGAGGATAGGTACTGACCATCCGCTGTAATTGCTCAAATAATGTCATTTAAAGCTAAAAATTACTTGGATTTTGCACCTTTGTAACAGACAAATTCAAACAATATTTATCACCATAATAGTATTCTAAAAAAAACAAAGAAAAAATAGAAAGATATTTAATGGGCAAAATTTGACGTTAAATGGTGAATTTACAAGACACTTGAAAAATGTTTGCAGATTTCGGCTAATATGTCAAGTTTTTAAATTTCATGGCCTGGACAATTATGTCAAGTTTGAGTTGGCATTGTGCTTATCCCATACTCTAAATGTATTAATGGATATTCCAGGTCAGATTAACCTAGCTTTTTATGTAAGGCCTGTTTGATAAGCTTATGGTGGTAGACTTTTATGTGGCCCGCGTGAGGTGGCACATACGATTTATTTATTATTTATGAATTTACTAATAATGATAAGGTTTCTAATCCTATTTTGTTTTAATCTCTTATATTTTATTAGTTAATAAGAGAAATAGTTTTCTACTGCTATTGTGATGGGTAAATTAACTTATAATTGAAGATGAAAACCAGTCCCTTCTCTGTCCATAAATATATATAGTTTTTCATTATTGTTGTGTAACGTAAGTAACAAAAGGTCAAGAGAGGGAAACGTATTTTTGATTGGATCAAAGAATACTGTGCTCAAATTAATTGTTTACGGTTTGTAATCATGGCTACATGTATGTTATATTCTGCTCAAATCAATTATTTTAAGTTTGCAATCATGGCAACATGTACGTTTTCTGTATTTATATATGTACTTATGTATTTTTACATAATTGACATGATAGTTTTAGGTCTTGAAATCGAGATTTATAATTAATAGATTTATGCAATTAATCTTACATGTACTATCACATAGCCTTGTTCAAAACTTTTATGATTTTCCGTTTAAGAACATATGAAAGGTAAATATGTTGGCATGCACTGTTATGCTAATTGCTATCTATATCGTATCTTTATCGCATGCTGGTATGCACGGTTATGCTTTGGTATTTGAATCCCTTCACTGTATACAGGGCTGTATGGTGGCTCGAGTAGCAAGGAATACATCAACGAGCATGAGTCTCGCACGTCAATGTAAACACAGGTTTTGATATATATATATATATATATCTATTAGGAGATTACTCCGTGCCTACGGCACTCTCAATAAAAATAAATTAATAATAATTTTATATAACTTTAGTAGTTTTTGGTGATAAATTAAAGGTAAAAAACTATTATAAATATAAAATTAAAAACACCTTTATTAGTCCTTAACAAACATAAGAAGGGAGAGAGCATAGCCAAAAGAGAAGAACATTTAGCAAACTCACAAAAAAAAAGAGAACACCAACTATCAGAAAAAAAATACTCAGTTTTCAATTGGCAATAATTGGTACAATTAAAAAAATAGACATCTAAACTCTTTGCGAAATCAAAGAAATGAAAAGCAATCTTATACATTTTCTTTCACCCATCTTACACTACTCCTAAAAAATAGCCGCATTTGCACAAACGGCCATACTTGTTGGCCCACCACAACTACACAATGCTTTTGTCTGCCGCACTCACTTGCCCCTTAGCAAACCCCTTGACTCTGCAACTCTAAACATATTGCCTACAAAATCAATGTTACATTACCAATAAATTAAAAGAAAATCAAGTTGTAGAAGGAAAGACAGGGTAGAGAAAAAAACAAATTGATAAAATATATGTGGTGTGTTGTGTTACCCGTGCAGACTTAAGGGTAACACATAAAAGCTCAACTAATTTGTTAAATTCATTCTTAGCATAAGTAGACCAATGTTTTTAGTTTCATTATTTTATTACTATTCGTTATCATTACAAAAGAAAATTCCAAATGCATCATTTCATAGCACTACTCGGCCATAGTTTGTGTGGCCAGCACCATATTGCATTTTGTTTATGAAAAAACTTATTTGAAATTTTAATGTCCCAAAATTGTATCAGAGAAAAAGTGAAGAAACAATGTTACTTTTGTTTATATTCAATCTTCACCACCCGAATTCACAAAAAAATAAAGATAAACACCTTTTCTCCATGTCTAGCTGCCATCTTCACTGCAGCAGTTTAAATTCAGCAGTCACCTCTCTCACACTATATAGGAGCTCAAGATTCAAATAAGAGACCCACTTTCTCTCTAACCACCGCACCACACATAGGTTATCACCTATTGGCCAAAAAACATCAAAAAATTCAAATGAGAAACAACCAATAAAAAATAAATAAAAATCAAAGAACCAAAGAACATGCAAGGTTCTCAAACAAATGAAATCAAAATCAGT
>CM065381.1:44632335-44834835 GCA_033060915.1 Euryodendron excelsum | reverse complement strand
TCGAGAGCACAGAAGAAGGGTGATTCGTGGGTGTCTAGCGATCAAGTCTAAAACTTCTATCATAGTTGTGGATTAACGGGTTGGACAGTAAGTTTATTTTTGTAACTGTTTAAGGTTTATAGTGCTGAGTACATTAGTGGCTATGTGTGGCCTCGTGATTTTTTTCCCAGATTTAGGGTTTTCACGCTAAAATCTTGTGTGCTTTGTCTCTTTACTTAATTGCTTTATAGTTGCATATTGGATTGATGTACTTAGATCATTGACCTATTCTCATAGTTGAATAAATTAGGTCAATTAATCAATTTATGCAAATCCATGCTCCTAGACTTTTTCAATTGGTATCAGAATGGGTTCACTTTTGTTCTTTAAAATATTTTTTTAAAACTCTACGAGTGAGATCTTTATTATTTTGGAGACATGGATTAGCCTAGCAAAGATATAATGTTTATTGCTTCAACTATTCTTGAGATTCTAAGAACACCTATTTTTTAAAAATACTCTGTCTGATTGTAATCCTAGTGAGTCTTATGAATCAAGTCAAGACGACTGTGATGAAGATAAGGATGGAATCCATAGTATCTATGAAGAATTAGTAAAAGAGATCCTCAAGTTGAGTATGGTTAACAAAAATTCGCCATTTAATTGAAAAATATGGAAAAAGAAAAAAATAATTTTAAAACTCAGTTGAATGAAGGCCAAGTTTTGATTACTCAATTGAAGAAAGATAGAGAAAAATTGTTAGAAAAAAATGTCTTCAAGTGATGAGACTATCAAAGGCCTAGAGGAGAATATATTCACTTTAAAATCTGATTTATCTCGTAATAAAGATTCTATCAATTGTTTCAGCATAGGCTCCAAGAAGATTGATCACATTTGAAGCATTCAAAAACCAATTGGAGATAAAGATGGGATCGGATTTGATATAAAATCATTGAGCAAAATACCGAAATTCATTCCTCTAGTGGATCCATCAAAATCAAAGACATACCAGGACATTTTAGAATCTTTAAGAAAGCAGAAACAGGTAACACATTCCAGGTATGTTCCTGATTTTGCGAACTTAAATTCTATATAGCGTTTAAATTAGCTTTTCAAATTCTAGTACAGTCAATTGGTTGCTTCCCGGGCCCTTAGGGACCGATCAAAGCCAAAAAGACCAAAATGCCCTTGGAAAGTCCAGGCAGCTTTCTAAGACTAGGTGGTCTCTAAAACCAATAGCCACCGTCGGAGTGACAACAACACTCACAAACTTTAAACGATTCACTTTTGGTGCCTGCTAGTCCAGCAATGTAGAATATCTGTTATGCCCCTTGGCATCTAGTAGTTTTTTGAGATCAGTATTACCCGCAGTACCAACCTCGGCTACCACCACCTGCTCATACTATCAATGTACCAGTCACTACTATTTAGGCACTCCCCCCGGACCAATTGTGGTTCGGCCATGCTTCGACCCTAGTAGGCCTAATCGACGGAACTGAGTCTTCACTCACCTGACTTGCACTTAGACAGAAGCTTAGTATGAACTCTTGATGGCTAAACATGTAAACCCCATACCTACTTGACCTTTATCAAGTTCGTTGCTACCCACCTTCAACCCAGCTCTCATTTGTGAATATCACTCCAGAGGACAGGGGCATGATAGTGAAAGCTGCTTCTTCCTGAAACACAAGATTTAAGATTTGATCGATGCAAAAGTTATCAACACTCAAGAATCGATTCGATCCCCGCAGCCAATGTTATAACAAAATCGCTGCTTGACCACACTATTAACCTAGTCACGGAGGATGAAGCTGACCCGAATGGCATTTATACAACTAATTTCTTTCTTAACTAGGACGCATTAGAGATTGAATGGAAAGAAGAAGACATGCCTGTTCTTGTGTATTTTCTCAATCCCAATGGAATGTAAGGCCCTACCTTTGAGAATAATGAGCACCACCATCAAATCTTAGAAGAAATTGGATACGACCCTAATATAGAAATGATCTAGATCCTTGAATTAGAAGACAAGTCACACAAGTATGGGACTGGCTATCATCTTGACAACCAAGATGGAATTGTGCTAAATGAGCAAGAAATAGGAAATTTGATTCTCCCAGAACCACCCGTCATCCCTGGAGAATGGGAAGAGAAATTCCCACACTTGGAGACCGACGTGATTCCCCCTTCCCCACTGAAGGTCCTACCGATGCCACTGTCTACGTTTGTGAAGTTATGGGATAGGGAACTGAAGAGCCAATCGTTCTTAAACCTCCCTTTGAATTGGATGAAGGCAAGTTGGCCAACTTGTTTGCCAAAGCTGCAATTTCTACACCTAAAGAGGGAGCCAAGAAAGAAACCGATGACAACTTGCAAGTCCTGAGGGGTAACCTGGGCACCCGCTCTTGGAGCAGAAAAAAGAAAGAAGAAAGAGGAGATCCAAAATTGCACCGCCATTACTGGCTCCTTGAGTGCCGCAGACAATAACTCAATTTGTCCTGCATAGCTTAACGACACACCCAAATGATGGAGTGCGAAAAATGTCAAGGTAATCCTAAAGCCCATCTGATGGGCATCTGAAACCAACAAGTAAAATGGATGTTTTTTGAATTAATCCGCTTTCTTGTCTTCATTTTTGTCTCATGCTTATGCTTTCAATTAAGGCCCTACCATGTAAAAAGATAAAAAGAAAATTCTATTTAAATGAAAATGAAGGATTCTAGTTTATTCCCTTTGACTTATACTCTTGTGGATAATGATTGCTTTTAGGGATTCTTCCTCAAATTTGTAATGAATCGATTTGAAGGATGGAATATCATGAGCAACCCGTTCGATAGAGATTAAGAGAAAAAAGAGGAAGTGAGGGAAAGAGGAGGAAGGCTCAGTCGAGAAGTGCAGAGTTCATTAGCAAAAGTGGCACTTGAATAATATTATGGCTAAGCGATACTTTCCTTTGCGCAACCCACGTAAGCCATAAGTGATATCTATTTAGAAACCTTAAACTAGGAACCATCCCCCATAATGGGGCAAGCGGGAGGCAATTGATCTGGAAGAAGGTGTATGGATTTACGGGTAGGGAAAGTACCACCTTAAAAATAAAGAGAGAGAGAAAAAGAAAGGCAAAAAATCGTTTAATTTGTCTAAATTTTGTAAAAAGGCTTTATGAACTAAGTAATTCAATTTGAAAAGATGAGAAGCCCTCAATTTTACTCCCATACAGTAAAAAACATCCCCTTGCAAAGCCCACTTGAGCTGGTTACCTCCCTTTTAAAATAAAAAAAATCGAATCCATGATCACCACCCACATGGGGCTAAAACAAAGACAATGAGCAAGAATGAACGAGATATAGAAAAAAAAAAAAAAAAAGAGAAAAGAATGACGTGAAGGGTTAACATCCCTAAAAGTCGGCATAAAAATGAGTTTTTTTTTTATCCAGGAAGAAACAAGTAGGAAAGGAAAAAAGAGAAGGGCGAAGTAGATGTTAACTGCCCAAGATGATCATTCATTCAATTCTTGTGTACATTCATTCAATTCTTTTGTAGTTTGTACCTGTTCATGCATTTATCAAAAAGTATGACATAAATTTTTTCAATCCCTGTACAAACCTATACATGTTTCCATTCATATTCCTGCCTAACCTGTGCATTCATCCATGAACATGCATCATACATAACATACACCTCTCTAAGCAACATATTTGGTTCATAAAAATACATGCCATAAATGTGTTGTCCATAAAAGCCGACCCATGGTTTGAAAATGGAAATATATATACACATCTGCATGTCTGATAAAATGTCTGAATCAAACTACAGAGAAAAACATCAAAAGGATAACAGCCTATAGCAGCATATCAAGGGGTAGGATTCGCATCCAAGTTAGAGACCCTATTGTCTGGCATATAAGGAGGCGGTTGGCTAGAAGAAGCCCTTGCATTATATGGGCCTTGAAAAGAAAAAAAAAAAGAGGAAAGCTCCTGTTAGAAAATCAAAGGACGCATACAAAAGATGAAAGACCAATGATGAACAGCTTACCCAACGAGCTTGCATCGAAGCCATCTGAGTAGTCAAGACATCCACCTTAGCATGGTACCTATCTCTAGCCTGACAAGTGTAAGCACTCCATTTTTGCCTGCTCAGCAATCTTCGGTCCAACTAGACTCACATTTAAACCGACACAGACACATTCAAGTCAAAACCAACTTTCTAGATTCAATCTAATCAATCAATCACTTCGCGGGCCTGCCGGGCCCAACAGAGGCAAAATGACTAAAATGCCCTTTGGGCATTGCTCGGTCCAATTCTAGTGAGCACGTCTTCCTAGAGACAGTAAGTCCCCATTTCACTTTCAAATTCAATTTCAAGTCCAATTCCAATTCAAATCAAATCTAACACGCCTTTAGGGAAAGTTGATCCCTCAGGCGGTAAGATGATCCAGTTTGGCACGTTTTCTAAGAAAACTCTTTGGAACAATAAGTCCCTTCAAACCTGTCGACTGGGACGGAACCAAAGTCCCTGCGATGGTAGAATAGTCCATCTTTGGTGCCTGCTAGCCCGCTAATGAAGAATGTCCATTATCGACACGTCTTGCGAGAAAGTTGATTCCTCATACGATAAGTCTACCTAGCAACTTTTCGAGATTAGGTAGTCTCCGGAATGAACGCGCACCGTTAGAGTGGCGGAAACACTCGCAGACATTGCAATTGTTAGAGTGGCGAAAACATTCGCAAACAGGTTGACATTGAGAATTACCAACAAAACTCTTACGTCATGGGATCGAACTCTCGCCTCTTGGCCGTGATACGTTTACCAAAGGGCTAGATAACTTTGGAAACCAACTCATCACAGGCTGTCAGAGTGATGGAAACACTTAAAACCTGGGTCAACACCAGTGCCTGCTAGCCCACTTTGGTGAAAAATGACTAAACTACCTATTGGGCCTCTTTCGGCACGTTTCTCGAGAAAGTACCTAAGTCCTTAGAGTGGTAAGTCCATCCTTCCAAGATCTTTCCAAAGATGATTTGGCATGTTCAAATGCCTTTCAATCGGTCTCAAACCAATTTTGAGACTATCCAATCAAAATGACCATTTTGCCTCTAGGCATCCGAGCGCCTCCGGAAAGCACACCAACTTTGGGTATCAAATCGATAACCTCCCGATGATGCTTCTAATAGAATTCTCGACCTTCCAATACCTTTTCGAATCATTCTGAGTCTATTTCGGCAAACCTGGTACAAAATGACTATTTACCCCAGGTGGGTCGGTCGCCTTTTCCAACCACATCAGCTCTGGGTATCAAATTGGAAATTCCTTGGAACACTCTAGATAGTGTTTCTAACCTTTAAGTCATCTCATGAGTCATTCTGAGTCCATTTTGGTGGTTTTTTGATCTAGTTGACCGTTTTGCCCCTAATAGTTTGGTCGACAATTTCGACCTTGTTTTTCAAGTCCGTTACTCCTGGGACACTATTTCAAGGGTTTCTACCCATTTTAAGCCTTCTAGACTATTCCCGGCCTTCCAGAACACTCCCAGATCTTCTGGAGTCACTTCTAGTGAAGCCAAGCCAAAAATTGCATAGTAGTCACTAATATAGGCGCCCAAATCTTTTGCCTTACATATCAAGGGTTGAAAGATACGTTGCTTACCGACTTAAAACATTTCCCAAGTGGCTAGTGCCACTAGCAGTATCGCTAAGCCAGAAATTGGCCTGGCGCCACTAAGAGTGGTGCTAGTGGAAAATTTGGCTTGACACCATTGTAACAGGTGCTAGGTCAATCTTCTGTCTATAAATAAGAAGGCTCCCCCTGCATGAAAAGGGTAAGCAAACTTAGTCCAAAAACTTTACTGTTCGAATTACAGAGCTCGAAATCTCTCAAACCCTAGTTCTCTTTAGTTTACTCAAACCATAATTATGCATTAGACCCAAATGAGTTCAATAGAATTTCTACCTGTGAATCTGCCAAAGAAATTTGGGACAGACTTGAAATGACTCATAAAGGGACCAATTAGGTCAAGGAGTCAAAAATTAACATTATTGTGCATAACTATGAATTATTTAGAATGAAACCTGATGAGTCCATAACTGAAATGTTCACTAGATTCACTAACATTATTAATGGTTTAAAGTCTCTTGGAAAAGTATATCCTAATAGTGAACATGTGAGAAAATTTTTAAGGCCACTGCCAAAGACATGGGAAACAAAGGTGACAGCCATACAAGAAGCTAAAGATCTCAACACTCTACCGCTTGAAGAACTTTTTAGCTCTCTCATGACTTATGAGTTAACTCGAAAACATAATGCTCAAGAAGAAGAGGACAAGAAAAAGAAGTCTATTGCATTCAAGTCCACCACATCAGAAAATGGATCTGAAAGTGAAGAAGAAGATGAGGAAGATCTTGCTCTCATCTCAAGAAAGTTTAAGAGATTCATGAAAAGAAGGTGGAAAGGAGGAAAGAAGATTAAAGCAAAAGGTGAATCCAACAATAAGGATTCAACCATTATATGCTACAAATGCAAAAAGCCAGGACACATGAGAAATGAGTGTCCTCAGCTGAAAAAGAAAGGAAAGAAAGAAAGAGGGAAGAGGGCACTAGCTGCAACATAGAGTGATAGTGAAGATTCAAGCTCAGATGAATCTAAAACTCATAAAGTAGCCAACTTATGTTTTACGGCACATGAAGAAGAAACAGAGGTAACTAATTCTGGTTTTTCTTTTAATGAATTGCAAGATGCTTTCGATGATTTGATTGTTGAATTTAAAAAGTTAGGCATAAAAAATAATCTTCTCAAGAATATGGTATCCACTCTCACAGAAGAAAGTGAAGAGTTACAAAATAAAAATGAGATTTTGAAAAAGGAAAACTCTGTTTTGAAAGAAAAGGTCACTGATTTAGAAAAATCTTTCTCTAAATGTGTCAATGGAAGAGATAAACTTGATGCTATGCTTGGCAAACAAAATTGCTCTCTTGACAAGGCTGGAATAGGTTATAATGTTTTTAAACATAAAAAGTTTTTAAAAACTGCAATCATATGCTTTTATTGTTATAAGAGAGGTCACTTTGCAAATCAATGTTTCCTTATACAAAAATCTCATGCTGTCATGAAAGCTTGGGTTCCAAAAGGAACGTTAAAGACTATCCCCATTGGACCTAAGATGATTTGGGTACCAAAGGTTAAAAGTTGAATTGCTTGTTTTGTAGTTATCTCTTCAAGCTAATTCTAAAAAGAATCAATGGTACTTGGACAGTGGCTGTTCAAGACATATGACTGGAGATGAAACTCAATTTACTTTTCTCACACCAAAGGATGGAGGATTAGTTACTTTTGGAGATAATAGCAAAGGCAAAATCATCGGTATAGGTAGTATTGGTAAAAATTCTTCAACCTCTATTGAGAATGTTTTACTTGTTAAAAGTCTTAAGCATAACCTGTCGAGCATTAGTCAATTGTGTGACAAAAGGTTGCAAAGTAGTGTTTGAATATTCAAAATGCAATGTAGTAAACATAAATGATAGCAAGATCATATTGACTGGTCATAGACAAGGCAATATTTACACTTTCAACTTAAATGAATTATCTTCGCGTAAAATTAAATGCCTTGCTACTGTGAACAAAGAGGATAGTTGGTTGTGGCATAGAAGGCTTGGTTATATTAGTATGAGTATTCTTTAAAAAATTTCAAAAAATGAGTTAGTAAATGGTCTTCCCAAACTCAATTTTAAAAAAGACAAAGTTTGTGA
This sequence comes from Euryodendron excelsum, assembly GCA_033060915.1. Taxonomy (NCBI): domain Eukaryota; kingdom Viridiplantae; phylum Streptophyta; class Magnoliopsida; order Ericales; family Pentaphylacaceae; genus Euryodendron; species Euryodendron excelsum. The sequence continues at coordinate 44,827,114 of CM065381.1, read as the reverse complement.
TGCATGTCAAATGGGAAAGCAAACCAGAGTTTCTTAAATCCACAAACATGCTCTCTACTTGTAGACCACTTCAACTATTGCATATGGATTTATTTGGACCATGTAGAATTCTAAGTTTAGCTGGTAAACAATATGCTTTTGTCATTATTGATGATTACTCAAGATTTACATGGACATTCTTTCTAGCTCACAAAGATGAAACAATTGCTTTCTTTACCAAGTTTTGTAAAAAGGTTCAAAACGAAAAAGGATTCACAATCATAGCAATTAGGACTGATCATTGTGGTGAGTTTGATTGCAAACCTTTTGAAACATATTGTGATGAAAATGGTTTTGAACTTAATTTTTCAGCACCTAGAACTCCTCAACAAAATGGAGTTATTAAGAGGAAAAACAGAACTTTAGAAGAAATGGGGAGAACAATGCTTTGTGAAAATAATTTGCCAAAATATTTTTGGGCTAAAGCTGTTAACACAGCTTGCTATGTATTAAACATAGTTTTGGTAAGAAAATTTTTAAATAAAACCCCATATGAGCTTTGGAAAAATAAGAAACCAAATGTTTCATATTTTAGAGCTTTTGGATGCAAATGTTATGTGTTGAATAACAATAAAGACAACCTTGGTAAATTTGATGCAAAATCTGATGAAGTTGTCTTTCTAGGATATTGGTCACATAGCAAGACCTATAGGGTTTACAATAAGAAAATCTTAGTTATTGAAGAATCAATTCATGTTACCTTCGATAAACTAAACTTTTTGTCTAGAAAGGCTGTGAATGATGATGTAGATGATGTGGAGAAAAACTTGAATATATTGAATGTCAACCTAACTCAAAGTAAAGTTCCACCACATGAAAAAGGAAACTAAGATGACTCTTCAAGCCAACAAGATGAGAATGAAGGATTGCCAAAGGAATAGAACTTTGTCCACAATCATCCAACAGAGCAAATAGTAGGTCATCCATCATAAGGGGTAAGAACAAGATCATCTCTTAGAAATGTGTGTAATCATCTTGCTTTTCTTTCACAAATAGAACTTTCAAGATGCTAAAAATGATGAATCATGGATTATGGCCATGCAAGAAGAGTTAAATCATTTTGAAAGGAATGAAGTTTGGAATCTTGTTCCTAAACCTAAAGATCATCTTGTAATTGGAACCAAATGGGTGTTTAGAAACAAGATGGATGAATCTAGAACAGTTGTTAGAAACAAGGCAAGACTTGTAGCTCAAGGCTATAGTAAAAAAGAAGGAATTGATTTTGATGAAACCTATGCACCTGTAGCTAAATTAGAAGTTATTAGAATGTTGCTTGCATTCTCATGTTTCAAGAATTTCAAACTTTATCAAATGGATGTGAAGAGTGCATTTTTTAATAGTTTTATATCTGAAGAGGTGTATGTTGAACAACCTCCTGGTTTCAAAAATCCTTTATTTCCAAATCATGTTTTCAAACTTACTAAAGCCTTACATGGTTTAAAGTAAGCCCCAAGGGCCTGGTACGAAAGGCTAAGCAAATTTTTGACTGAAAATGATTTTACTAGAGGAAAAGTTAATACAACTCTCTTTATAAAGGTTAAAAATCATGACATGTTACTTGTGCAAATTTATATTGACGATATTATATTTGGCTCTACTAATGAAAAGCTGCTCTACTAATGAAAAGCTTTGCAAGGAATTTGTTAAGTGTATGCAGGGTGAGTTTGAGATGAGCATGATGGGTGAGCTCCATTACTTCCTTGGACTTTAAATCAAACAATCAAAGGAAGGAATTTTCATTAACCAAGCTAAATACATCAAAGATCTACTCAAGAAGTTTAGACTAGAAAATGCAAAACTGTTGAGCACCCCTATGAATACTTCAACAAAACTTGACAGTGATGATAAAGGTATTTTTATACATACTAAGCTATATAAAAGTATGATAGGCTCATTACTTTACTTAACTGCTGTCGCGCCCAAATTTTTCGCACTCGAGGAATACTCACCCAAGCGGGAAAAACACTGTACTCTCCCGTTAGAACTCACCCTCCTAAAAGAATGAGTGCGACTAGGCTTGAATTGAAAATTGGTTTGAATAAAGGGCTTTTGAAAAAGATTCGGAGTCGCCACCTAACTTGATTAAGGTGAGTTAGGTCACCTAAAAACTAAGCATAATCCGAGAACTACACTTAGAGTTTTGGAAAACGATTTTTGAAAATATCTCCTCAAGAGAGGGTTTTTAAGAAAATAGGTTGTTTGGCAACCTTTGGAAAACATTTAGCCCTTTTTGAAAAATAACTCCTTTTGGTCTTTGAAATCAGTGATTCTAGGTTCGGAGGTTGGTTACGTGTAGGGAAGACGCACTAAGCTATCACCCTACCCCGCCCTTTCGGTACCTACATGTCCATCTACCCTAGATTCACCTATGAGAGTCTTTAATTAACCCATGACCAATCCTATCCACTTTGAAAAACAATGTTTAAAAAAACATGATGCATGATATGTAAGTGCAAGAAAAGAGAATGGAAAAGTAAATTTGAAAAGAGATTGATTTGAAAATAGATTTGAAGAGATAGAATTGAAATTGGAAAGTTTGAAAACTTGGGAATTTGAAAATAGAAATTTTGAAACTAGAATTTTGAAAATTGATTGGAATTTGAGATTTGGAAAGATTTTGAAAACTGCACCCATGAGGGTGGAATTGAAAGTTTGAAAAGTATTGTGACCGCACCTATGAAGGTTGCCTACGTATCCCTTTGGGGGAATCAGGTCAGTCGTAGTTCGGACTGGAGTCCAATTGAAAATAGATTGATTTGAAGAGAGAGATTGAATTGGAAGAAAGAGATTGAACTGAAAACTGGATTTGATTTGAGATTGGAAGAGGAGATTGAATTTGAGAAGATTGGACTTACTTTGGAAAGATTGATTTTGGAAAGACTTGGTTTTAGGAAACCTAGACTTAGGAAAGATAGGAGACCTAGGAAAGACTTGAGATTAAGAAAGATTAGATTGGAATGTTGGATTTGGAAAGATCTTGAAAGATTTAGAAACTTGGAATTTAGGAAAAATTTAGATTAGGAAAATTTCGAATTAGGAAAGTGTCATTTTTGGAAAGTTTGAAATTAGGAAAGTTTTAGGTTTAGGAAAGCTTTCAAATTAGGAGAGTTTCGAATTTAGAAATGTTTGAAAAAGGGAAGTTTTGATTTTGGAAAGTTTTGAAAACAAGGAAGTTTTGAAAATAAGAAAGTTTCGTTTTGGGAAAGGTTTGAAAAAGGAAAGTTTTCAACTTAGGAAATGTTTGAATTAAGAAAGTCTCGACTTAAGAAAGTTTCAAATTAAGAAAGCTTTGAGTTTAGAAAAGTCTAAGATTTGGAAAGATGTTGAAGTTTTGGAAAGTTTAGAGTTTAGAAAGATTTGGGTTTAGAAAGATTTAACTTAAGAAAGTCTTGAATTTAGGAAGCTGAGAATTTTAGAAAGATTTGAAATTTAGAAAGTTTAGGATTTAGAAAGTTTTAGAGTTTGAATTTTAGCAAGTCTTAAAATTAGGAAAGGCTTAAGTTTAGGAAAGGTTTGAAAACTTAGGTTTAAGAAGTTAAGATTTGAAAAGAGGGTAGAATTAGGAAAGGGTTGAATTAGGAAAGATTTTTATGTTCAAGTTTTTGGAAACTTAAGATTTAGGAAAGTGGAAGTTTAGGAAGGATTTGAATTAGGAAAGAGTTGAATTAGGAAAGGATTGGATTTGGTTTCTAAAAGAGAAAGGTTGGATTTTATTTCCAAAAATGGAGGACGGGATCTAGTTTCCTAAACGGGGAGATTTGATTTGGTTTCCTAAAGGGAAGATAGGATTTGGGTAAGGATTTGGGAATGGAGATTCTAGAAACCCTAGTTTTGAAAGTGTAGAATTTTAATGTAGAAAATAAGTTTTGGAAACATGTATAGTTTTGATGTAGAAAACGAGAGATTTTAGAAACCTAGGTTTGGGGCAAAGTTCGAAAATCATGTTTTTGGGAAGAAAATTAGGGTTTCCTAATTGTGGGTTCTAAGGCTTGATTTGGGGCTCTAAGAAAAGAGTTTTTGGAAAGTGTATTTTTAGAAACGTAGATTTTCTAGAAGAGAATCCTAGGAAGGAGTTTTTGGAAAGTGTGTTTGAAGAGGGAGTTTTTGGAAGGAAAATCCTAGAGGGGAATTTCTAGAAGGAAGATTTTAGAAAAGAGAGTTTTTGGAAAGATTTTTAGGAGAGATTTTTTTTAGGAAAGTGAATCTAGGGAGTGATTTTAGAAAGTGAATTTTGAGGAAAAGATTTTGGAAAGGAGTTGAAAAAGAGAGTTTTGAAAAATAGATTTTGGAAGGGAGTTTTTGAAAACAATTTTGAAGAGGGGAGTTTTAGGAAAGTATGTTGAAAAAGAGATTCTTAGGAAGAGATTTTTAAAGAGAGAGTTTTTAGAAGGAGTAAAAACATCTCACTTTCCTAAAGTAATTCTAACCATAGGAAGGCTAGAACCACTTTAGGAAAGCGGTTTTGAAAAACAATAAGGTTTGAAAATATAGACCAAAAAGGTCACTTTTAATGTAACACTTTCCTAAAGCAACCCTAGCCATAGAAAGGCTAGAATCACCCTAGGATTGTGGTTTTGAAAACAAGTTTTTGAAAAAAGAGATTTTGATGCAATCTTGAAAACGAGTTTGAAAACGATTTTAAAAATAACTTTGAAAATGATTTTTGGAAGATGCAAGACTATGATATGCACAATGCAATTTGGGGTCGTGAACATACTAGGCTAAGGCTTCACCACATAATCAAGGGGGTCGGACCCACGTGGTCTTTGGTTAGACTAGAAGAAAGCCCCCAACACGGTGACTCTCCAATAGTCCAATCCTACACATGGACCGGGAATCTCCTTGTTTCAAGCATGCAAAGAAAGGGGGGGAAAGAGATGGGGGATTAAAATAGAGAAAACCCAAGTGGGTTGGAGAGAGAAGAGAGAGGGGGGAAGTGTGGAAATTTAAATAGGGAGCCTACCTTGTATCTTGTTATTTGCGCGCCGTGCGGTCTTCAATCTTCGGTCTTCGTCTTGATCTTCACCTTCAGTCTTCAAGAGTTGTCTTCAAGTTTTGGATGGCAGCTCTTCAAGTCTTCAAAGGATGGTTGAAGACTAGTGTATGAGTGTATGGGGGAGTGTATTAGTGTATAGGGGGCTAGGGTTTGTGTAAGGTGGCTAGGGTTTGGAAAACCTAGGGAGGCTAAGGTTTTTGGAGGTGCTCGAGCTCTGTATATCAAATTGTGTGATTTCTAGGTTAAGTTTGCAGACCTTTTTCACGTTGAACGAGACTCTGTATTTATAGAAGTTGGACAAACCTGGCGCCTGTTGTAGTGGCGCCAGGGCAAACTTTACACTAGCGCCACTAGGAGTGGCGCCAGGCCATTTTTTTTGGGCTTGGCGCCACTACTAGTGGTGCCAGCCATTAGGAAAGGTTTAAGGTCGGCAAGCAACGTATCTTTGACTAGATTTGGGCGCCTGTACTAGTGACTACCATGTAAATTTTAGCCTGGCTTCACTAAGAGTGACTACGGGAAGTTCAGGAATGATTTGAAGGAGCCGGGAATGACCCAGGGGGCTGGAAAGGAGCAAGAACACTTAAGATAGTGTCCTAGAGATATTTGACTTGAAAAATGAAGATAGGATGTGTCGGAAAGGTCGACCGAGCCTTTAGGGGCAAAACGGTCAATCGGACTAAGAAACTGTCGGGGCGAACTCGGATTGTCCCGGAAAAAGACTTGGGATCTGGAAACATTATTTAGAATGTTCCCAGAGGTTGCCGGTTTGATTCCCAGAGCTGGCGTGGCCAGAAAAGGCGACCAGCCCACCAGGGGCAAAACGGTCATTTTGCACCGGGTTTGCCGGAACTGACTCGGAATGGTTCGAAAAGGTAAAGGAAGGTCGAGAACACTATAAAAATTATTCTCGGGACATTACCGGTTTGATACCCAGAGCCGGTGTGGTCGAAGAAGGAGACCGGCCCTCTAGGGGCAAAACGGTCATTTTGTACCGGGTTGGCCAGAACTGACTCGGAATGATCCGGAAAGGTAAGGGGAGGTTGAGAACACTATAAAAAGTATTCTTAGGAGGTTACCGGTTTGATACCCAGAGCCGGTGTGGTTCCCGGGGCATTCGGATGCTTAGGGGCAAAATGGTCATCTTGACCGAAAAGTCTCGGAAAAGGTCCTAAGGGTAGTCTGCTCATTTTTCACCGAAGTGAGCTAACAGACACTGGTGTTGACCTGGGTTTCGAGTGTTTCCGCCACTCTCACGATGTGAGTACTTCCGCTACTCAGACGGGGTTGATGATTTGTGAGTATTTCCGCTACTCGGACGAGGTTGAGTATTTCCGTTACTCTAACGGTTTTGTGAGTATTTCCGCTACTCTAACGGTTCTGTGAGTATTTTCGCTACTCTAACGGTTTTGTGAGTATTTCCGCTACTCTAACGGTTCTGTGAGTAGTTTTGCTACTCGGACCGTCTCGAGGAATAAACTGTCTCGAGAGTGGGACTAGAAGGGGTCTTACCGTCTCTGAAGAGACGTGCCTGGATTAGAGCCGTCTCGAGGAATAAACTGTCTCGAGAGTGGGATTGGAAAGGGGTCTTACCGTCTCCGTAGAGACGTGCTTGGGTTTTGAGTGTTTCCGCCACTCTAACGGTTTTATGAGTATTTCCGCTACTCTAACGGTTTTGTGAGTAGTTTTGCTACTCAGACCGTCTCGAGAAATAAACTGTCTCGAGAGAGGGATTGGAATTGGAATAAGAAAGGACAATGCCCCTAAGGGCATTTTGGTCATTTTGCCTTTATTTGGGCTTGACAGGCCCGCGAAACGATGGAAAGACTGGAGAATTGGCTTCGATTGGAATATGCCCACAATGACTTGAAAACAAGTCTGGACGGAGTGTAGACTGCTGAGCGGTCAAAAATGGGGTAGTTATAACTGCCAGTAAGCTTGATATTATTATGTTTAGTGTATGCTTGTGTGCTCGCTTTCAATCTAATCCTAAGGAATCAGATGTTGTTGCAGTTAAAAGAATATTTAGATACCTTAAGCACACACCTAATCTTGAATTGTAGTATCCTAAAGGCACATCTTTGATCTTAATTGGTTATTCAGATGCTGATTATGCTGGTAGTAAGGTTGATAGAAAGAGCACTAGTGGCTGTTGTCAATTTCTTAGAAATATGCTTGTTTAATGGTTTAGTAAGAAACAAAACACAGTTGCCCTTTCTACAGCTGAGGCTGAGTATATTGCAGCCAGAAGTTGTTGTGTACAAGTGCTTTGGATAAAACATCAACTGGAGGAACTTGGTTTAACATTTGAACATGTTCCAATTAGATGTGATAACACAAGTGCCATCAATCTAACCAAAAATCCTATCCAACACTCTCGCACAAAGCACATTGAGATTAGACATCATTTTATACGTGATCATGTGCAAAAAAGTGATATCGTGCTTGATTTTGTGAGTATTGAATATCAACTTTGCTGATATCTTCACAAAACCTTTAAATGAAGATAGATTTTGTATGATTAGGAGAGAATTGAGGATAAGCAATCCTTTATCTTGAATGCTTAGATGTTTATATATGTTTGATAAATGCATATGTACCTTTGAAATTTATTACAAACTTGTTTGATGCATTTCATAGCTTTTAAAAACACATCTTTGCATTTCTGGAGGAAAAGAGTCAACTCATGCCTCAAAAGAGTCGACCCCTGGACTCTAGAATTAGCCCCAGAAGTCCTCTGTTGTGAAGAGTCGACTCCTCTTGCCAAAATAGTCGACTCATTTGAACAGAGAGCTCAGAAAGATTTCTTCGCTCAAAAGAGTCGACCCTTTTAAGCCATGAGATGACTCATTTAAGCCAAAATTACTTTAAAATTGTAAAACCCCTGTTTTATTCGAATTATTTCAAAACTTTTGTTTTCTCTCTTTTCTCTTATGATAAACCGTCACCTCCACTTCTAACCACCGAAAAACTCTCTCTCAATCCTTACCTAACCTATATTTGATCATCCCAGAGCTTTCCTAACTTCCTTCAACCGTCATTTTCAACCTTCCATGGTTTCAAAATCTGCTTCATTGAAGAATGGTAAGAAAGCCTTAAAAGAGCCGACTCCCAAATCCAAAAGAGGAACGAAGAGAATGACAAAAGGGGAGTCTTCCAGGCTTTCAAAAAGGAGAATAGGGAGGCAAATTGAGGAAGAGGAAGATGAATTTCTTAACAACACCATCTACTTTGAGAAGAAGTCCAACCAAGATAAGTTTGAGAAAATCTTCTCTTCTAGAGTTATTTTAAATGCATTGTTTGCCAAAGAAAAGTTTGCATTTTAACCTAAATTTGAAGCCCTTGGTTGGAAATCTATCACCCTGTTAAAGGATGATGTATACCCTAAAATTGTGGGACAATTCTATGCCCATGTAGAAAAGGAAGATGGGGATGTCAATGTAATTAGTTATGTAAAGGGAGAAACCATTACACTCACTAAAGGAGTGATTTGCCAGATTTTGAGAATTGGTAGTGGTGGGCAAGTGGATAAGAAAGATGTTAGTAGAAAAACTGCATTGTCTACCCTATTGGGAAGGGAGATTACTGATGATTCATTCCAACCCATGGCCAATGAGTTGCCTTTGGAATTGAGATTGGTACATCATTTTATCTGTCACATTCTCATTCCTAAAGGTGGCAAATTTGACTACATCACTGAAAGGGAATTGTTTTCCTTAGGGCTTATTTGACAGACACCAAAATTGATTTGCCTGAATTCATTCTAGATCACATTGTCAAGGCTTCTAGAACCAAAGTTAGCCTACCCTATGGGATTCTCTTGACCAAAGTTTTTAAGCACTTCAACATAGATTTAAGAGGTGAGAAACAGATAACCCCTGATCCAAATTTTGATGAGTATAATTGGAAAACTTTGTCAAGAATGGGCTATCACTTCAACCCATAGAGCAAGTCCTGAACTCCTAGAAAGGAGAAACACATTGATAGTGCCTCTCCTAGAATTGAATCCACTGAAAGAGGTGAACCTTCTAGTGCTATACCAGAGAGTGGTGAACCCTCTAGACCTGCCCCTTCTAGTGCTCCAAGGGAACTCTTCCCAATGAGCATTATTCCATGTGGCCAATCTATGGATATGTCTATTTTGATGAGCATGGTAAGAGATTTGAAGAGACATCAAGAAGAGATGTTCACCGAGTTAGACAAGAAAATTGATAATGGAGCTACCATGTTATTCTTTGTTAAGAAGAAGGTGAGGGAATTGAGCAAGGCTTTTGTATATGAAGGAAACAAAATAAGGGAGAAAGTTGCCAATGACATTGCTCTTTCCATTGAGCATATTAGCAAATATATAAAGAAGCTAGTTGGAGACCAATACCAGCCTCTTTTCCCTTCAGCAGCAGAATTTGCAGAAGAGGACTCTAGCACAGATGAGTTGGAAGGATCTAGTGGAAGGGAGTACACCTCTTCTCAGCCATCACCAGCAGGCCCCTCTGATCCCTCTGACCAACTCCTTCAAAGCCTTCTATTGTATCTCACAAATATGGCCTAAGACAAAGACCTTCAAGCAGCCAATTTTCAAACACTGCTAATGATCCAGTCAATCTTTCTCAAACCCCTTCTCCCAAAATAAAATGAAGATCTCTGCCTCTGAACTTTCTATTTTTGTTTTTAACAAGTCATTCTCTATGCTTTATGTAATATTTTGTGAATGGTTCTTTTTGTTAAAACTCTCTTAATATTTCTTCATGCATGAATGATGTGTTTTGGATCTCATTGTCTTAACATTGTTATTTGTGAATGTTGAATGAGTGATTGCTTTAACTGCTTTAATCAATGTCTTTCTCATAAATATCATTCTATTCTATAATTTTTTTATTGTACCTGTCTATTACTCCTCTTTTATGATTTGACAAAAAGGGGGAAATTATTCTCAAAAAGATCAAAAAAAGGAAAGAACACTCCTCAACAGTCACTCCTTAATGCATTACTGAGTATCTTTGCCATGCAATATATGTTACTTCTTTGTTTTCATTATCTAGTATTAAATGAGTGCAAAGGAGTTATAATGTAATGAAACATCAACTGCAAAAGAAAGGGGGAGCATTTGTTTGCTGAGAAAAGGGGAGCATGAGCAATGAAGCATCACATGCAATGAAGCATACATATTCTGAACTTCCAGGTGCATACATGCCTTGATCATCTGAGTTCGAGTTTGCTTTGCCTTGAATCTGAAACATATTCTGGAGCATATGTTTGGTAAGCAAGGGGGCACAAAAGCTTGACTATTTTGAGTTTTATTGACATGCTTTGAACTTTTTGAGATAAGTTAATTGACTTTGATTAAGTCTAAACACTACTTTAAAGCACAAAGTACAAAAGCAAGGGGGAGCAAATGCTTGGTATGAAAATCTCACTTTCTCCATATTTCTTATTTTTGATATTGCACATTATTGATCTTCTTAGAATTTTGAGCATTTTTTGTATACTCATAAAGGTTTCTTTGTATGCCAATACAAAGAGGACTCCTTCATTAAGGGGGAGAAATTTTTTCTTAAAATTTAGACTATGACTCAAATTTTTTTTTTTCATTCCAACTTTGTATTCCTTTTTGAATGATTAACAAAAAGGGGGCGAAATATAATTTATGAGAAATATATGAAAAAGGGGAAGAAAAGTAGGAATTTGAAGCACCATGCTTCTTATACATATTAATTCTTATGCTTTATATTAAGCGTAATTGCATATATTTTTTAAGGTTTTGTCATCATCAAAAAGGGAGAGATTGTTGACTCAATGCCTTGATTTTGATGATAACAAAACATGGTTTAATGATTTAATAATTCTACTTAGTGTGCAGATTAATTATTAATTAGATCTTGATTTGAAGTTTATCATAATGGAGGATTTGTGATTTAAGATTTGAATGAAGAATGAAAAGCAAGATGAAATGACAAAGTTGATATTATAAGAAAATAAAGGAATCTCAAGATGATAAAAATCTTGGATCAAAGATTGATAAGCATGAAGGAATGGCATATTCAACAATGGTGATCTTTTAGAGAATGAAGCAATTTCAAAGATGATGGATGACAAAGAAGAAGAGACCAACTCAAAGACATGAAAGCTTTTTTGGAAGATTTGAAGATGTCTTAAAGGCATGGAAGAAATCACAAGACTTAGAAAGCTTTCTTGGAAGATTTGTTAAAGTTTATGAAGAAGTTATATTGATTGAAGAATCCTAGAAGATATCTAGAAATGAAGATCAAGTGAAGAGATTGAAGATGCTCAAAGAATGATAGAAAATCACTTGAAGAAATGAAGATTTTAAGTCTTGGAAGGTTTCTTGAAGATCTTGAAGAAGACTTGGATCAATGAATGAAGTAATGGTGATTGAAGAGCTTTACAAGTAATTAAAATGGAGTTAATCCATCTAGAATGGATTAAAGATGTTTTTGGAGTCATCAAGCCTTGAAGATGTATTTGCAAGCTTTAAAAAGCTTATTTGAATGATCCTTGAAAAGATTGGAGATTTTGGAGAAGAATGAAGAAAAGTTGCAAAAATAAGTTTTTTGGTAAAAAGAGTCGACCCGTCAAGTTTCAAGAGTCAACTATTTCAAACAGAGCCTTGAAAATTTGCTGGAGACTCAAAAGAGTCAACCCTTCATCATTCAGGAGTCAACTTATTGCAATAGAGAATAAAAATTTTGAAGACTGCTTAAAAGAGTCGACCCCTCACTACAAAAGAGTCGACTCCTACAAGTCATGAGTCGACCCCTGAAGGCAAAATGTTGAAGTAGATTACAAAAAGTGTCAACTCATTGTACAAAGAGTTGACCTCCAACAGTAACAACTATATTTCTAACAGGCGGTATAGTGCAATCTGCCACCCAAACTTCTCCTATACTTCTCCAACGGCTAGAATTGATCCATAACTTTAAATACAAGATACCTACAGCTTCTATATTGATGAAGAGAGCAATTACATTATTGGTATCAAGAGCTTGAAGCTGCAAATCTCCTGTGCCTTAATTGCCACATATTTTTGTTGAGTGTTTAAGGTTATTCATTGAGCTGTACTTGTTCATATACTCATTAGGAGAGTTACCCATTGTATAACCTTTACTCATTTCACTTGGGTGGGTTTGTAAACTTGTAAGTTTGAGTGTTCTTGGGTAAAAACACTTGTAAGTTTGAGTGAAGTTTGGACAAAATCACTTGTAAGTTTGAGAGAAGCTTGGACAAAATCTCTTGGGTTATGAGAGCTTGGGGAAGAGCTCTTGTAAGAGGGAGTTGGGCACTTGGAGCAAAACCAGCAACTGTATAAGGGATTTTACATAGTGGAATACCTTTGAAAGGATCAAAGAAGAGATGACGTAGGTAAGGTTAGCCGAACCTCTATAAATCTGATGCTCTTCTATTCTTGCTCTATTTTGTTTATTTTCTCACTATACTTGCTTGCATTATATTTTACTATTTTCTTGCTTGGTTTATATGTTGATTAATCATTGTTGAAGTATTTAAATTCTGTTTAGTTGTATTATTTGAGACAAATTTTATAAAACCCAATTTACCCCCCTCTTGGGTTGCCTTCTTGGGCCAACATGGGTATCAAACCGATAACCTCCCGAGAATACTTCTCATAGTATTCCTGACCTTCCATTATCTTTTCGGATCATGCCGAGTCAATTTCGGCAGGCCCGATGCAAAATGAACATTTTGCTCCTAGTGGGCTGGTCGCCTTTTCCAACCACGCCGGCTCTGGGTATCAAACTAGCAACCTTCTGGAACATTCTAGCTAATATTTTCAAGTCTCAAGCCTTCTTCTGGGACATTCCAAGTCCATCCCGGCAGCTTTTTGGCCTGATTGACCGTTTTGCCCCTAATAGCCTAGTTAATCCTTCTAACACATCCTGACATCATTATTCAAGTTTACTACATCGGAGACACTATTCTAAGGGTTCCTATCCATTTCCGGCCCTTCAAATCATTCTCGGACCTTCTGGAGTCACTCCTAGTGAAGCAAGGCTAAAAATTGCATGGTAGTTACTAGGACAAGCGCCTAAATCTTTTGCCTTGTGCACCCAGGGTCAAAGATACGTTTTTTGCCGCCTCAAAAGGTTTCCAAAGTGGCTGGCGCCACTAGTAGTGGCGCCAGTGTATTTTTTTGGCCTGACTCCACTAGGAGTGAAACTAGTGTATTTTTTGGTTTGGCGCCATTAGGAGTGGCGCCAGTGTATTTTTTTAGCCTGACGCCACTGCAACAAGCCCCATTGCAACAGGTGCCAGGTCGGTTTAAGTTGCCTATAAATATAAACCCTTCCCCCGATGTAAAAGTGTCCGCAAACTCAATCCAAAAACCCTGCTCTTCAATATACAGAGCTCGAAATCCTTCTAAACCCTAGTTCCCTTTAAGTTCTTCAAACCCTAGCCTCCATATATAATCCCTAGCCTCTATACACTATACCCTAGCATACATACACTCATATACACTCATATACTAGCCTCCAAAGCCTGCATTGAAGACTTGAAGTGAGTGCAACTTGGAAGCTCTTGAAGATCAAGGCGAAGATCGGAGTAAAGCAAGCAAGAAAAACAAAGCAAATAAAAGAGGACACAAGGTAGGCTTTCCATTTACGTTTACACAATTCCCCCCTCTCTTTTTTCTCTCTTAACCCACTTGGATTTTTTTCTATTTTAATCCCCATCTTCTACCCCCTTTTCTTGCATGCTTGAAACAAGGGACTCCTCGGTTCATGTGTAGAATTAGACTATTGAAAGTCACCGTGTCGGGGGCTTTCTCTTAGTCTAACCGGAGACCATGTGGGTTTAGCCTCCTTGATTATAAGGTGAAGTCTTTAATCTTATATGTTCACGATTCTAACTTGCATTATGTATATCATATTCATGCATCTCTAAAACTTGTTTTTAAAACTTGCGTCAAAACTCTTTTCAAAACTTGTATTAAATCTTCTTTTCCAAAACCTATTTTCAAAATCACAATTCTAAGGTGATTCTAGCTTTTCCATGGTTAGGGTTGCTGTAAGAATGTGTTACATTTTAAGTGATTTTCATGGTCCATATTTTCAAATCTTTGTTGTTTTCAAAACCATAATCCTAGAATTGTTCTAATCTCTCCATGGTTAGAATCATTTTAGGAAAGTGAGATATTTTTAGAGATTTGTAAAAGTTCACATTCAAATCTCTTTTCAAATTGCTTTTCAAACTTACCTTTCAAAACCTCCTTTTAAATCCTCTCCAAAATCTCTTTTCAAGTCTACTTTCTAAAATCTCTTTTCTAATATACTTTCTAAAAACTCTCTCCAATCTCTTTTCCAAAATTGCTTTTTAAAAATTGCTTTCTAAAAGCTCCCTTCAAAAATCTATTTTCCAAAACTTCTTTTCAAATTCCTTTTCAAAAACTCTCTTCAAAAGTTCTACTTTCTAAAAACACTCTTCAAGTTTCCCTCCCAAAAACTCTCCCTTCAAAGATTTATTTTCCAAAATCCCTTTTTCTTGAAGTCCAAGTTAAGCCCTAGAGCCAATGATTAGGAAACCCTGATTTTCTTTTCTAAAACATGATTTCCAATCTTGCCACAAAACCAAGGTTTCCAAAACCTCCTTTTTACATCAAAATCATCAATTTCCAAAACCTAGTTGTTTACATCGAATCATAGACTTCCAAATCTAGGATTTCTCAAACTCCAGCTTCCAATTCCATGCCAAATTCAATCTTTCCTTTAAGAAACCAAATCTAATCTCCTATTTAGGAAACTAGATCCAATCCTCTGTTTTTGAAACAAAATCAAATCATCTTTTTTTAGAAATAAAATCTAATCCTTTATTTTAGGAAATGGAAATCCAAATCTTTCCTAATTCCTACCTTTCCTAATTTCATACCTTTCCCAAATCTTAACTTTCCAAATTCTAAATTTTTCAATATTTCTTAAACTCAAATCTTTCCTAAACTTCAAGTGTTTCTAAACCTTGAACTTTCAAACCTTTCCTAATTTCGAACTTTCCATTCCAAATCCTTCCAAAATTCTAAACTTTCTAAATTCCAAATCTTTCTTAAATCAAACTTTTCCTAATTCAAATCTTTCCGAAAGTCAACTCTTTCTTAAAAATGAAACTTTCCAATTTCAAAACCTTTCCGATTTTAAACTTTCCTAATTCAAGACTTTCCAATTTCAAAACCTTTCCTATTTAAACTTTCCTAAAATAAAATTTTCCTAATTCAAAACTTTCTAAACATGAAATTTTCTTAAAACAAAACTTTCCTAAAATGGGAGCTTTCCTATTTTGAAACTTTCCTAATTCGAATATTTTCTAAATCCAATCTTTTTTAAATTCCAACTTTCCTAATCTTCCAATACAAGTTCCAAATCAAGCTATTTTCAAATCAAATTTTCTATCGGACTCTTGTCCGAACTACGGCTGACCTGATTCCTCAAAAGAGATACGTAGGCAACCTTCATGGGTGCGATCACAACCTTTTTTAAATTTTCAAATCCACAACCTTTTTTAAGTTTCCAAATCCACAACCTTTTTCAAGTTTTTATTTCCATAACCTTTTTCAAACTTTCAATTTCAAAACTTTTCTTAACTTCCAATTTCAAAAATCTATTTTCAAATCTCTATTTCAAATTTCTAAAAATCTTCTTTCTTTCAAAATCAAATCTATCTTTTCCAATCCATTTCAAATCAAATCAAGTTCTTTTCAAATCTGTTTTCAAACTCAAATCAAATTCTTGCACTTGCATTATCATGCATTATGTCAACCTCTTTTTTCAAATCAAGTGGATAGTTTTGGACATTTATTAATCAAAGACTCTAATAGGTGAATCTAGTATGAATAGACATGTAGGTACCGCAAGGGCGGGATAGGGTGATGGCTTGGTGCGTTTTCCCTACACGTAACCAACCTCTGAACCTAGATCACTGTTTTCAAAGACCAAATGGAGTTATTTTTCAAAAAGGGCATAAATTTTCCAAAGGTTGCCAAACAACCTATTTTCTTAAAAACTCTCTCTTGAGGAAGTATTTTCAAAAATCTTTTCCAAAAACCCTAAGTGTAATATTCGGATTGTGCTTAGTTTTTAGGTGACCTAACTCACCTCAATGAAGTTAGGTGGCGACTTCAAATGTTTTCCAAAAGACCTTTATTGAAAATCAATTTTCAATTCAAACCTAGTCGTACTCATCCTTCTAGGAGTATGAGTTTTAACGAGAGAGTACTGTATTTTTCTCACTTATCTTTTTTGGGTACAAAAAATCGGAGCGCGATAGACCTCACTTCCGATCGGTGGTCCTTGATGATGATGAGTAAAGGTGAGAAAGAAAGCTTCAAGGGCTATGCCCTAAGATGGAGGGAAGCTACTGCACAAGTCAATCCCCCACTGGAAGAAATAGAGTATGTGCAATTGTTTGTGCACAATTTCCAAGGCATATACTATAAGAAGCTTTGCACTAGCGTGGGGAAGAGCTTCTTTGAGCTCATCATGTAAGGGAAAATGATAGAAAATGGTCTTAAGATGGGGACGATCAGCGATTCTTATGCAAAAACTAGAGAAAGCATGGCCAACATAGCCAAGAAAGTGGCCACTACTAGTAATCAAGAAAGAATGTGATGTGTTTGCTATCTTACCTGTTCAACCACCCCAACACCATCCCCCACTTCAGTCTCACCCTATCTTACCCATGCCCATTCTAGGCATGCCCATTCAAGCACCCAACATTGGCTCTGGTAGGGCACGACCTAATTTCAATTGGCCTGCCCAACGCTTCCGTAACTTTGATGCCTTAGCCTGTACCTAAATTGAAGCCTATCATAACCTCCTAAAGAACAACATCCTAAAACTCATACCAGCCCGTCCATTGCCAAGTCCCCTACCCCCCAACTTTAACAATGTCCTCACCTATGAGTACTATTTGGGTGGCCAAGGGCATGACACTGAGGGTTACTTTTCTCACAAACATAAAATCCAAGGCTTGATCAACAACAAGACTATTGATCTGCAATCAGTGAACCCTACTCCAACCCCCAATGTGACCACCAACCCTTTGCCAGACTACACAATTAATGTGATGCTAGTGAAAATAGAGGACGAAGGAGATTTGGATGAAACTACGGCTGAGGATTACAAAGAGGATTGGGAGGTTGATGAAGAGAATGACTAGAAGGAGGATCTCCCATTATGCCCGATCTCTCTCCATAACCCTAATGAGGTGCCCGATTCTTCTAATTGGCCAATTGAGGAGCCGATGCTCATGGAGAAGGATCTTACTAGAGGAATGGTTGTTGTTGGATGGGGTGCTGAGTTCCTACACCTGAGGTATGCCACGACTGAACATCACTTATGGGAGAACCCCTGGCTTGTGATTGAGTTTGACTATGAAGACATGGGCTAGGAGCTAGAAGAATCAAGGGCAACGACAGAGCCATTTGAGTTGGAGGGAGGCGAGTTAGCCACCCTGTTTATGGAAGAGCTTGCCGTCAAGGACAACAAGGAGGTCAATAAAGCAAACAACTGCACCATCACTGCCAACATGCCCGAAGTTCTAGAAGAAGCTTTCGTTTGCTTTGCCGTGGTTGGAAGCCGCGACTATGGATAGAGTGTTGAAGATGTGGGCATCGTTTTAAAGCCATGCTAAAAAAAGAAGTTTCGTCAAAAGCGTAGAAGAGAGGGGTGTTTTCACCCACTTTCTTTCTATCCCTTTACATTTTGTCCTTAAATTAATGTATGCATTTCCGTTCCTTTAAAAAGAACTATATGCTTGTCATTGATATAATGAAATGATGAAGTCTTTTATTCAATTGCTGTTATCTTATATTTTTCTTGCGAATAGTGAATGCTTCCTATGCAAGGGGCATGGTCTATCTTATGGAGGATCTGACTTGAATGGTATGATAGCATGGGCTAGCCACTCGTCGATTGATCAACTTTTCGAAAAAAAAGAGAGGATGAAGATGAGTGAGGAAACCACCCAAAGGCAACACTTGTAAGACACCGAAGCTAAGCAATGTGTGACTAGATTATTAAGTTGAAGAGGAGCCATCTTTTATTTTCCCATAAAAAAATGTGTTTATAATCCCTTTTCTTAGCCCGCTAGTGCCTCGCAAAAAGCAAAAGTTTTCTTGTTAACCCTGATCTAAGACTGTTCCCTCCACACTAGGACAGATAGATAACTGAGAACTCCACGAGGAATGTCATCCATCCGCCATTAAGCTGAGACAATGTTGAAGGCTCTATGGATCAAGCAAACTAATTCAAAGTGAAGAGAGGCCCTCATTTCATTTCTCATACAGTCTGAAGCAACCCTTGTCAAACTCGTTAAGCCATTTACCTTTTTTGAGAAAACCCCAACCAAGGGATCATTGCCCCATTGGGTTAGATTGAGTTGTTAAGGAAAAGATCAAATATAAAAAGGGGGTTGTAGAAATGTTCGTCTCATAAAAAAGAAAGAAAAAAAAGGTAAAGGAAAAAGAGTTGCCAAGGGGCAAGAGGTCAAAAAAAAAAAAAAAAAGAAGCATATTTGAGAAAAGGCCTAAAGAAAGTCATGTTTATGCCATCTTGAGAAGCGTAATAGAAAATCCGAAAGAGAAGAGAGTCATGTTTCTCTCAAAAAGCATATGGAAGGGCTGAAAGAAAAGAAAATAGTAATTTCATCCTGAGAAGTATATAGTAAAAGCAAGGAAGCAGATCCAAAGGTGATCCGAGGTGAGAAAGGGGCCCAATAGAAGCTGTAGGTTTGAGCCTTTACCTTTTCTTGCTAAACCCCAAGCCATGGCCTACATTACAATCCTATTAAAGTCTACTTTGATTAACAACAGATTTCTTTATCTAAATGAGCTAGACGTGTTGTTAAAGCTGAAGAAGGATGCTAACCCTACTGGAAAAACAATCAAGGATGGTATGGATCTAAACCCTGTTAAAGGAACCATCAAACTTGAGCCTGTATATCCCGTTGTTTCGAAACCCCATAACTTAGCCTACATTACGGTCTTGAAGTAAAGTCTCTTCAGATTGAAAGATTGGTTGCTCATCGCTTTGCTAAAGGTCAGGTAAGTCTTTGCCAAAGCCCCAAGAGTGGAGAGTTCAAACCAAATGAACCCATACACTCACCAAAGATAGAAAATTGGAGTTGATCAAGAGGCGGAGAAGGGTACAAAATGCTATCATCTAGTCAAGGTAAGGTTGAGTTAAAGGATGGATCAGACTCTTGATAAGGAAGGAGTTGTCATTTCAAGTATGTATAATTTGACTGTGCCCAGTTCATTATATTGATTGTTGTATTCCTAACATGTATATGTTTTGTATAAATTTTGGCATGAGCTTCGCACATATAGGACATAGCTCCCTGTAAAAACAGAAGTCACCAAAGTAGTTTAATATCATCCCATGTAATAAACATATATCATCGTCATTATCCCTGTACATGTATATATTTATATACCTAACTGTGTAAATATCTTTGCCTATTCATGCATCAATACATACATCTAACTATCAAAACTCACAAACATTCGGTCCATGTAAAATTTACAAAAATAAACTGTCTAACATTGAATACATGTCCAAGATAGAATACAGGAAAAAGCTGGGCCTATGTCAAGGAGCACTCATCAAAGGTCGAAGTCAACACCCGGATCAAAATCACCAAAACATAGATCAAGAGAAGGTGGATGATTGCTAGAAGCACTAGCATCCTACATGAAAACAAAAATTGGAATCAGCAAGGCAAAGAGAATAACTAAGCAACGTCCAAACAAAGAAAGGGAAAGAACAACATATCCCACCACCGCCCATATGAGCCAACTGTGCCATCAAGGAAGCCACCTCTGCTTGGAAATGGTCCCGCTCCATCTGGAACTGGTCCCTCTCCATCTGATACCGGTCCTTCTAGTCCCTTACAGCGGTAAACTCAATTTGGGGCACATATCCTCCGGCTCGGTGCCACAAGTCGACCACCTCCTGGCCAACAACGTACCCACCAACTACCACCTCGAACTGAGTAAAGGCGCCCACAGAATGAACGGTGAAGTGTGCGGTATAGTCTGCCTCTGGAGGAAGCAAGAACCCGACACCCGGCTGGCGCTCCTAATAGGGAATAGGAACGCCCTCCACCAAGGCTCCAAATATGTACTCTAGTGGATCTCCTGCTAACTGGAGCTTCTCATGAAATTGCTGCCAGTACCGATCTCCTAAGTAGGACTCCTAAGAATCATCGTTGAGAAAGGAAACCCTTGATAAAGACAAAGGGACCAAGTACCTTACCGCCTTATAATGAACTGATCTGACAAATGGCCACCACATCACATCCCTTGCCTCAATGAGCTCCAAGTTAGCTAGGATCGTTATAAAGTCAGTAATCTCCGACTGCTGGGATACCCGATCACGAGTCCTCCTTAAAGCACGGGGAAAAAGGTCATCCTCAATAACCTCAGGACGATGGACTGGCAGATACTCATAACTCCACCAAACAAGAAAGGGCCAGAAACTAGTCAGGTTTCCCCAATGGGTGGAAGTCCAAACCCGCATCGATTGAAGGAAGCAGCTGAAGGAGAAGGACCCCCAATCCAGCTCAGACAAAGCCTCAAGATCAGCTACTATGCTCACTAACCGAAAAGGGACGAGCGACTTGTTATTGCAAAAGTAGCTGAAGATGATGTATAAAACAAGTCGCCTCCTCATGACGTCTCACCGAGCAGGTGGTGGCTCAATAGCAAAGGTGTTATCATCCCGGCTAAGCCAAAAGATTGGGAAGGCAGAATGCTCAAGAGGAGGCAAGTTCAGCAGAACACACGCGTCAGCCCTATTGACTGACTCTAAGGTGATCCGTTGACTGACAAAGGAAAGCCTCGTGATGATAGCCCAATCCAACGGAGTAGGTCCCAACTAGAAGCCCACAAAATGTTTCTACTCTTTTCCGGCTTTCGGGGTCATTCCCGGTCTTCCAAAATCATTCCCGGACTTTTCGGAGTCAGTTCTAGTGAAGCCAGGCTAAAAATTACATGATAGTCACTAGTACAGGTGCCGAAATCTAGTCAAAGATACATTGCTTACCGACCTTAAATATTTCCTAAATGGCTGGCGCCACTAATAGTGGCGCGAGTGTAAAGTTTGGCCTGGCACCACTACAACAGGCGCCAGTGTTATCCAACCTCTATAAATACAAAGTCTCTTCCAACGTGAAAAGGGTCCGTGAACTCAATTTAAAAATCCTATATTTCGATATACAGAGCTCGAGCACCTCCTAAACCCTAGCTTCCTTAGGTTTTCCAAACCCTAGCCACCATACACTAAACCGTAGCCTCCTATACACTTATACACACCCACATACACTCATACATTAACCTTTAACCCTCCTTCGAAGACTTGAAGAGTTGCAATTTGCAATTTGAAGATTGAAGGCGACTCTTGAAGATTGAAGACGAAGATCAAGATCGAGACCGAAGACAAGCAATGTGCGCAAAATAAACAAGATACAAGGTAGGTTCTCTATTTAAATTTTTGCACTTTCCCCTCTCTCTTCTCTCTCCTAACCCACTTGGGTTTTTTCTATTTTAATCCCCCATCTCTTTCCCCCCCTTTCTTTGCATGCCTGAAACTAGTGGACTCCCGGTCCATGTGTAGAATTAGACTATCGGAGAGTCACTGTGTTGGGGGCTTTCCTTTAGGCTAATCGGAGACCATGTGGGTCCGGCCCCCTTGATTATGTGGTGAAGCCTTAGCCTTGTATGTTCACGATCCCAAATTGCATTGAGCATATCATAATCTTGGATCTTCCAAAAATCGTTTTCAAAATCGTTTTCAAAATCGTTTTCAAACTTGTTTTCAAAAATTGCATCAAAATTCTCTTTTTCAAAACATGTTTTCAAAATCACAATCCTAGGGTGATTCTAGCTTTTCCATGGCTAGGGTTGCTTTAGGAAAGTGTTACATTAAAAGTGACTTTTATGGACCATATTTTCAAATCTTATTATTTTCAAAACCACTTTCTTAAAGTGGTTCTAACCTTCTTATGCTTAGAATCGCTTTAGGAAAGTGAGATGTTTTTATACCTTCTAAAAACTCTCTTTCCAAATCCCCCTTCCTAAAAATCTCCTTTTTAACATACTTTCCTAAAACTCTCCTTTCCAAAGTTACTTTCAAAAACTCCCTCCAAAAATCTATTTTTCAAAGCTCCCATTTTTTAACTCCTCTCCAAAATACTCTCCCCAAAATCCACTTTCTAAAAACGCTCCCTAAAAATCTTTCTAAAAACTCTCTTTCCAAAATCTTCCTTCTAGAAATCACCCTCTAGGATTTTCCTTCCAAAAAACTCGTTTCCAAAAATACACTTTTCGAAAATTCCTCTCTGGGATTCCCTTCTAAAAACTTTCGTTTCCAAAAACGCACTTTCAAAAACTCTTTCCTTAAAGCCCAAGTCAAGCCCTAGAGCTAACCATTAGGAAACCCTAATTTTCTTCCCAAAAACATGGTTTTCAAACTTTGCCCTAAACTTAGGTTTCCAAAATCTCTTGTTTTCTACATCTAAACTATACACATTTCCAAAACCTCTTTTCTACATTAAAATTTTACACTTTCAAATCAAGGGTTTCTAGAATCTCCCTCTTCCAAATCCTTGCCAAATCCTATCTTCCCTTTTGGAAACCAAATCAAATCTATCCGTTTAGGAAACCAGCTCCAATCCTCCATTTTTGGAAACAAATCCAAACCCTTCCTGATTTCCTATCTTCTTAAACCATAAGTTTCCTAAACCTAAACTTCAAATCTTTCTTTAAATTTCAAAATCTAAATCTTTCCTAAATCGAATCCTTCCTAATCCTCCACTTTCCTAAATCTTAGGTTTCCAAAACTTGAACATAAAAATCTTTCCTAAATTTTAAAACTCAACTTTCAAATCTTTCCTAATTCAACCCTTTCCTAACTCTACCTCTTTCCAAACCTTAACTTTCCAAATCTAAGTTTTCAAATCTTTCTTAAACTCAAACCTTTCTTAATCTCAAGATTTTCTAAAACTCTAAAACTTTCTAAATCTTAAACTTTCTAAATTTCAAATCTTTCCAAATCCAAAGCTTTCTAAACTCAAAACTTTCTTATTTTCTTTCTTTTTTCAAAACTTTCTTGTTCTCTAAACTTTCCCACTTTCAAAACTTCCCTATTTCCAAACATTTCAAAATTCAAAACTTTCTTAACTTGAAACTTTCTAAATTCTAAACCTTTCTTAAACTAAACTTTTTCTAATTCAAAACATTTCTAAATTCATCACTTTCCTATTTCAAAACCTTTCTTAAAATGAAACTTTCTAATTTCAAAACTTTCCTAAACCTAAAACTTTCCTATTTTGAAACTTTCCTAATTCGAACCTTTCCTAATTCGAAATATTTTCTAATTTCAAAACTTTCCTCATTTCGAAACTCTCCTAATTTGAAAACTTTCCAAATTCAAAACTTTCTTAATTCGAAACTTTTCAAAAATGAAACCTTCCTAACTCGAAACTTTCGTAAATCGGACATTTCCTAATTCAAACATTTCCTAAATCCAATCTTTCCTAATCTCGAGTCAAATCTTTCCTAAGTCTCTTTCCTAAGTCTAGGTTTTCTAAAACCGAGTTTTCCAAAGTCAAGTCTTTTCAAATCTTTGAATCAAAATTCAATTTCTTCAATTTCAAAATTCTAAATTCCAAATTTCAATCCTCTATTCTTAGTTCAATCTCTCAATCTTCCAATCCAATTCAATCTCTTTTTCAAATCAACTGTTCTATTTTCAATCGGACTCTTATCCGAACTATGACTGACCTGATTCCTCCAAAAAAATACCTAGGCAACCCTCATGGGTGCGATCTCCACATTTTTCAAATTTCAAATCCCTCCACATTTTTCAAATCTCAAATTCCACAATCTTTTCAAATTTCCCGTCTATTTTCAAATTTCCAATTTCAAATTTCTATTTTCAATCTTTAATTTCAATTTCCAAAATCTTTTTTCCAAATTCACACTTTTATCTCTTTCTTTTCAAATCAAATCAAATCATATTCTTTTCAAATCTATTTCTAAATCAACTCTCTTCTATTGCACTTGCAAATCATGCATCATGTTAGTTTCTTTTCAAACATTGTTTTTCAAAGTGGATAGGATTGAACATTAGTTAGTTAAAGACTCTCGTAGGTGAATCTAGGGTAGATTGACATGTAGGTACCGAAAGGGCGGGGTAGGGTGATAGCTTAGTGCGTCTTCCCTACACGTAACCAACCTCCGAACCTAGATCACTGATTTCAAAGACCAAAAAGGAGTTATTTTTCTAAAAAGGGCTAAATGTTTTCCAAAGGTTGCCAAACAACCTGTTTTCCTAAAAGCCCTTTCTTGAGGAGATATTTTCAAAATCCTTTTTCCAAAAACCCTAAGTGTAGTTTTCGGATTATGCT
The DNA here is from genome assembly GCA_033060915.1 of Euryodendron excelsum. Taxonomy (NCBI): domain Eukaryota; kingdom Viridiplantae; phylum Streptophyta; class Magnoliopsida; order Ericales; family Pentaphylacaceae; genus Euryodendron; species Euryodendron excelsum. The sequence continues at coordinate 44,802,651 of CM065381.1, read as the reverse complement.
TAGTTTTTAGGTGACCTAACTCACCTTAATCAAGTTAGGTGGCGACTCCAAATCTTTTTCAAAAGCCCTTCATTCAAACATATTTTCAATTCAAACCTAGTCGCACTCATTCTTGTAGGAGGGTGAGTTTTAACGAGAGAGTACATCATTTTTCCCGCTTGTGTGAGTATTCTTCGAGTGCAAAAAATCTGGACGCGACAATGATATTTTTTCAAGAAAGGATATTTTCGTCATTTTGGCAGGCCACGTATTTTTGATATTGGAATATCCATGTAACGACAATCATAGAGCATAGATACAGTGGCTCACGGGGATGGTCTAGACATTTATTTTGAAAAAGCTATTTTTGGGTTTTCAATCGGGTATAATACCAGCTTGTAACGGGCCAAAAATGTAGTTTTGGTTTTGAAAATGGGTATTACGACTACTCAAATAAGTCAATATGTATTTTTATAATTTTTAAAAATATGCATTATAATGACTTATAATAGATTAAAATGTAGCTTGGTATGAGTATGCTGATGCAGTATGCCCGTTAAAAGCCTAAGTTGGTCTCTAGAAACTGAGAAGGAGTAGAATAAAAAATGCATGGTTTTCATGGCTTAAAATGTAAATTTGTGTACCTGGAGTGATTTTGGCAGAGTTTGGCTTACTATGGATGCAGTTTGGTTATTGAAAATTAGGTAGAGTGACGGCTAGGCAAGAGCATGTTTTAAGCCAAAAAACTAGGCAGAGCGACTGTTCGGTGGGAGCTCGTTTTGAGTCGAGAGCCGGATAGCGTGATGACTTTGCTAGACGGATGGTAGGTGTTGGAATTTGCCCCAAGTAATAGTTTAGATATCCACTAAGTCATGCCAAATGTCGTAGCATTGAAATGACTTCAGTTGGAACCTAAACCAACCAGTTTGAATTACACCTTGTTGGTGGCATTCCGACAACATTTTAACCTTGCTAGAGGCCTTTTTCACCGTCCATTTGAGAAGAGTTTTGGCTAGTCAAAAGTAGTATTTAATGTAAAAATCCAACAGAGTTCCGGCTAGTAGGGAATAGTTTCTGAATCTTTAGGCCCAAAATTGAACAGAGTTTTGGCTAGGCGAGAGCGTGATCAAGACACATTGGTTGGGTAGAGCTTTGGCTAGGATTGAGTGATTCCAAACTAGTCAATCGAAATGGGATTTGAATTTGGCAGGGTGGGGCTAGAGGGGGAGCTCTCTTCTCTAAGGAGAGAGAGAGAGAGAGAGAGAGAGAGAGAGAGAGAGAGAGAGAGAGAGAGAGAGAGAGAGAGAGAGAGAGAGAGAGAGAGAGAGCTTTTAGAGAGAGAAAGTGGAAGGGTGTGAAGTGAGGAGGTGAATGTCGTGCCCTGATTTTTCACACCCAAGAATACACAAGTGGGAAAAACATAATACTCTCTAGCTAGAACTCATTCTCCTAGAAGGACAAGTGCGATTAAGGACTTTCAAAAAAAGTTTGGAATCACCACTTAACTTGATTAAGGTGAGTTAAGTCACCTAAAAATAAGTGTAATTCGAAGATTAAACTTAGAGTTTTTGAAAAGGTTTTGAAAAACTTCCTTAAGAGAGGGTTTTTGAAGAAAATAGGTTATTTGGCAACCGTTAAAAAGATTTAAACCCATGTATATTCTATATATCAAATCAACTACTTTGTGCTTACTCCAGTGTGAGGGATGGTTCTTGGTTTAGGGATATCTGAATAGAAATCACTTACGACTCTAGTGGGTTGGGCAATGGGTAGTGTTTATTTTTTTCGGATGAATAGAACAATGGCTTTTTATCATTTTAAGGACTCTGTTGCCCATCGCTTAGCCAGGATATCACTTAAGTGTCACCTCTTCAATAAGCTCCACACTTCTTTGTTTAGTCTGTCTTCCTCCTCTTTCTCACTCTCTCTTTTTATCTCGAAGATTTTAACCTCCATTGAATGGGTTTCCCCTCCTATCCCACCTTTCAAGTTGAGTCATTACAAAATGGAGAAGAATCCTATAAGAGTATGCGACAAAGGTGATAAATTGAAAACTACCTCTTTTTCATTTCAAATCATAATTGCATGGCATGCAATGTTTATTCAAATAAGATATGCAAGAATTAGAAAGATAGAAAGAAAATGGACGAATTTTATGGAAACCTCCCTTTTTTTTTTTTTGGTTTTTGGTGAGAACCCCTAGTAGGGTTTTGGGACTGTGTCAACCTCTTTGATACTTCATTCGTCGGGTGTATCACCAAACAACGAGAGCGGATTGATAGATCTTTTATGACATTTGGCATGCATTTGGAAGTTAGGAAATTTTGTCATAGCAATGCACAAGTCTGACAGAATTTTACAAACGGTGAAGTTTTCTTCTATATGAATGGTGATTGTCATGGCATGGCACAGAGGTGGTTGCTTGGAGGTAACATCTTGTAGATGGATGGTTAGTTCTTCTTACTCCTTAATGTAGGTTTAGCCTCTTTCAATAACCAGGCTTATCCTTGTATGAGTTTGAATTGGGCGGGATGCTAGAGGGGTTCCATGAGTTCAATTATGCTCTTTAACCTGGAAAAAGGAAACAAAAAATGAAATGCAGTTAGCATGTGAAGTTGAAAGTTTTATGCGATGCATGTCCTATGGAGGTTCTTTATTTGAGGGAATCTAGGCATGATGCTTAGTCCATTTTGGAGATGAGATTTTGCCCCTATATGTAATACAATACTTATTTGGCATGGGTCGATTGATGCTTCTTTGTTTAGGCAATCACACCTCCATGGACAAAGAGAGATTTGGGCCTCTCTTGAAATATGATTCCATGCATGCCATGAACCCTTAGGGTTACAGGGAACCCTTAGGAGTTTAGGTAGGTTTGATTAGCATGAGATCAGATTATTCCTTTCTCTCTATGGTTGATTAAATGCATGAAAATGCAATGACTTGAGTTTCTTGGAACTCTTGTCTTGGAATAGATAAGGATGCATGAGCATAATGGAAGTGAATTTGTGAGTATCATGATAATAGTAAATGAATGGTTTAGAAGACCCCCTTCTTGTCTTGCTTCTGCCTTCGACTCTCTTGGTACTTGGAGATGGGGGGGGGGGCGCCGAGCGCCGAGGGGGGGGGGGGGGGGGGGGGGGGGGGGGGAGGATAGAAGACAAGAAACAAAAGATAAGTTAGCGTCTTAATTTGAAAGTTTTTATGCAATGTATGTCCTAGAGATGCCTCTACTTGAGAGGGCAACTACACATGATGCATTTGACTCACTTTTTTTTATGGATATAGGGGGTCTACCCCTGTATATAGATATTTTACCATCGATTGAGAACGTACATTCATTCACTTGCAAAAAGTAGAACTTTGAGTTTGAATACAATGAAATTGAAACACCTTTTAATAGGGGGAATAATAGGGGGAAGGGGGACAATTGTTTTTGGACTTCCACCTATCTACTTTTACATTTGAGATCCTAAACTACTCTTGAGTCTTTGAATTCATTTTCTTTGAGTTTGATATTAAGGAGGTTATTGAGAGACCTTACTGTTTGATTGCCCCTTATCTTCTTAGCAACCTTATCTCCTAGAGCATAGAAGGATTGGGGCCCCTCTTTATAGAATGACTTGAAATGTATGTCATGAGTTCTTAGGGTTACGTGGGAACCCCTAGGGTTTTGGTAGGTTTTATGCAAGAGAGAGTGACCTTGGCGTCACTCTCTATGGGTTAATCATATGCATGAGAATGCAGTGACTTGAGTTACTTTGGAACTCTTATCTTGAAATGGAATATTAAATGTAAGAACATGTATGGATAAAGTATATATAGAGAGAGAATGCAATTGTAAAGTAAATATGTATGCATGAGCTTTTATATAAGCATTATAACAGCAGGAAAAGACAAGAAGAAAGGAAAGTAAATTAGTCGCCCTTTCCTCCATGGTTTTGAAATTGACGTGTGTGTCTTAAATCCGGCAGAGGTTCAGCTATGCATAGTTTTTACATGATCATGAGATTGAGGGTTTATTAATGCTTCCTAAGAAGACTCAGTTTCTAGATCTTCAAACCTAGATTCACTCCCGAGGTGATGCCATTATAGGTTGGTGATCCGAGTGAAGGAACCATCAAGAGGCCGTAGGCTAAGAAACTGACATAGCATTAGTCCACAACCACTATACCGTTTCCCCTTCTAACTAGAAGGGACATGACCAAGTAAAGAATGCAAGTGCATGTGCAGTGTGTGTGTGAAATTTTAAAAAATGGAGGAAAGAGCCCAATAACTCTCATCCATCCTATCCATTCCATCCTATTCATTCATGATATACATGGTAGTTAATATAACATAAAATAAAACTTGAACAAGGTTCCCCCTACAAAAATAAGGATGCAAAAACTCAGTACTTAGATGACAAACTTAATACAAGATAAAATGATTGAATGTAATTTGAATATAAGTGATGGCATATTTTTTAAAATAGCTTTGAAAATATTGATTTTGAAAGTTTGAAATGGATAGAATTGCACAAGTTAATTGAAGATTCTAGTTGAGTGAGTGGTAAATAGACATGACAATGGCCTAACCCTCTAAGCATTCCCAACGGAGTGGCCAGCTGTTGCGCCTCAATTTTCTGCACCCGAGAAAACACAAGTGGGAAAAAACACAGTACTCTCTCGTTAAAAGTCATCCTCTTAGAAGGACAAGTGCGACTAGGTTTGAATTAAAAATTGATTTGATTAAGGGCTTTTAAAAAAAGTTTTAAGTTCCCACCTAACTTGATTAATGTGAGTTAAGTCACCTAAAACTAAGTGCAATTCAAAGATTAAACTTAGGGTTTTTGAAAAGGTTTTGGAAAACTTCCTCAAAAAAGAGTTTTTGGAGAAAATAGGTTTTTTGGCAACCTTTGAAAAGAGTTAAGCCCTTTTTAAAAATAACTCTGTTTTTGGTCTTTCAAAATAGTGATTCTAGGTTCGGAGATTGGTTACGTATAGAGAAGATGCACTAAGCCATCACCCTTTACTGCCCTTGTAGTACTTACATGTCTGTTCATCCTAGGTTCACTCATTTAGAATCTTCGATTGTTCAACATCCACTTATATCCACTTTGAGAAATTTTAGAAAGAAGTTTAATATGATGCATGATATACAATTGCCAAAAAAAGATTTGATTTTGAAAAAAAGGATTTGATTTTGAAAATAACTTTGAAGAAAAAATTAGAAGCTTGAAAAAAGTTATAAAAATTGGAAACTTGAAATAGATTGTGAAATTCAAAATTTCAAAAGGTTGTGATTGCTCCCATGAGAGTTGCCTACATATCCCTTTGTTGGGAATCAGGTCAGTCGTAGTTTGGACTCAGGATTCGATTGAAAATAGATACTTTGAGGTTTTGAAAAGTTTAACTTGAAAAGGTTTGATTTTAAAAGGGTTTCATTTGAATTTTGAATAGAATATTTGAAATTAAACTTTGATTTGAAATCGAACTTGGATTTAAAATTGAACTTGGAGTTGACTTTGATTTGAAATTGAACTTGAGGATTTTGAAATTGATTTTGATTTGAAAAGGTTAAACTTTGAAGGAGAACTTCGACTTTATTTAGGAAAGATTGAGTTGAGCTTTGAAAACATCTTGACTTAGATTGAAGTTTGAAAACCATCTTGGTTTAGAAAAGAGTTGAAGCTTCCAAATTTTAGGGTTAGAGTTAAACTAGGGTTTTGTCTCCTAGGGCTTAAGTAACCTAGGGTTTAAAACATACAATTGAATTGGAAATATTTGATTTGAACTTGAAAAGTTTGATTTTGAAGAACTTAGAATTAAGAAAGATGGGATGTAGAAAAGATTGGAAAAGGTTTGATTTGATTTAAAAACACTTGACTTGAAAAAGTTGAAAAAAATTTGATCGGAATGTTTGATTTGAAAGAATTTAGAAAGTTAAAATTTAGAAAAGATTGAATTTACGAAATCTTTGAATTAGGAAAGTTTCAAAATAGGAAAGCTCCATTTAGCAAAGTGCTAAATTAGGAAAGTTTCATTTTAGGAAAGATTTGATTTTGAAAAGATCTATTTAAGAAAGGTCTTGATTTAAGAAATTTTTGAACTTACAAAGATTTGAAAGTTTAAAATTAGAAAAAGTCTTAAAATTTAGGAAAGATTTGATAAGTTGAATTTAGAAAGTTGAGTTTAGGAAGGCTTGGAAGTTTTAAAATTAAGAAAGATTTGAAAGTTTAAATTTAAGAAAGACTGAAATTAGGAAATATTAGACTTAGAAAAGATTTGATAATTTGAAATTTAGAAAGTTGAGATTTGGAAAGGTTTGAAATTAGAAAAGATTCAAATTCTATTTCCTAAAGTTAAAAATTGAATTTTATTTCCAAAAATAGATGATTTGATTTTGTTTCCAAAATTAGAGGGTTTGATTTGGTTTTCCTAAATTGGATGATTTGATTTGACAAGGAATTTGAAACGTTGAGTTTTGAAAAAATTTGGATTTGAAAATCTATGATTTGATAGGAAAAGAGGTTTTGGAAACTTATAACTTGATGTAGAAAATAGAAAGTCATGACTTTAAGGAAGTAATTAGGGTTCCCTAATCGTGGATTCTAGAACTTGACTTGGACTTCAAGTCAAAAAGTTTTTATGAAGTAGATTTGCAAAAATCATTTGGAAAGGGGTTTAAATATAAACTTTTACAAGTCTCTTGAATATCTCACTTTCATAAAACGATTCTAACCATGAAAAGATTAGAACCATTCTAGGGTTGTAATTTTGAAAGCAGCTAGGGTTTGAAATATGGACCATAATGATCACATTGAATATAAAACATTCTTAAAACAACCCTAACCATGGAATGGCTAGAATCACTTTAAGATTGTGATTAATATAAAAACAATTTAAGGTTTACATCTAAAATTTGGACATTGATGATCACATTGAAGATAACATTTTCCTAAAACAAACCTAGCCATGGAATGACTAGAATCATCCCAGGAGTGTGATTTTGAAAACAAGTTTGAAAGATTTTGAATGCAAGTTTTAAATAGAACTTTGATGCAAGTTTAAAAATAACTTTGAATGAAATTTTAAATGCAATGCATGAACATGATAATTGCAATTTAATAGGATCATGAACATACAAGGCTAGGTTTCGCCACATAATCAAGGGGGTCGAATCCACACTATCAAAGGTTGAACTAAAAAAAAGCCCCCATCACAGGGACCTTCAACAGTCCTTCCTAGGTCTAAATCAGGGAGTTCCTACATTCGAGCATGCAAGAAGGGGAGGTAGAAGATGGAGATTAAAATAGAAGAAAACTCAAGTGCGTTAGGAGAGAGAAAAGAGAGTGGGGATTTCATAAAAGTAAATAGAAAACCAATCTCGTATTTTTCTTTCTTTGATTGCTTTGTTTACTTTATTTGACTTGAACTTTAAGAGTTTTGAAGTTGCATCACTTGAGTCTTCAATGGATGTTTAGAGGTATATGTTTAAGTGTAGAAGGTGTATAGAAGCTAGGGTTTGTGTGTATGGAGGCTAGGGTTTGAAGAGGCTTGAGAGAATTAAGGTTTGGAGATACTTTGAGCTCTGTTTTTAGAGAGACAGAGTTTTTGGACTGAATTTGTGTCGCGCCCAGATTTTTCACACTCGAGGAATACTCACACAAGCAGGAAAAACACTGTACTCTCTCGTTAGAACTCACCCTCCTAGAAAAATGAGTGCAACTAGGTTTGAATTGAAAATAGATTTGAATAAACGACTTTTAGAAAAGATTTGAAGTCGCCACCTAACTTGATTAAGGTGAGTTAGGTCACATAAAAAACTAAGAATAATCCGAACACTACACCTAGGGTTTTGGAAAACGATTTTGAAAATATCTCCTCAAGAGAGGGCTTTTAGGAAAACAGGTTGTTTGGTAACCTTTGGAAAACATTTAAGCCATTTTTGAAAAATAACTCCGTTTTGGTCTTTGAAATCAATGATCCTAGGTTCGGAGGTTGGTTACGTGTACGGAAGACGCACTAAGCCATCACCCTGCCCCGCCCTTACAGTACCTACATGTCAATCTATCCTAGATTCACCTATGAGAGTCTTCAACTAACTATTGTTCAATCCTATCCACTTTGAAAAAGAATGTTTAAAAAGAAATTTAACATGATGCATGATATGCAAGTGCAAGAAAAGAGAATTGAAAAATAGATTTGGAAAGAAATTGATTTGATTTGAAAAGAAAGAGATAGAAGTTTGAATTTGGAAAGAAGATTTTGGAAATTGAAAATAGAGATTTGGAAATAGAAATTTGGAATTGGAAGTTTGAAATAGATTATAGAATTGGAGATTTGAAAAAGGTTGTGGAAATAGAAATTTGAAAAATGTTGTGGAATTTGAAAATTGAAAAATGTGGAGACCGCACCCATAAGAGTTGCCTACGTATCCCTTTGGAGGAATCAGGTCAGTCGTAGTTTGGATAAGAGTCCGAATGAAAATAGAATAGTTGATTTGGAAAAGAGTTGAAATTGGAATTTGGATTGGAATTGGAAGAGTAGGGAAATTTAGATTTTTATTGGAAGATTTGAAAAGATTGGTTTTGAAAGACTTGGTTTTAGGAAACTTAGACTTAGGAACTTAGAAAAGAAATATTGGATTTGACTTGGAAAGATTTTAGAAAAGCATTGACTTGAATATTGGACTTGGAAGATTAAGAAACTTGGAATTAGGAAAGATGTCGATTTAGGAAAATTTCAACTTAGGAAAATTTTAGGTTTAGGAAAGTTTTCACATTAGGAAAGTCTCAACTTAGGAAAGTTTTGAATTAAGAAAGTTCCAACTTAGGAAAGTTTTGAATTAAGAAAGTTTTATTTTAAGAAAGGTTTTGAAATAGGAAAGTGTTGAATCTAGAAATGTTTTTGAATTAGGAAAAGTTTAGTTTAAGAAAGGTTTAGAATTTGGAAAGTTTTGAATTTGAAAAGCTTAGAATTTTAGAAAGATTTTAAATTAGGAAATATTTGAATTAAGAAAACTTTTAGAATTTTTGGAAGATTCAAAGTTTGAGTTTTAGAAAAATTTGAAAGTCTAGATTTGGGAGTTAAAGTTTGGAAAGGATGTGGAATTAAGAAAAGGTTGGAATGAGGAAAGGTTTAGACTTTGAAAGATTTAAAGTTTAGGAGAGTTTAGAACTTAGAAAATTTTAGAGTTTGAAAGTTTCGAATTTAGAAAGATTAGGATTTAAAAAGTTTTAAAGTTTGAGTTTAGAAAATCTTAAGATTAGGAAAAGTTTGAGTTTAGGAAATATTTGAAAACTTAGATTTGGAAAGTTAAGATTTGAAAATGGGTAGAATTAGGAAAAGGTTGAATTAGAAAAGATTCAAAAATTGAATTTTAGAATTTACGAAAGATTGTTATGTTCAAGTTTTGGAAACTTAAGATTTAGGAAAGTAGAAGATTAGGAAGGAGTTGAATTAGGAAAGATTTGGATTAGGAAGGGATTGAATTTTGTTTCTAAAAGAGAAAATTTGATTTTGTTTCCAAAAACGGAGGATTGGATCTAGTTTCCTAAACGGGATATTGAATTTGGTTTCCTAAAGGGAAGGTAGGATGTGACAAGGATTTGGAAAAGAAAGTTTTAGAGACCCTAGATTTGGAAGTGTATAGTTTTGACATAGAAAATAGGTTTGGAAACCTAGAATTTATATGTAAAGAAGGGGATTTTGGAAACCTAGGTTCTAAGGCAAGTTCGAAAATCATGATTTTGGAAAAAAAATTAGGGTTTCCTAATCGTGGGTTCTAGGGCTTGATTTAGGCTCTAAGGAAAGAGTTTTTGGAAAGAAAGTTTTTCGGAAAGAGGGATTTTTGGAAAGAAATCCTAGAGAGGAATTTCTAGAAAGTGAATTTTGAAAAGAGAGAGTTTTTGGAAAGAAATCCTAGTGAGGAGTTTTTAGAAAGGAATTTTTGGGAACAGTTATTTAGGAAGAAAACGTAAGAAGCGTCTTTGAAGAGTGAACTTTGAGGAAAGCGTTTTTGGAAAGGAGCTTTTAGGAAAGATGTTTTTGGAAAAAGATTGTTGGAAAGGAGTTTTTGAAAAACAATTTTGGAAAGGAGATTAGAGAGAGTTTTCTAAGAACGAAGATTTCGGAAAGAGAGTTTTTAGAAAGATTTTTGCAAGAAGATTGTTGGAGAGAGTTTTTTAGGAAAGAGATTTAGGGGGAGAGTGTTTTTTGGAAAGTGAATTTTGAGGAGAATATTTTGGAAAAGAATTTAAAAAGGGAGTTTTGAAAAATAGATTTTTGGAGAGAGTTTTTGGAAAGCATATTGAAAAGGAGGGTTTTAGAAAGAGAGACTTTTGAAAAGAGAGTTTTTTGGAAGGTATAAAATATCTCACTTTCCTAAAGATATTCTAACCATAAGAAGGCTAGAACCATTTTCAGAAAGTGGTTTTGAAAATAACAAGGAGTTGAAAATATGGACCATATCGATTTCTTAAAATATAACACTTTTCTAAAGCAACCCTAGCCATAAAACGGCTAGAATCACCCTAGGGTTGTGATTTTGAAAAGAAGTTTTTGGAAAAGAAGATTTTGAGGCAATTTCGAAAACAAGTTTTGATGCAAGTTTTGAAAACGAGTTTGAGAACGATTTTTGGAAGAATGTAAGAGGATAATATGCACAATGAAAATTTGGGGTCGTGAATATACAAAGTTAAGGCTTCACCACATAATCAAGGGGCCTGAACCCACGTGGTCTCCGGTTAGACTAAAAGAAAGCCCCCGACACGGTGACCCTCCAATAGTCTAATCCTACACATGGACCGGGAGTTCCCTTGTTTCAAGCATGCAAAGAAAAGGGGGGAAAGAGATGGGGGATTAAAATAGAAAAAATCCAAGTGGGTTAGGAGAGAGAATAGAGAGGGGGTAAGTGTGAAAATTTAAACAAGAAGCCTACCGTGTGTCTTCTTTATTTTGCTTGGCTTTGCACCCCTTGCTTTCTTGCTTTTTCTTTGGTCTTCGCTTTAGTCTTCGAGAGCTTCGAGTTGCACAATCCAAGTCTTAGATGGAGGATTGGAAGCTAGGGTATGAGTGTATAGGGGTGTGTAGGAGTGTATAGGAGGCTAGGGTTTGTGTATGGTGGCTAGGGTTTGGAAAACCTAGGAAAGTTAAGGTTTTGGGAGTGTACGAGCTCTGTATATTGAGAATTAGGGTTTTTAGATAGAGTTTGCAGACCTCTTTCATGCTATAAGAGGCTTTGTATTTATAGACATGAGATAGACCTGGCGCCTATTGTAGTGGCGCTAGGCCAAATTACCTTTTGGCGCCACTACGAGTGGCGCCAGGCCATTTCTTGGCTTGGCTCCACTAGCAATGGCACCAGCCAATTAGGAAAGTTTTAAGGTCGGCAAGCAACGTATCTTTGGAAGATTTGGGCGCCTGTACTAGTGACTACCATGCAATTTTTAGCTTAGCTTTACTAGGAGTAATTCCTGAAAGTCCGGGAAGAAGTCAAGAGATTGAGAATGACCCGGAAGGCTGGAAGAAGGGCAGGAACAATTAGAACAGTATCCCAGAGGTATTTGACTTGAAAAATGAAGATAGGATGTGTTGGAAGGATTGACCAGTCCATTAGGGGCAAAACGGTCAATTAGGCCAGAAAGCTGCCGGGACGGACCTGGAATGTCCTGGAAAAAGACTTGAGATATGGAAATATTATTTAGAATATTCGCAAAGGTTATCGGCTCGATACCCAGAGCCGGTGTAGTCGGAGAAGGTGACCGGCCCACTAGGGGCAAAACAGTTATTTTGCACCGAGTTTGCCAGATCTGACTCGGAATGATCTAGAAAGACAATGGAAGGTCGAGAATACTATGAGAAGCATTCTTAGGAGGTTACCGATTTGATACCCAGAGCCGGTGTGGTTCCCGGGGCGCTCGGATGCCTAAGGGCAAAATGGTTATCTTAACCGGAAAGTCTCGAAATTGGCCCGAAACTGACTAGAAGGCACCTAATCATGCCGGATCATCTCTAAGATGATCTTGGAAGGTTGGACTTATTGTTCTAAGGATTCAAATGTGTTCTCGAGAAACGTGCCGAAAAATGGCCTTAGGGGCAGTTTGGTCATTTTTCACTGAAGTGGGCTAGCAGGCACTGGTGTTGACCTGAGTTTTGAGTGTTTCCGCCACTCTGACGGCGGTCGCGTGATACAGGGGTTTATTGGCAATTCCCTGTATCGACCTGTTTGTGAGTATTTCCGCTACTCTGACGGTTGCGATGTTTGCAAGTATTTTCGCTACTCTGACGGTTCGCGATCATTCCTGAGACTACCTAATCTCGGGAAGCTGCTAAAGGGACTTAGCGCCTGAGAATCAACTTTCTCAAAAAGCGTGCCTAAACGGACATTTTTGCATTGGCATGCTAGCAAGCGCCAAAGGTGGACTGTTCTACCATCTAGGGGACTTGGGGTCTCGTCCCAATCGACAGGTTTAAAGGGACTTACCGTTCCGAAGAGATTTTTCTCAAAAAACGTGCCGAGCAGTCTCGAGGAATCAACTGTCTCGAGAGAGGGATTGAAATTGGAATTAGATTTAGAAAGGGGACTTACCATCTTCGGAAAGACGTGCCTGATTTGGAATTGGAAAGGGGACTTACCGTCTTCAAAAAGACGTGCTTGTTGGAATTAGAAAGGGGACTTACCATCTTCAGAAAGACGTGCCTGATTTGGAGTTGGAAAGGGGACTTACCATCTTCAGAAAGACGTGCTTGTTGGCATTGGAAAGGGGACTTACCGTCTTCGGAAAGACGTGCCTGATTTGGAATTGGAAAGGAACAATGCCCCTATGGGCATTTTGGTCATTTTGTCTCTATTTGGGCTTGGCGAGGCCCGCAAAGCGATGAATAGATAGGATTAGACTTAGAGAGTTGATTTCAATTGGAATACATCCATATTGACTTGAGTACAAATCTGGACGGACCGTAGGCTGCCGAGCGGTCAAAAATGGGGTGCTTACAGCTGCCCCTCTTTTTCAGTCTTTGCTTGTCAAAGATAAAAAACGATAAAGTAAGTGTCCCATGTTGACCGTGAGGCGGTCGGAGGGACGGACTTTAGAAATTTTTCGGCAACGGAGGTCGAAAATGGATATTAGGCCCAAAAGGCCCTCGAAAATGAGTTTGGAGGGAAAAAGGGCAAAATTGCCCAAAATTTGATACTAGCACCACTAGGAGTAGTGCCTTTGGCAAATCTGGCTTGGCGCCACTAGCAGTGGCGTCAGGCTTAGGATCAATACCAGCAAACTGCTGGTTCAACACTACTGCGGGGTTTGAAGAGCTTGGGAGAATCTTAAACCTTATTGGAAAATAAATTTTCTTAAAGAACTGAATCAGAAAAGCTTAGAGATGGACTGAAAAAATTAATATTTGATTTTGAAAATGATTTTTTACCTTGATTTTCAATGTAGATTTGGGAAGGAAACATTTAGCAACCTTAGAATTTGATTTTAAGAAGTGATTTTGAAGATGAACTTTTGGAAGAGAGAATTAGAAAACCTTTTGAAAATCGATTTTGGAAAGGAACTTTTTAGAAGAAAGATTTTTTTTTTTTTTTGAAAACTTTTGGAGGAAAACAATAGGAAACCCATGGGAAACTGATTTTGAAAAAGAACTTTTGAAGGGAAGAAGTTAAGAAACTTTTTGAGAATTGTTTTTGGAAAAAGAACTTTTTAAGAAACCTTTGAGAGTTGATTTTAGAAAAGAACCTTTTGAATGAAAAGTTTAAGAAACCCTTTAAGTTGGTTTGAGTAGAATTTATATGAAAGTTGTGTCATTCATTTCCATTTATATTTTATCTTTGGTTATTATCATTATTATTATTTTTTTCTTGCTTTTATTTCTTATCTTTTGAATTGTATATACCATGTATTAATACCTCTTACCTTAACTCACTTTTCAGGACGGCATCCGCGGGCGATGACGGTTCCGAGGGGAGACACTGCTTCGGGAAGGTGGCCTAGACAGATTCTGTTGGCAGCTTCAACAGATCTAGGGGTAGTCAGCACTCTGCCAATCGAGCACCTTCTAGCCAGAGTGGGAGGGGGGAGTAGGCCTCCAATCGACCCTTTCCCTCCAGTTAAGCCAACCTTCAAGGATGAGATGGACGTCGAGGCTTCCCACTTTTGACTTTTCGGATGGCCGACGCTATTTTGAGCTGACTACGGGTTTGGTAGGACGGGTATCCTCTAGATGAGCAAGACATTTTTCACTGGTCCCTTGGTTGCATGGCTCCTCTCCTATTGACGCAGCTTGTTTTCTGGCAATGGTTCCCTTTTGGCCACCTGACTCGTCTTTCTTAGGGAATGTGAGTTTGCCCTTACTCCCCATGAGTATGGCTTCCTCCTAGGTCTTCGGGATGGTTCAACTGACATTATGGGACCTACTTTTTCTAATGCCTGCATTGCGATTATCTTTTCTCAACTTGGGCTCCGTTGTGCAGCCTTTTCTTCTGATTTGCTGCCCCAGTTTCCTCATGTCCCGATGAAGTTCTTGTTTCTCTCGTTTTGAGTTTGCGACAGATAAGGGATTGACATACTCCTCAAGATTGGTCCATTTTTCCATGATAGCCCTAGCTCTGCGTCTCCTAAAATTATTGATGTTTCCACCAGGGACGATGACTTGGTCGACTGTCGGTTATGTGCACTGCTTGTCAAGATTCGTGAGGGGCATTCCCATGCTCCTATGGTTATGGGAGAGACCTTCGTGAGCCTTACGAGACTCCAGCCGGGGGTCAATGCTCATTTTCGGGGATATGCTTCATCGTTCTAGCTTTGAGCAATCAGACACTTATTCATTACTCCCCTTTTTCAGCATACATGGTATCTTAAGTCAGGAGTCACTTGATTGGGGAGGTCGAGGGTGGGTTATTGCCCCATTCTCTGTTTCCTGTCGGTCATGGAAATCTGAACTTTCTGAGGTGTGTAACAGTGCTGTAGATGTCTGAGTGGTGGCTTTATCTCCTTTTTTGCGTTTTAGTTTGTTCCTTGTTTCTTATTTGAGAAAGAGGGAAAGACATAGAGTTAGTTTTTTGTACAAAAACAGTTTACTTATGCTAGTTCTAAAGATGCACAGGTAAAGGGGTAAATGCATATTATACCCCTTTTTTATTTTTATGAATGCACACGGAATTAGACGTGAACATATTTTGCATGTCTTACTTTTTTTTATATATATCTTTTTTTTTAATTTTATGAATGCACAGGTTCATATAGAAATGGAATTTAATGTATGTTATACTTTTTGGATGAATGTACATACAGGAATGGAATGCCGTGCTTTTGATGAATGCATGAATATATACAAACTACACAGGAATTTAAATGGATGTACATGTTATACACGTCATGGATGCATTAGTACTACATGTATATAAGCTATTTACAAAGAGCGTCCCAAGATTGCCCCAGAGCCTATACTCACAGGATTCTGTTTCCCTTCCAGGATTCTGCCCCATTCAGTTTTGTCCCATTCATATTAGGGTGTGATAGCATTTGCACCATTCTTCAGGGATCTTGACCTTTTGGTTTGCTATCTTATCCCTACTTTCTACAGGGTTGTTGTTTGGGATTTTTCTGATCTCACTTGGTTTTCTTTCTCAGATCTCCAAAATGCCACCATAGCTTGAGCAACAACTTGCATGCCTTTTGTAGAGTGATAAACAGCTAAGCCCTCAATCCGAGAAGACTTCTTTTAGGACCGTAATGTAGGCTGGGTTCAGAGGTTATAAGAAACGAAGGGATATTTAGGCTCAAAGATCTTCTTTTAGTGGGTTGTTTAAACCAAAACCATCTAAGCACTCCTTGGAGCATGAGATTGCCCCTTGCATTCCCTTTCAGTTCTCCATTCTCAGCCTAGTTGTCTTGGTATTGTTCAGGCTTATTTGGACTAAAGCAACTTTCTTTGATTAGAGAGGACTTTAATTTGGACCGTAACGTAGGCTAAGTTACGGGGTTTATGAATGAAAAGGATGCGTAGGCTCAAATTTGATGTTGTTTATAATAGGGTTTAGATCCACACCATCCTTAGTCGGTCTTCCAGCGGGGTTTCGTCCCCTGATATCCTCCTCTAGTTTCAGCAACACGTCTAGCTCATTTAGATCAAGCAATCCTTTTCAATCGGAGAGGACTTTAATAGGGTCGTAATGTAGGCCACGATTTCGGGTTTTTACAAGAAAGGGTAAAGGCTCAAACCTATTACTTCTACTTGGTGGCTTTGTTACCTAGGATCACCTTTGAATTTTTTCTTTTATGAGAGGAATTGACCTTTCTTGTAACTTTTGACCTTCTTAGTCTGACATTTGCCCCTTTTCTTTTTTTTTTATTTTTTTTTTTTTATTTTTTTTTAACTTCCGTCTTTCTTATATGCTTTTCAAGGTAGCACAAACATTGTTCTTTTTCGGTCTTTTCTTTGATATGCCCCTTTTTTTTCTAGCATTTCTACAACTTTTTTTTCTCAAATCCTTTCCTTAGCATTTTGATTTAACCCATTATAGATGGTGATCCCTAGGTTGGGGTGTTTTCTGAAAAGGAAAGGTAACCGGTTCAATAGGTTTGATAAGGGTTGCTTTTAACTGTATGGGAAATGGAATGAGGGCCTTTCTTCATTTTGAACAAGATTGTGTGATCCATAGAGCTTTCACATTACTTTAGCTTAATGGTCGATGACGTTCTCTGGCAAATCTTCTGCTGCCCGTCTGCCTCAGTGTGGGGGGATGGTTTCAGATCGGAGTTGACAACAAAAAAACTTCCGCTTTCTGCGAGGCACTAGTGGGTTAAGCAAAGGGGATATTTTTGTTTATAGTAATAGAATTGAGGGCCTTTAATCATTTCAAATTGAATTGCTTAGTCCATAAAGCCTTTGTACAAAATTTAGACAATATCCCTAGGGATGATGTGTTTCTGTCAATGAACCCCTACATGTTCTATCAAATCAACTATTTTGTGCTTACCCCAACATGGCCTATGGTTCTTGGTTTGGGGATATCTGAGAAGAAATTATGTACGGCTCTAGTGGGCTGAGTGAAGGGTAGTGTTTATTTGGGATAAATAGAACAATGGCTTCTCATCATTTTGGGGACTTGACTGCCCATCGCCTAGCCAGGATATCATGCAAGTGTCGCATTTTCAATAAAATTCGCACTTCTTTATTGAGATTGTTTTCTTTCTATCTCTCACTCTCTCTATATCTCTTAAAGGTTTTAACCCCTTTTTGAATGGGTTACCCATGCTATTCCATCCTTCAAGTCGAGTCATTTACCAAATGGGAAAGAATCCCTAGACGCCACAATCGTCCACAAGAGTATGAGGCAAAGGGAATAAACTGGGAACTACCTATTTTCATTTAAAAACATGATTACATAGCATGCAGTGTTTATTTAAGGAAGATATGCAAGAACTAGAAAGATAAAAGAAAAATAAACGAATTTTATGAAAACCTCCCTTTTCTAGTGGACCTCTTGGTGAGAACCGTTAACAGGTTTTGAAATTGTGCCGACTACTTTGGTATTTCATTCCTCGGGTGTATCACCAAATAACGGAGGGAGAATCGACAGATCTTTTGCGGTGTTTAGCATACATTTAGAAGTTATGAGATTCTTTTACAGTGATGCATGGGTCTGATAGGACTTTGCAAACAGTAAAGCCTCCTTTTATATGGACAGTGGTTGTCGCGGCATAGTGTGGAGGTAATGTCTTGTTGATGGATGGGTAGTTCTTCTTGCTTCCTGATGTAGGTTCGGCCTTTTCTAACACCTAGACTCATCCTTCCATGAGTTTGAATTTGTGGGGTACTAAAGGCATTCCATGAATCCAGTTGTGCTCTCTAACCTACAAAAAGGAAAAGAAAAACAGAATGCAGTCAGTATGTGGAGTTGGAGGTTCTATGCGATGCATGTCCTATAAAAGTCCATTCTTTGAGGGAATCTAGGCATGATGACAAGTACATTTTGAAGGTGGGGTTTTGCCCCTATTATGCAATAATACAATACCTATTCGACGTGGGCCGGTTGATGTTTCCTTATTTGGGCAATCCCGCCTCCATAGACTGAGAGAGATTTGGGCCTTTCTCGAGATATGGTTCTATGCATGCCATGAATCCTTAGGGTTTAAGAACCCGTAGAAGTTTTGGTAGGTTCAATTAACATAAGATCGGATTGCTCCTTTCTCTCTACGGTTGATTAGATGCATGAGAATGAAATGACTCGAGTTTCGTGGAACTCTTGTCTTGCAATGGATATGGGTGCATGAACATAAAAGAAGTGAACATGTAACCAATATGAAGATAATAAGTGAGTGATTTAGAAAACCCCCTTCTTGTCTTGCTTTTGCCTTTAATTCTTTTGGTATTTGGAGATGAGGAAGGGAAGATAGAAGACAAGAAACAAAATAGAAGTTAGTGCCTTGATTCGAATATTTCTATGCAATGCATCTCCTAGGGGTGCCCCTACTTAGGAGGGAGACTAAACATGGTGAATTGGCTCACTTTTGGAGATAAGATATTCGCCCCTGTATGCAGATACCTTACTGTCAAGTGGGAACCTTCAGTCATCCATGCATTCATTCGCAAAAGTAAGAAAAGTACATTGAATTTTGGGTTTAAGATACAAAAGAATTGAAATACATTTTAACAGGGGGAAGGGAGCATTTTCCTTGGGACTTCTACTTTTCTAGTTTTACAAAGGAAAAACCTAAACTACTCTTAAGTCTTCGGATTTGCCTTCGTCAGATTTGATGTCAGGGAGCTCGCTGAGAGACCTTGTTGACCGATTGCCTCTTGTCTTCTTGACAATCCTATCTCTGTGAGCATAGAGGGATTGGGGCCCCTTTTATGGAATGAATTGAGGTGCATGCCATGAGTCCTTAGGGTTACATGGGAACCCTTAGGGTTTAGGTGGGTTTGATGCAAGGGAGAGTGAACTAGGTGTCACTCTCAATGGGTTGATCATATGCATGAAAATGCAGTGACTTGAGTTACTTGGAACTCTTGTCTTGACATGGGATATTGAATGCATGAACATGGGTATGCAAAGAGTATAAGGAGAGAAAATGTAAGAGCAAGGTAAACGTGTATGCATGAGCAGTTAAACAGGCATTATAACAGTATGAATACAGTCATTATAAGCATATATAAATGAAAGTAAGAGCAGTTGCCCTTTCTTCCATGGTTTTGGAAAATAGTGCTTGTGTCTTAAATTCGGCAGAGGTTCGGCTATGCATGTTGTCTATATAAGTATGAGGTTGAGGGTTGACTAATGCGTCCTAAAAAAGCTCGGTCCCTGAATCTTCAAACCTAGGCCCACTCCCTGAGGTGGTGCCATGATCAGTTGGTGATCCAAGCGGGGGAACCATCAAAAGGCCGTAGGCGAAGAAATTGACATAGCATCTTGCCCACAACCAATATACCGTTCCCCCTTTCTAACTAGAAAGGACATATCAGGGTATAATGCAAGTATGCAGAATGCAAGTGCACGTGCAATGTGTGTGTGATTTTTGAAAGCAGAGGAAAGAGCCCAACAACTCCCATTCTTCCTGTTCATCACATTCATGCATGGTAGTTAATAAAATTTAAACAAAATGTGTACCTACAAAATAAAGATGCAAGAGTTAGTTTGCGGCTGGCAAACTTAATACAAGATAATATGAATAAATGCATGTTTTTTTGAAACAAATTTTGAAAATTTGGTTTTGAAAATTTAAGGTGAATAGGATTGAACAAGTTAGTTGAAGACTCTACATGGGTGAAGGGTAAAAAGATATGACTACGGCCTAACCCTCTAAGTGTCTCCAGCAGAGTCGCCAGCTGTCACGCTCAAATTTTTCGCACTCGAGGAATACTCACACAAGCGGGAAAAACACTGTACTCTCTCGTTAGAACTCGCCCTCCTAGAAAAATGAGTGCGACTAGGTTTGAATTGAAAATAGTTTGAATAAAGGGTTTTTAAAAAAGATTTGGAGTTGCCACCTAACTTGATTAAGGTGAGTTCGATTACCTAAAAAACTAAAAATAATCCGAAGACTACACCTAGGGTTTTGAAAAACGATTTTGAAAATATCTCCCTAAGAGAGGGTTTTTAGGAAAACAGGTTGTTTGGCAACCTTTGGAAAATATTTAAGCCATTTTTGAAAAATAACACTGTTTTGGTCTTTGAAATCAGTGATCCTAGGTTTGGAGGTTGGTTACGTGTACGGAAGACGCACTAAGCCATCACCCTACCCCGCCCTTACGGTACCTACATGTCAATCTATCCTAGATTCACCTATGAGAGTCTTCAACTAACTATTGTTCAATCCTATCCACTTTGAAAAAGAAATTTAACATGATGCATGATATGCAAGTGCAAAAAAAGAGAATTAAAAAAATAGATATGGAAAGAAAATAGAGATAGAAGTTTGAATTTGAAAAGAAGGTTTTGAAAATTGAAAATAGAGATTTGGAAATAGAAATTTAGAATTGGAAGTTTGAAATAGATTATGGAATTGGAGATTTGAAAAAGGTTGTGAAAATAGAAATTTGAAAAAAGTTGTGGAATTTGAAAATTGAAAAATATGGAGACTGCACCCATGAGGGTCGCCTACGTATCCCTTTGGAGGAATCAGGTCAGTCGTAGTTAGGATAAGAGTCCGATTGAAAATAGAAGAGTTGATTTGAAAAAGAGTTGAAATTGGAATTTGGATTGGAAGTGGAAGAGTAGAGAAATTTGGACTTTTATTGGAAGATTTGAAAAGATTGGTTTTGAAATATTGGTTTTAGGAAACCTAGACTTAGGAACTTAGAAAAGAAAAATTGGATTTGACTTGGAAAGATTGTAGAAAAGAATTGACTTGAATATTGGACTTGGAAGATTAAGAAACTTGGAATTAGGAAAGATGTCGATTTAGGAAAATTTCAACTTAGGAAAATTTTAGGTTTAGGAAAGTTTTCACACTTTCGGAATTAAGAAAGTTCCAACTTAGGAAAGTTTTGAATTAAGAAAGTTTTATTTTAAGAAAGATTTAGAATTTGGAAAGTTTCAAGCGAAGAAAGTTTTGAATTTGGAAAGCTTAGAATTTTAGAAAGATTTTAAATTAGGAAATATTTGAATTAAGAAAACTTTTAGAATTTTTGGAAGATTCAAAGTTTGAGTTTTAGAAAGATTTGAAAATCTAGATTTGGGAGTTAAAGTTTGGAAAGGATGTGGAATTTAGAAAAGGTTGGAATGAGGAAAGGTTTAGACTTTGAAAGATTTGAAGTTTAGGAAAGTTTAGAACTTAGAAAATTTTAGAGTTTGAAAGTTTCGAATTTAGAAAGTTTAGGATTTAAAAAGTTTTAAAGTTTGAGTTTAGAAAATCTTAAGATTAGGAAAAGTTTGAGTTTAGGAAATATTTGAAAACTTAGATTTGGAAAGTTAAGATTTGAAAAGGGGTAGAATTAGGAAAAGGTTGAATTAGGAAGATTCAAAAATTGAATTTTAGAATTTAGGAAAGATTTTTATGTTCAAGTTTTGGAAACTTAAGATTTAGGAAAGTAGAAGATTAGGAATGAGTTGAATTAGGAAAGATTTGGATTAGGAAGGGATTGGAGTTTGTTTCTAAAAGAGAAAATTTGATTTTGTTTCCAAAAACGGAGGATTGGATCTAGTTTCCTAAACGGGAGATTGGATTTGGTTTCCTAAAGGGAAGGTAGGATTTGACAAGGATTTGGAAAATGAAGTTTTAGAAACCCTAGATTTGGAAGTGTATAGTTTTGACGTAGAAAATATGTTTGGAAACCTAGAATTTATATGTAAAGAAGGGGATTTTGGAAACCTAGGTTTTAAGGCAAGTTCAAAAATCATGTTTTTGGAAAGAAAATTAGGGTTTCCTAATCGCAGGTTCTAGGGCTTGACTTAGGCTCTAAGGAAAGAGTTTTTGGAAAGAAAGTTTTTTGGAAAGAGGGATTTTTGGAAAAAATTCCCAGAGAGGAGTTTCTAGAAAGTGAATTTTGAAAAGAGAGTTTTTGGAAAGAAATCCTAGTGAGGACTTTTTAGAAAGAGATTTTTGGGAAGAGTTATGTAGGAAGGAAACGTAAGGAGCGTCTTTGGAGAGTGAACTTTGAGGAAAGTGTTTTTGGAAAGGAGCTTTTAGGAAAGATGTTTTTGGAAAAAGATTGTTGGAAAGGAGTTTTTGAAAAACAATTTTAGAAAGGAGATTGGAGAGAGTTTTCTAAGAAGGAAGATTTCGGAAAGAGAGTTTTTAGAAAGATTTTTGGAAAGATATTGTTGGAGAGAGTTTTTTAGGAAAGAGATTTAGGGGGAGAGTGTTTTTTGGAAAATGAATTTTGAGGAGAGTATTTTCGAAAGAAATTTAAAAAGGGAGTTTTGAAAAATAGATTTTTGGAGGGAGGTTTTGAAAAATAATTTTGGAAAGAAGAGTTTTTGGAAAGTATGTTGAAAAGGAGGTTTTTAGAAAGAGAGACTTTTGAAAGGAGAGTTTTTTGGAAGGTATAAAATATCTCACTTTTCTAAAGCTATTCTAACCATAAGATGGCTAGAACCACTTTAAGAAAGTGGTTTTGAAAACAACAAGGAGTTGAAAATATGGACCATATTGGTTCCTTTAAATATAATACTTTTCTAAAGCAACCCTAGCCATGAAAAGGCTAGAATCACCCTAGGGTTGTGATTTTGAAAACAAGTTTTGATGCAAGTTTTGAAAACGAGTTTGAAAATGATTTTGAAAACGACTTTTGGAAGAATGGAAGAGGATGATATGCACAATGCAAATTTAGGGTCGTGAACATACAAGGTTAAGGCTTCACCACATAATCAAGGGGGTCGAACCCACGTGGTCTCCGGTTAGACTAAAAGGAAGCTCCCGACACAGTGACCCTCCAATAGTCTAATCTTATACATGGACCGGGAGTCCCCTTATTTTAAGCATGGAAAGAAAGAGGGGGAAAAAGATGGGGGATTAAAATAGAGAAAACCTAAGTGGGTTAGGAGAGAGAAGAGAGAGGGTGGAAGTGCAAAAATTTAAACAGGAAGCCTACCTTGTGTCTTCTTTATTTTGCTTGGTTTTGCGCGCCTTGCTTTTTCTTCGGTCTTCGCTTCAGTCTTCGAGAGCTTTGTCTTGGTCTTCGAGAGCTTCGAGTTGCAACAATCCAAGTCTTCGATGGAGGATTGGAAGCTAGGGTATGAGTGTATAGGGGTGTGTAGGAGTGTATAGGAGGCTAGGGTTTGTGTATGGTGGCTAGGGTTTGGAAAACCTAGGGAAGTTAAGGTTTTAGGAGTGTACGAGCTCTGTATATTAAGAATTAGGGTTTTTAGATAGAGTTTGCAGACCTCTTTCATGCTAGAGGAGGCTTTTATTTATAGACATGAGATAGACCTGGCGCCTGTTGCAGTGGCGCCAGGCCAAATTACCTCTTGGCGCCAGGTCATTTCTTGGCTTGTCTCCACTAACAGTGGTGCCAGCTAGTTAGGAAAGTTTTAAGGTCAGGAAGCAACGTATCTTTGGAAGATTTGGGCGCTTATACTAGTGACTACCATTCAATTTTTAGCCTGGCTTCACTAGTAGTGACTCCGGAAAGTCCGGGAAGGAGTCGAGAGACCGGGAATGACCCAGAAGACCGGAAAAATGGTAGGAACACTTAGAACAGTGTCCTAGAGGTATTTGACTTGAAAAATACAGATAGGATGTGTTGGAAGGATTGACCAGGCCATTAGGGACAAAACGGTTAATCGGGCCAGAAAGCTACTGGGACGAACCTGGAATGTCCTAGAAAAAGACTTGAGATATAGAAACATTATTTAGAATATTTCCAAAGGTTGTCGGTTTGATACCCAGAGCCGGTGTAGTCGGAGAAGGTGACCAACCCACCAGGGGCAAAACGGTCATTTTGCATTGGGTTTGCCGGAGCTGACTCAGAATGATCCAGAAAGATAATGGAAGGTCGAGAATACTATGAGAAGCATTCTTAGGAGGTTACCGGTTTGATACACAGAGCCGATGTGGTTCCCGGGGCGCTCGGATGCCTAGGGACAAAATAGTCATCTTGACCAGAAAGTCTTGGAATTTGCCCGAAACTGACTAGAAGGGACCTAATCATGCCGGATCGTCTCTAAGATGATCTTGGAAGGTTGGACTTACCGTTCTGAGGATTCAAATGTGTTTTTGAGAAACGTGTCGAAAAATGGCCCTAGGGGCAATTTGGTCATTTTTCACTGAAGTGGGCTAGCAGGTACTGGTGTTGACCTAGGTTTTGAGTGTTTCTGCCACTTTGAAGGCGGTCGTGTGATACAGGGGTTTATTGGCAATTCCCTATATCGACCTGTTTGCGAGTATTTCCACTATTTTGGCGATTGCAATTTTTAAAAGTATTTCCGCTACTCTGACAGTTCACGATCATTTCCCGAGACCGCCTGATCTCGGGAAGCTGCTAAAGGGACTTAGTGCCTGAGAGTCAACTTTCTCGAAAGGCGTGCCTAAATGGACATTTCTATATTGGCTAGCTAGTAAGCGCCAAAGGAGGACCGTTCTACTGTCTAGGGGACTTGGGGTCTCGTCCCGGTCGACAAGTTTAAGGGGACTTACCATTCCGAAGAGATTTTCTTCTAAAAACGTGTCGGACCGTCTCGAGGAATCAACTATCTTGAGAGAGGGATTGGAATTGGAATTGAACTTGGAAAGGGGACTTACCGTCTTCGGAAAGACGTGCCTGATTTGGAATTGAAAAGGAGACTTACCGTTTTCAGAAAGACGTGCCTAATTTGAAAAGGGGACTTACCGTCTTCAGAAAGACGTGCCTGTTGGAATTGGAAAGGGGACTTACCTTCTTCGAAAAGACGTGTCTGATTTGGAGTTGGAAAGGGGACTTACCGTCTTCGAAAAGACGTGCCTGTTGGCATTGGAAAGGGGACTTACCGTCGTTGGAAAGACGTGCCTGATTTGGAATTGGAAAGGAACAATGCCCCTATGGGCATTTTGGTCATTTTGTCTCTATTTGGGCCTGGCGGGGCCCGCGAAGCGATAAATAGACAGGATTAGATTTAGAGAGTTGATTTCGATTGGAATACGTCCATATTGACTTAAGTACAAGTCTAGATGGACCGTAGACTGCCGAGCGGTCAAAAATGGGGTGCTTACAATTTGTGGACCATTTTTTTGCAGGAGGAAGGTCTATATTTATAGGCAATTAAAATAACATTGGCACCTGTTATAGTGGCACCAAGCCACTTATTGGCTCGGCACCCCTAGTAGTGGCGCCAACCACTTAGGAAAGTTTTAAGGTGGCAAGAAACATATCTTTGACTCTTAGGACGTAAGGCAAAAAATTTGGGCCCCTATCCTACTATCTACCATGCAATTTTTGGGTTAGCTCCACTAGAATTGACTTTGGAAGGTCTGGGAATGATCTGGAGGGCTAGGGATCGGCAGGAACATTTGAAAGAATGTCCTAGACGTAACGGACTTGAGAAACCATGCTAGAATATTTGAAAAGGTTGACCCGCCCATCAGTGTGATAACAGTCAATTGAACTAGGAAAACACCAGAATGGAGTTGGAGTGACCCACGAGAAGGTTTGAAGGTTGGAAACACTATCGAGAGTGTTCTAAGGGGTTTCTAGTTTGATACCCAGAGTCGATGTGGTTAGAAAAGGCAATCGACTCACTAAAGGTATGTTAGCACCCCATTTTGGCCACAAGACGATCTTTAGCTTGACCGGAAGCACCTCCAAATCAACACAAGCATACTCAAGCTCAAACCGGCTTTGTAGATCTAGTCTAATCAAACAACCACTTCGCGGGGCCATTGGGCTCGTTAGAGGCAAAATGATTGAATGCCCCTGTTGCATTAGTCAATTCAATCCAAACTAGCACGTCTTCCATAAGACGGTAAGTCCATTCAAATTCAAAGTTAAATCCATTTGTCCTATCATTCGAGAAAGTTGATAACTTATTGATGGTAGGACCATTTAACCCAGTATGGCATGATTACCGAGAAAGTTTATTTCCCAAATCGGTAAGTCCCCGATATGGAAGAGCGGTTCACTTCTGGCGCCCGTTAGCCAGCCAATGTAGAATGTCTGCTAATCCGGCACGTTCTTTGCTTAAACACAAACCCCTCAAAAATGGAAAATTGTCCAAGTTGAGCAAGTTCTTTGAGAAAGCACAAACCCCTCAAGAACGAAAGACCATCCCAGTCCGGTATGACCTTCAAGAACGTTTATCCCTCAAGGCAGTAAGACCCTTTCAAACCTATCCACCAAGAAAGTACTAATTCCTCGGACTGAAGTCCAAGCCATATCCAACCCGGTTAGCACCGACGCCTGTTAGCCCGTCTTGGTGAAAAATGACCATTTTACCCCCAGCGGGCCTAACACGTTCTTCGAAAAAATACAAAGTCCTCAAAATGGTAAAACCACCTTCCAAAGTCATCCCTAGATGGCTCAGCATGTCCAGTGCCATCTAGTCAACCCTGGTCCTTTCCTAAAAGATTCCTGGTCAAAATAACCATTTTACCCCTAGGCATCCAAATGCGCTAGGAAACCACACCAGCTCTAGGTATCAATTCGGCAACACCCCAGTCAATCCTGGTCAACCCTAGTTAACACTAGTCAACCGAATCAACTCTGGTCAACCCCTGTGAGTCTTGGTCAACCCTAGAACTCCCAGGATGAGGTGACCGTCATCCGGTCACTCTCGTCAACTATACCGACTATGGGAATCAAATCAGCAACCTTCGGGACACTGTCTAGAGTGTCTTCTTCTATTTCTAGTCGGGTCCTACCATTTGAAACTTTCCATTTTCAAACCAGAACCTCCCTACTCCGCTCCGAGTGGAGCATGACCAATTTTTAGCATTGAGCCACCTCTAGAGGCACACACCAGTTGTCAAAGGTGGTTACAAATCAACCAACCTTCTGATCTGCCCCCATCAATAAACCTACACCAGTTTTAGTGGCGCACAATTTGGATTTGGCCATGCGCCACTGATAGCGGCGCATAACGCTCAAAATCAGTTATGAATCAACCAGCCTCGTATCTAGACTTTTTTCAAGCCCTCATTAAATCCCCCCTGTGCCACTCTTAGTGGCGCACGGCCAAGATCAAGGCATGTGCCACTAGGAGTGGTGCACAACCTCCTTACTTTTGTACTATAAATACAAACCTCCCCTCTAACTGTTTTGGATCAAAAAATTATCCAAAAACTCTCCCCCTCTATTCTAAATAGCTCCCGAAGCCCATTCTCTCTCTCTCTCTCTCTCTCTCTCTCTCTCAGTCCTGTTAACCAAGTCTAAATCTAAACTTCTGAAGCCCTAGCTTTCGAGCTCCATCGAAGGTTCGCCCCGATGCCCAGAAGCTCCTGAAGTCTTCCCAAGTCCAAGGCTCGAGCCTCCAGAAGAAACGAGACAAGGTAAATCTCCCGTTTACTTTCTGTATTCCCCTACTCTTTCTTTTTCCTCCGAACCCCCTTGGGTTCTTCTTTTTTTTAATCCCCTATCTCTAAACCCCCCTTTCTTGTATGCTTGGAACAAGAGGACGTTAAGCCCATGTCGAGAGCAAACAAGAGGAGACTACCGATCGAGACTCTTTTATTGGCCCTCACTTGCTTCACGGCATGGCCTTAGGGCCCTATTGCAATGTGGTGATACCTAGCCTTGTATGTTTCATGCCATTATTATCATTGTCATGCATTTGCATTCTCACCATGCCTTTACCCCTTAAAATCATTTTCATAGTAGCTTTCTCAAAACCATTATTCTAAGCGGATCCTAACCCGTTATGGTTAGGGTTCTCCTTGAAAAGTGTGACATTTTTAAATGGCTCCTATTAGCCTATATTTGTTTCTTTTCAAAAATGCGATCTCAAAATGATCCTAGTCTTTTCATGATTAGGGTTGTTTCAAGAAAAGTGTGACATTCAAAAGGACTCGAAAGGTTTACTTTTTTGGCTTCGTGTCTTTATTGTTTTCAAAGCCACTAGCCTAAAGTGATTCTAGCCTTTTAATGGCTAGAGTGGCTTTAGGCAAAGTGTGATATTCATTTAGATGTTCAAAATCCAAGTTAGGGTTTTGGGCCCTAAAATATGGTTTCAAAAGACTCGATTTTTGAACCATTTACAAAACTTACATTTGTTGAACCCTAGAAGTCCAATTATAGGAAAATCCTGTTTTTGCTAACTTGGAAACCTTCCATTTTTAAGCCAAAATCATACCTTTTTCAAACCCTCAAATTCCTGAATTTCCAAATCAATCAAAACTTCCCTTTTCCAAACTTTCCATTTTTAATCAATCGAATCAAAACCTTTCATTTCAAATCCCTCAACTCACTCCTTTTCAAACCTTCCAAGTTTAAAACCTAAATCAACTCCTCCCGTTTTAAAAACAATCCATACTTGCCTTTTTCAAGCAAATCAAATCTTTTTCAAAATGGAAATAAAACCTTTTTAAATCTTTTCAAACCCTTTTAAATCTTCCAAATCCTTTTCAATTCTTTCCGAAAGGAAATAAATCAAATCTTATCCAAAAAGGAAATAAAATCTTTTTAAAATTTTAAAATCTAATCTTTTAAAATCAAATCAAATCAAATCTTTTCAAATCAAGTCAATATTTTCAAATCAAATCCAATCGTCCTGAAAAGAAAGCATTTCAAAATCAAACCGTCCTAAAAAGGAAACATTTTCAAAATCCAATATTCCGGAAAAGGAAATCTTTCAAAATCAAATTTTCCTGAAAATAAAACTTTCTAAAAATAGAAACCCATTTCAAAATTTCAACTCATTTGGACTCTTATCCTCACTACGGCTGACCTAATCCTCTTTAAGAAGATACGTAGGCAGCCCTTCATGGAGTGCGGTCATAACCTTTTCCAAACTTCCAATTCTATATCCATTTTCAAACTCAATTCCATCTTTCAAGCTCTTCCTCAAACTTTATTTTCAAATGTTTTCTAACTAGATAGCATTAAATATAGGTAACCAGTGAGTCATAGTTCGGTAAGTAAAAGGTGAATAGACATATAGGTACCGCAAGGGTGGGATAGGATGATAGTCTTAGGATATATTCTTTACACGTAACCAACACCCGGACTTAAGAATTTTTGTTTCAAAGACCAAAACTGGAGTCAATTTTCAAATGGGTTTTCCAACATTTTTAGGGTTGTCAAACAACGCTACCTCCTAAAACCCTCTCATAAGGACATTTTTTTTTTCAAAAATACTTTCCAAAACCTAACTTCAACTCTTGGGTTGTACTTTGTGTAGATGACCTAGCATATCTTTAAATATGTTAGGTGGTGACTCCAAAGACCTTTTCAAAATGCTCTAATCAATTCCATTCAAACCCCGTAAAATTCATCCTTCTAGGAGGATGTGTTCTAATTAGAGAGCACTACACCTTTTCACCCGAGCCAAGAGGGTGCAGTAGCTAAAAACGGGGCGCGACAGCTTGGCAACTCCACTGGGGATAATTAGAGGGTTAGGCCTATGTCATGTAATCACCCTTCACTCACCTTAAGCTCACCGGTTGCCTTGTTTAGTTATATCCACTTTCTAAAGTATTTAAAATTCAAAATTTTCAAAATGATCTTTGTTTTGCAAAAAGTCAAACATTGCATTCATTACATGCTCTTGCATTGTTCATACATACTTTATTTTGCATTTGAGTTTCTTGAAAAGCACTAACTCTATGCATTTGTTTTGTAGGTGGACTTTGTTCACATTTTAATTTATGCTTATAAAATACCATGTTTGTTATGTATGACAGGATGTATAGGAGTTGTTAGGCTCTTTCCTCCAATTTTCAAAATCACACACACACTTACATATGCATCTTTATGGAATATTGACCCTGGTTATTACCTTCTAGTTAGAAGGGGGAATAGTACATTGACTGTTGGTGGTAGGTAGATGTGTCGCCTAACCAACGGTCTTTAGATAGTTTCCCTGCTCAGATCACCAACCTATAATAGCACCACCCTGGAAAGTGGGCCTAGGTTTGAAGATCTGGGAGCCGAGCTTTTTAGGAAGTATTAGTAGCCCTCAACCTTATGTTCATAGCACCCATGCATAGCCAAACCTCTGCCCAATTTAAGGTATATGACTTTTTCAAAAACCAAGGAGAAAAGAGCGACCGCTTTTCAATTTCCCTACTCCTATTGTTATTATGCTTACATACGAGAATGCTTTACTATCAATATCTTGTTATTCATGTTATTAAACTGTTCGTGCATATGTAATCATCCTAAGGCAAGAGTTCCAAAGTAAATCAAGCCACTTGCATTCCGTGCATATGATCAACCTCCTAGAGAACGGCCCACAAATCAATCTCAAATCATAAGCCTACCCAATTCTTAAGGGTTCCAAACCCTAAGGATCATGGCAGCATCTAAGAGTCATTTTATAAGAGGGGCCCCAATCCCTCTCGCTTAAGGAGATGAGATTGCCACAAGGTAAGGGGCAATCCGAAGATAAGCTCATTCAACGACCTCCTAATATTAACAAGGCGAAACTGAAGAATCGAAAAGTAGTTTAGGCAGATAGGTGGAAAGTCCCATGCAAAGTGTTCCCTTCCCCCAAATCTATGTAATTTTAGCTTTCTATTTCAAAAGAAATAAAATTGCTCTTTCTATTTCCCTTGAATGAATGGATGTGTAGAATGAATGAAACAGACATATGTATGGTATCTACATACACGGGCAATCTCCTATCTCCAAAATGAGCCTTAGCATCATACCTAAATCCTGACAAACAAGGACACCTCTAGGGCATACATTGCATAAATGCTTTTCAAGGACAAATACTAACTTTTCCCTTGTTATCTGCTTTTTTTTTTTTTTTTTGCTCTCTCTTTCTCTCATTCCACAAGAATTAAAAACACATTCAACTCACCATTGCTCTGAAAGGAAGGAAAGGAAAAGACCCGACACTGTCTGCCCCCCAAGAATCAATCATCACAAAGCACAAAACATCATTGATGGCCAACGGAGTAGACGCCACCGCTAATTGGTCAATTAAAGAATTCATGGAGGAGGTCCCTATTGTTGATGGGTGGGGAGAAGAATTCCTGCACCCCAGATATGCTGAGTCTGAAGCCCTTCTGGCCAAGAATCTCTGGCCCACAACTGAGTATGACTACAAAGATATGGGTTGGGGGTTGGTTGAGACAAAGTTGCCAATGACACCATTCGATTTTACAGAGGACGATCTTGCTTGTTTATTCATGAAATACAAAGAAATGGAGGAAAAAGAGATCAATGACCACACCAATCTCAACCACCCCTTGGAAGATTTATCCATCCACCTGCACTTAATGAGTTTGACACTGAAGAGGTTGGCACAATTGCCAAACCCTACTAAGGGTTGTTAAGGAAGGGATGTTTTCCAAAATTCATCCACTTTCTTTTTATGCTTTTACATTTCTTGTCGTTAATTTGCCTGTTTCATTTAATAAACTCATGCCCCGTTAAAGCTTGTTGAATGAGATAATAGCAATTTTCTTATATATTCTTATGAATGGTGAAGTGCTTCTAGGAAATTACATTTCAACCAATAACCCTGTTTGGTGGGTGTGATAGCATTAGCAGCCCATCCAAAGCAAGAAATCCTTGAAAATAGAGAGAAAGCAAATCCTACTTGAGAATGTGAAGTTTACCTAAAAAAACAACATTTGAATGGCATCTGAGCTAAGTGATGGGTAGCCGAGCTATCAAAAAGAAGAGGAGCCATTGTTCTATCCTCCTACAAAAAGCAAATGATTCCCTTTGCAATAACCCACTAGAGCCGAAGGCATTTCTTGGTCAAGAACCCGAACTAGAGTTGCTTCTTGCATACTGAAGCAAATACCGGCAATGAATGAGCTCATACATCAACAGTTTCCATCCGAAAGACATTATTGAAACTTTGAACTGAGCTTTATAGACTAAGCAATTTTACTTGAATGAAGTGAGGCCCTCATTTCTTCTACCATACAGTCAAAAGATGACCATTGCAAAGCCCATTTGAGCTATTTGCATTCCTTTTCAAAAAATCAAACCAATGATCACTGTCCACATTGGGTTAAGGTAAAGACATGGGTACATCTCTCAAAGTCGAGAAGACAAAGTGAATGGTAGAAAGTAAGCATGAGATTAGCTGTCAAAAAAAATAAAAAAAATAAAAAAACATGCAAATACAAGTACCATGTAAAGATCCTAATAAAGGATAAGAGAATTACAAGAAAGACAGTTTTATCAAAATGCTCAAAAAGCAACAAGGAATGCTTAACAAAAGTGATCTTGGTTTCTCATCAACCAAGTAGATAGGATTTTGAGCTTTTATCCCTCCTTTCACACATCCCATGACCTGGCCTACATTACGGTCCATAGGAAAGTCCTCTCAGATCAAGGAAAAATTGCTTAGTCTAAATAAGCTCAAACAAAGTGACAGTAATACATGGATAGGATGGCATTCACAGGGGCAAATTTCATTACCAAGAGTAGCTCTAGTCTTCTGCAACCTTAGTTGAAGATAATAGCGTTATACTTACAAACCTTTTCATTTAAGCCCGTGAACCCAATCTACATTATGGTCCAAGAAGAAGTCCACTCAGATTGAAGGCTTAGCCGCCTATCGTTATGCTAAGGTCATGAAGGTTGTTGCTCGAGCCATATCCCGAAAGGTCGAGAGTTTAGCCATCCCTAAACACTAACCCTCTGAGAGGCAGCATCAAGGGTATCACTGCTAGGATAGTGCGAAATGCTATTACATTATAGCCAAAAAGGAGATAGAGGATGAAGGGGCAAAAATCCCAACATAAAGGATACCCCCATTTTCAAGAATATAAGTTTGGGGCGTTCAAAAAGGATTTTACTCTCACAAGTGCACATTCATGTTATTTGCATCCCCATTTACTAAATATTTCAGTATGAGCTTCGCATACATTCAAGAAAGCCTCTTGCATATGTAATCCAATCATCCTATGAACATCAGCATATCCATCCTGTTTTAAGGTTACAATATCAAAATCAAAGCGCATAAAATAAAAATCGTCTGACAAAGTCTAAAATGTGCAGATACTCAAGCAAATCATGATGGGGGTGAATCCAAATCAAAGTTGCCCCAGTTAGCTAGATCAGGAAGAGACAAATCAGGGGCAACCTTTGAGCCACTGGCTCCCTACAAGAGAACTAGAAAAGCCAAGTCAATACAGGTGATAGATAAATACAGCTACTATGAATGCAAAAAATTAAAAAGAAGAGAAAACAAAATGGGCTCACCAGATTACCACCCATCTGGGCTAACCAGGCAGATAAGGCAGCCACCTCTGCATGATACCGATCCTGCTCACCCCGATACTGCTCACGCTCGGCCTCATACTGGTCACGTTCTGCCTAGAACTGATCCTTCTGGTCCCTCATGGCTGCAAACTCCACTGAAGGCACATAACCCTACGAACGGTGCCATAAATCCACCACCCCATAGCCTATGACCACACTTCGTACCACTATATCAAAGGAAGTCAAACCTCCTATGGATCTCTTAGCAAAATAGGCCGTATAATCAACATCTGGCAGAAGTAATGAGGTAGCACCTGGTTGGGGCTCAATCAATGGTATAGTAGTATCCCCACAAAGAAACCCATACATGTACTCGGGAGGAACATCAACAGCCCGAAACTCCTCATGAAACTGGTGCTAATGTCTCTCTTCTAAATATGTCTCCCAAGACTTAACCCCTACAAATGAGACTCTAGACAAAGTTATCGGGACAAGATACCTCACAGTCTCATACTACTCAGAACCAGTGAAAGGTCTCCATGTCACGTCATCTGGTACCAACAACTTTAAGTTCGCTTGAATAGTGAAAAAATCTATGATCTTAGAACGATGGTCAACTTAATGACGCGACTACCTCAAAGCCCCCAGATAAGAGTCAACCATACAGACCGAAGGACAGCGAACGGGTAGGTACTCGTAACTCCACCAAATCAAGAAAAGCCATAAGCCAGTCATACTGCTCTAACAGGCCGAAGTCCTCCATTATATACTCCCAAGGAAGTATGCAAAGGTGAAAGATTCCCAGTCTACACCCGTCAGGGCATCTAGATCAACCACTAAACTCACCAATGGAAGATGGATGGTGGACCTGTTGTTGTTGTAAAAACAACTAAATACTGCAAATAACACTAACCGGCACCTCATAATGGCCCAGCGGGCTAGTGGGGGCTCAATATTGAAATCCAAAATATGTCGGCAGGGAAGGGTAGCAAGGAATGACGGCCCTATAAAAGGTGGTATATCCAGCAAATGACAAACTTCGGTCACGTCAACTGGCATCAGCTCAATCCGGTGACCTGTATAGGATAGTTCAATAATGATTGCCCAGTTTAATGCGGTAAGCCTAAGCTCAAAGCCAACAAAATGGAATGTCCTAGTCTTCCCAAACCACCTCTCAACCAATGCACGAACCATTTGATGATCCAACCAATCCATCTGAAGCTGCATGAAAGAACTGAATCCTATGTCAACTAAGAAGGTCTGGTAAGATGCAGCAGCTGATCTCATTGCCTCAAGAACCAGATGGAATGCCCCTCTGAAGGTGGAATGTCTCTGAGGAACCATCTATTAGCAAACATAAGCACTAGGATGGTAGGCTAGGTCACCCAAAGGCGAGATGTTGGCTACCACCAAATCATCCAAAGTACGATTAGAACGTCTAATCCTGACACTCGCCCTCCTATAACCTGTAAGAAGGTCCTCCAGCCCCTATGCCTCGTCACTATCATCGCTACTGCTCTCCTTAATGTCAAGCTTAAAGGGTGGCTCATTGGCCGTCCGGCTACTGCTAATGGCTACCCGACTGGTCGCCTACCGATTGCTCTCAGAACGAGAACTACTCCTACTAGCCTCTCTAGTGTTTGGATCCCCTTGAACAACTTGCCAAGTCGGCATCTCCTCTCGAATCTACCCTCACCTGCATCAGCCACTCTAGAAAAAGAGAAGAAAGAAAAGAAACATGTTAAGATCTATCAGTCAGCAATATGAATAATGGCAAAGGAAAAGAAAAGAAAAGAAAAGAAAAGAATGCGGAAAGAAAAAGGAACAGGGGCAGGAAATGCTTCAAGTTTCCCAAATAATTTCTCAACTTTAATATCCCTATTCTACAAATTTTTTATCCTCAGAAAAGTTATTTTCAAAATCACTCCTGGTTTTCTAAACTTTTTCTCCTTAAAAAAGTTGTTTTCAAGATCATTCCTGGTTTTATATAATTTTTTATCATTCCTGGTTTTATATAATTTTTATCTTCAGAAAAGTTGTTTTCAAAAAGCACTCCCGGTTTTATAAACTTTTTATCCTCAAAAAAGTTATTTTCAAAATCACTACCGGTTTTCTACACCTTTTACCCTAAAAAAAAGTTGGTTTCAAAATCACTCTCGGTTTTTTTAACTTTTTCCTCAAAAAGTTCAAAACAATCTCAAACTCGGTTTCCTAACTTTTTCATAAAAAAGTTTATCTCAAAATAACTTTTGGTTTTCTAACTTTTTCCTTCAAAAAGTTTATTTTAAAAGCAATCCCAGTTTTTTAAACTTTTATCCTCAAAAAGTTGGTTTCAATTTTAATCACGGTTTTCTAAACTTTTTCTCCTCAAAAAGTTATTTTCAAAATCATTCCTGGCTTTCTAAGAATTGTTTCCAAAATCAACGGGTCTTCTAAACTTTTATCCTCAAAAAGCTGGCTTCAAATCAATCTCGATTTTCTAACTTTTTCCTCAAAAAGTTCAAATCAATTTTAATCTCGATTTCTCAAAAAACTTTTTTCGGGCCTAAAGCTCAAGTTTTCAAAAAGCTTTCCCCTCCAAAAAAGGATGGTTTTTTAAGGCTTTTCCTCAAAAGCCCGGGTCCTATGGTTTTCTTCGGCTTTCCCTCAAAAGTCTTAGTTTGAATAGTTTTTAAGGCTTTCCCTTCAAAAGCCTATCCCTATCCCTCTCCCTATCCTAACAAACCCCTTTTTTTTAATGTTCCCTAAACCTTTTTTTTCCACAAAAATTCCAAGTGCAAATTTTCTAAATAATCCGGTAGAGTCCCATTTATAAAAGACCTCTACAATGCCACACAACCGCAAACTTACAACGTCACTAAACACGTAATACCTTGCCACCTACCCAACATGAGGCGTAGACGGGCAAACACCAATTTTTCCTAAAATTTTGAGGCTATTTCATCACTTTTTTTCAAACACCTTCAAACGAGTTCACAAGTTTTTCAAAAACATACACAAAATGTTTCAAAAATATTCTTAGAATTTTCTAGCAACAATCCAACATTCCCGGGATTTATTTCTCAATTTTCTCCAATTTTCACATTTGTCAACCTTTTTCTAATTTTTAAAAAATCAAAAAATACAATTATTTTTAGAAAATTACAAAACTGCACACGGTTGCTCAAAACAATTTTTTAAGGCATCCTACACAAAAATATTGCAGGAAAATGCATTACCCAGTGCCTAAATCGCTAGTTTTTCTAAGCTTTAGAAAACCCCTTTCGCTAAATATGGCAATCTACACAAACTCACTCAAATGATCACCAAAATGCAAAAACGACTCCATAGGTGCATTCAAAACATTCAAAAACCTCAATTTCCACTATACACGTGCTTCAAATGGAAATCTACGCATCAAAATCAACCAAAAACAAGAAAACTCACTTTTTGAAATTTTTCGTTGATTTCTTCTTTTTCGGCGACTTTTCGACGATGACATCACTTCTTGGTGGCTCCCCAACGTTCCACAAACACTCCCTCACAATTCCCAAGAAAAATCTCAGAAAGAGTTTTGGAGAGAAACCTCAAAAATAGCATAAAACCACATAAAAACCCTTAAACCCATAGCTGCTGCTTTAAAAAGCCCTGCAGGCTGTGCGCCACTTACAAACAAATTGAACCCTGGCGCCACTAAGAGTGGCGCACAGCCTAGGTTGGGCCCGCCTAAACCAGTTTTAAATGGCCTCTTGACCCTATTTTCAAGCTTCAATAGCCAGTTTTCAAAATTTCAAAACTTTGGTCCCTCTGACCGCCTCATGACCTTCATTGGGTACTTACTTTATCATTTTTTTGCCTTAGACAGGTAAAAACAAAAAAAGAGAGGCAGCTGTTAGCACCCTATTTTGGCCACTCAGCAATCTCCGGCTTGAGTGAAAGCACCTCCAAACCAACACAAGTATACTCAAGGCCGAACAGGCTTTCTAGATCTAGTCCAATCAAACAATCGCTTCACGAGCCCGTTGGGTCTGTTAGAGGCAAAATGATCAAAATGCCCCTGTTGTATTAGTTAGTCAAATCCAAATCGGCACGTCTGCCATAAGACTGTCAGTCCATTCAAATTCAAAGTCAAATCCATTTGTTCCGTCATTAGAGAAAGTTGATCTTCCATTGACGGTAGGTCCATTTAACCCAGTACAGCACAATTACCGAGAAAGTTTATTCCCCGAATCAGTAAAGCCCTTTTCACACTCTTCTTCAAAAAGTACCTAAGTCTCCGAAATGGAAGAGCGGTTCACTTTTGGCGCCTACTAGCTTGCCAATGTAGAATGACCACTAATTTGACACATTCTTTGAGAAAGCACAAACCCCTCCAGAACGGAAGATCGTCCAAGTTTGGCATGTTCGTTGAGAAAGCACAAACCCCCTAAGAATGGAAGACCGTCCCAGTCCAACACAACCTTCGAGAAAGTTTATCCCTCAAGGCTGTAACACCCTTTCAAACCTATCCACCGAGAAAGTACCAATTCCTTAGATAGAAGTCCAAACCAGATCCAAACCGGTTAACACCGACGCCTGCTAGCCTGTCTTGGTAAAAAATAACCATTTTGCCCTCAGCGAGCCCAGCACACTCTTTGAGAAAGTACCAAGTCCTCAAAATAGTAAGACCACCTTCCAAAGCTATCCCTAGACGATTTGGCATGTCCAGTGCCATCCAGTCAACCCCAATCCTTTCCCGGAGGTTTCCCGATCAAAATGACCATTTTGCCCTTAGGCATCCAAATGCCCTAGGAAACCACACCGGCTCTAGGTATTAAACCAACAACACCCCAGTCAATCTTGGTAAACCCCAGTCAACTCTGGTCAACCTAGTCATTCTTGGTGAACCCTAGAACTGCCGTGATAAGGTAACCGTGATCCGGTTACTCTATTCAACCATACCAGCTCTGGGAATCAAACCGACAACCTCCGGGACATTGTCTAAAGTGTCCCCTTCAATTTTTGGTCAGGTCTCGGTGCCTAGCACTTTCTTTTTTCAAACCAGAACCTCCCTACTCCACTCCCCATGTCTAGCTTTTTTTAAGCCTTCATTAAATCCCCCCTGCGCCACTCTCAGTGGCACACGGCCAAGATCAAGGCATGCTCCACTAGGAGTGGCGCACAACCTGCCTACTTTTGCACTATAAATACAAACCTCTCCCCTCACTATTTTGGGTCAAATAAATTATCCAGAAATTCTTTCCTTCTATTCCAGACAACTCCCGGAGCCCACACTCTCTTTCTCTCAAAGTCCTGTTGATCGAATTCGAGTCCGAACTTTTAAAGCCCTAGCTTCCAAGCTCCACTAAAGGTTTGCCCCACTTCTCGGAAGCTCCCGAAGTCTTCCGAAGTCTAAGGCCCTAGCCCCCATCAAAGAAAGAAGAAATGAGATAAGGTAAATCCCCTGTTAACTTTTCATATTTCCCCACTCTCTCTTCTTCCTCCGAACCCACTTGGATTCTTTTATTTTTTAATCCCCTATCTCTAAACCCCCTTTTCTTGCATGCTTGGAACAAGAGGACATAAAGTCCATATCGAGAGTGAACAAGAGGAGATTACCGGTCGGGACTCTATTCTTGGCCCTCACTTGCTTCACAACATGGCCTAGGGCCCTCTTGCAATATGGTGATACCTAGCTTTGTATGTTTCATGCAGATATTATCATTGTCATGCATTTGCAATCTCGCCATGCCATTACCCCTTAAAATCATTTTCAAAGTAGCTTTCTCAAAACCACTATTATAAGCGAATCCTAACCCTTTATGGTTAGGGTTCTCTTAGAAGAGTTTGACATTTTTAAATGGCTCATGTTAGCCTGCATTTGTTACCTTTCAAAAACACAGCCTCAGAATGATCCTAGGTTTTTTATGAGTAAGGTTGTTTCGAGAAAAGTGTGACATTCAAGAGGACCCGAAAGGTCTACATTTTTGGCTCCGTGCCTTTATTTTTTTTCAAAGTCATAAGCCCTAAAGCGATTCTAGCCTTTCAATGGCTACAATGGCTTTAGGCAAAGTGCGATATTCGTTTGAATGTTTAAAATCCAAGTTAGGGTTTCAGATCCTAAAACATGTTTTCAAAAGACTCAGTTTTCAAACCATTTACAAAACTCGCATTTGTTGAACCTTAGAAGTGTGTACCTGCAAATTCTATTTGACTGCATTACACTCCTATTAAAACTGAAAAACCCAAACCACATGAATTCTACATCTAAAATAAAATTCTTTTTGAACCCGATCTATTCATATGTCCAAAACTATGTGTCAAGGAAAAATCGACCTCCCAAAAAAAAAAAAAAAAAAAGGTTCCGAAACGCAATATACCTAACAAATTCGCACCAAAATTCACCCTAACTTTAAACTGGGTTTTCTCTCTCATTTCTCAACGGATTTTGACGAATCAAGTGTCTAAAACTATCTACTTTTCGAGCCCAATCCCCTCATGATCTTGAAACTCAATTCTATGGAGATTTGGCCTCCCAAAAAGCCTTTGGAAGTCGCTGTACTTGATGATTTCTGAACCAGAATTTTTTCCAACTTCGGATTGAGTTTTCTTTCTCAATTCTTAGCAAAATGAAATGAAACATGAGTCTAAGTTGATTAAATTTTTGAGAGCTCTCTACCTATGGTCTCAGAATGATCATTCAATAAGATTTTGAGGTTCCAATCTCATCCATTTCGGATTGAGGTTCTACTTCGTCTCGCATTAGATTTATTAAACTGGTAACCTTTGAGAACATTCTAAATAATGTTTCCAAACCTCGAGTCTTCTTCCGGGACATTCTGAGTTCGTCCCGGCAACCCTAATGGCCCGGTTAACCCTTCTAACAAATCTTGTCATCATTTTTCAAGTCCTTTGTCCCCAAGATATTATTCTAAGGGTTCCTATCCCTTTCCGGCTCTCTGGGTCATTCCCGACCCCTACAATTCATCCTCGAACCTTCCGGAGTCACTCCTAGAGAAGCCAGGCTAAAAATTACATGGTAGTCACTAGTACAGGCACCTAAATCTTCTAAAGATATGTTGCTTGCCGACCTTAAATATTTTCTAAATGGCTGGCGCCACTAGTAGTGGCGCCAAGCCAAAACATGACCTGGCGCCAGGGTAAATTTTGGCCTGACGTCACTACAACAGGCGCTAGTGCATTCCTCTCTCTATAAATACAAAGCCTCTTTTAGCGTGAAAAGGGTTCGCAAACTCAGTCTAAAAACCCTACTCTTCGATATACAGAGCCCGTAGCCACTCTAAACCCTAGTCTTCTTTTGGTTTTCCAAACCCTAGCCCCCATACATAAACCCTAGCCTCCTATACCCTCATACATACTCACATACACTCATACACTAGCCTCCAAAGCATCCATTAAAGACTTAAAGTGCTTCAAACTGAAACTCTCGACGATCGAGACGAAGACTGAAGCGAAGACCGAAGCAAAGCAAGAAAAGCAAAGCGCGCAAAGCAAAGCGAAATAAACAAGACACAAGGTAGGCTTTCTCTTTAAGTTTATGCATCTTCCCCCTCTCTTCTCTCTCCTAACCCACTTGGGTTTTCTTCTATTTTAATCCCCCATCTTCTTTCCTCCCTTGCTTGTATGCTTGAAACAAGGGACTTCCCGGTCCATATGTAGGATTAGGCTATTGGAAGGTTATCGTGTCAAGGGCTTTTTTTTAGTCTAACTGGGGACCACGTGGGTTCGGCCTCCTTGATTATGTGGTGAAACCTTTAACCTTGTATGTTCATGACCCCAACTTGCAATGTGCATATCATGATCTTGCATTATTCCAAAATTCATTTTCAAACTCGTTTTCAAAAGCTTGCGTCAAAATTGTTTTCAAAACTCTCATCAAAGTTTTCTTTTTCAAAACTTGTTTTTAAAATCACAATCTTAAGGTGATTCTAGCCTTTCGATGGTTAAGATTACTTTAGGAGTGTGTTACATTTAAAGTGACCAATATGGTCCATATTTTCAAAATCATTGTTTTCAAAACCACTATCTTAAAGTGGTTCTAACTTTCTTATGGTTAGAATCGCTTTGGGAAAGTGTGATATTTTATAAACTTTCTAAAACGCTCTTTTTAAATCTTTCCTTCTAAAAAATCCATTTTTCAACTTGCTTTCTAAAAACGCTCCCTAAGATTCCTTCCCAGAAAAAACTCTTTTCAAACTCCTTTCCAAAATGCTCTCATTTCAAAATTCGCTTTCCAATAAAAACCCTTTTTAAGATCTCCTTCCAAAACCTTTCTTTCCAAAAACTCTCTCAAAGTTTTACTTTCCAAAATCCCTATTGAAAAACTCTCTTTTCAACACACTTTCTAAAAACTTCTCTCTAGAATTTCCTTCCAAAAATCTCCCTTTCTAAAAACTCACTTTCCAAGATCTTCTTTCTTAGAGCCTAAGTCAAGCCTTAGAACCCACAATTAGGAAACCCTAATTTCCTTTCCCAAAAACATGATTTTCGATCTTGCCTTAAAACCTAGGTTTCCAAAATCTCCTTTTTTACATCTAAACCATAAGTTTCCAAAACTCCTTTTTCTACATCAAAACTATAGTCTTCCAAATCTAGGATTTCTAAAACTTCCCCTTGCCAAATCTATGCCAAATCCAATCTTCCCTTTAGGAAATCAGATCCAATCTTCTCGTTTAAGAGACTAAGTACAATATTCCGTTTTTGGAAACAAAATCATATCACCTCTTTAGAAACAAAATCCAATCTTTTGTTTTAGGAAATAGGAATCTCAATCCTTCCTAGTCTAAATATTTCCTAATTGAAATCCTTCCTAATCTCGTACTTTCCTAAACCTTAAGTTTCCTAAACTTAAACATTTAAATATTTCCTTAAACTTTAAGCCTCCCAATCTTTCCTAATTCAACCCTTTTCTAATTCCATACCTTTCCAAATTTCGACTTTCCCAATCCAAATCTAAGTTTTCAAATCTTTCTTAAACTCAAACTTTTCCTAAATCTCAATAATTTCTAAAACCTAAACTTTGAATACTTCTAAAATTCTAAACTTCAAATCTTTCCAAATCTAAAACTTTTCTAAACTCAAAACTTTCTTACTTTCAAAACTTCCCTATTTCAAACCTTTTTAAATTTCAAAGTTTCCAACTTCAAAACCTTCTTAAAACGAAACATTTCCTATTTCAAAACATTTCTTAAAATGAAAGTTTCTTAATCCAAAACTTTCCTAAGTTGAAACTTTCTTATTTCAAAACATTCCTAAACTAAAACTTTCCTAAAATAGAACTTTCCTAAAATGAAACTTTCCTAAAATAAAAATTTCCAAATCGAAATATTTCCTAAAATGACGCTTTCCTAAAATGAAACTTTTCTAAATTGAAACTTTCCTAAAACGAAACTTCCCTACTTTGAAACTTTCCTAAATTCGAATCTTTCTAAATCCAATCTTTCCCAAATCTTCCAAGCCCAACGTTCAAGTCAAATCTTTCTCTCAAGTCCCAATCCTATCTTCCTAAGTCTAGTTTTCTTAAATCTCTATCTTTCTAAATCAAAGTCCAATCTTTTCCATTTCAGATTTTAATCTTCTATTCTAAATTCAAATCAAATCTAAATTCCAATTCAATTTTTTTTTTCCAATCAAACTTTCTATTTTCTATCGGACTCTTGTTTGAACTACGACTGACCTGATTCCTCAAAAAGGATATGTAGGCAATCCTCATGGGTGCGGTCACAACCTTTTTTAAGTTTCTAATTCCATGATATATTTCAAACTTTCAATTCCAAATTTCTATTTTTAAATCTCTATTTTCAATCTCCAAAACTTTCTTTCAAAATCAAATCTCTCTTCAAATCTCTTTTCTAAAATCAAATCCATTTCTTTTCAAATCTCTTTCCAAATCTATTTTTCAGACTTTCTTTTTCTTGCACTTGCACATCATGTATCATGTCAATTTCTTTTCAAAAATTATTTTCTAAAGTGGATAGGATTGGACATTTGTTAGTTAAAGACTCTCATAGGTGAATCTAGGATGAATAGACATGTAGGTACCACAAGGACAGGGTAGGGTGATGACTTAGTGCGTCTTCCCTACATGTAACCAACCTCCGAACCTAAGATCACTGATTTCGAAAGACCAAAATGGAGTTATTTTCAAAAAAATGGCTTAAATGTTTTCTAAAGGTTGTCAAACAACCTGTTTTCTTAA
The DNA here is from genome assembly GCA_033060915.1 of Euryodendron excelsum. Lineage (NCBI taxonomy): Eukaryota > Viridiplantae > Streptophyta > Magnoliopsida > Ericales > Pentaphylacaceae > Euryodendron > Euryodendron excelsum. The sequence continues at coordinate 44,759,268 of CM065381.1, read as the reverse complement.
AAACCCTCTCTTGAGGTAGTATTTTCAAAACCGTTTTTAAAAATCCTAAGTGTAGTCTTCGGATTGTGCTTAGTTTTTGGGTGACCTAAGTCACCTTAATCAAGTTAGGTGGTGACTCTAAATTGTTTTCAAAAGCCCTTTATTCAAATCTATTTTCAATTCAAACCTAGTCGCACTCATTCTTCTAGGAGGGTGAGTTCTAACGAGAGAGTACAGTATTTTTTCCACTTGTGTGTGTATTCCTCAAGTGCAAAAAATCTGGGTGCGACAGCTACCTAAGGCCGCATTACATAAACCAGTTGAATACCTGTGCATAATCATTTAAAATGATACATAAATGCGGAAATAAGATTTATATAGTTTGAAACATAACTCATATCATACATGGCAGAGCTATGCCTAATCCAAAACATAAACATACATATGGGCCTATTCGAGGCCTCCACAATTATATCATTTATAACATTACAAGCATTAGGGTCTAGCCCAAATACATGTAATATAACATAGGCCTGTGGGCCGTAGCTTAAAATCCACATATGGCCTCCTCCTAGGGCCTCTTGGATTGGCTACCTGAAAACATTTGAGAAAACGTAAGCTCATACTTAAGTGAATAATAATGATGCACAAGTACGAAAATACCATGGACTAGCATTTATATCTAATGTATAAAATAATAGATAAACATTTATGCATATAGAGCATGAACTTGAAGACGTGAAAGCATAGGCTTGAGATCATAGATAGCATAAGTATCATATTGAAACATTATATAATTTCAAAACATAATATCATTTAAGAGAGATGCGTCATATATAACTTGTCATAAGCATTTAAACATATCTTGGTTTTTGTTCTAAAACATAAGTGTGTTACAACTCGACAAATGAGCTAGGCTCCATACTAACCCTTTTAGGTCACGCAAAGGCTCTTTAGGCCAGGGACGTCTCCCAACATATCGATAATTTATTTCACGTCCCCTATCGTAGGACTATCAGGTGAGTTTAAGGTCTTGCCATAAAAGACCTCGAGTTGGCACCATACATTTGAAACCTCACATCTCTTTCATTTAAACATTGTCATCCATCGGTTTTGATTCATAACATAAGTATAGCTTGCATGCATTTCAAGGTATGATATTTATACTTAAACATAAACATTGATGCATTGAAAACATATGAAAAACATTGCATGATATGTAGTTGAACTTAAAATATTTTGAAAGTAATAAGATTTTACTCATGGCATATCTTTACTCACCTTAATCCTCATGAAATATGATAAACAAAGGCGTTCCTACACATAGAGCACATAGAGACATCAAACATAAGACCCTAATGCAAAGCAAGAACATAAAAATTGAGGTTTAAACATTGATCCCACATTCTAGGGTAGTTTTATTTGAAAATAGGCTTAAAAACCTTTAATTTGATAAGTCATGGGTCATAAATATATTTTGGATGAAGAAGTTATGTCCTATAGAAAATGGACTAAAATTCTAGAAGAACAATGTTACTGACAGAATTTTGGGTCAACTTCAAAATTTAATAACTCTCAATCTATAAGTAATTAGAGTACCAACTTTATATGAGTACAACGGTCTATGAGTCTACTTTCTAATGCTTCAAACGGTGCACCAATTCAAGTTTTCTAGAGCAAGTTATGCTGGTTTTAGTAAATAGTGTTGGAGCTAAAAAAGTGAAACTTGGAACCCTATGGACAAAAGGGTCGACTCTTGAGGCAAAGGAGTCGACTCTTGAGCTGAAGAAATGAATCTGGGAGCTCTTTGGACAAAAGAGTCGACTCTTAAGGCAAAGGGGTTGACTCCTGATTGGAAGAAACCCATATTTCAAACCCAAAAACCCCCAAACCTCACTCAAACTAAAACCAAACTTCTTCAAACATTTTCCAAACTCTTCAAATGCTTCTAGGGTACAAAGATTGACCTAAGGAGACCACAATAACTCACGATGTGGCAAAATAAATAAGCCAATCAAAGGGGTCTAGGGTTTGAAATATCAAACCCAATATGTACAAATTTGGGGTTTTCAACACCAACTCCTAATTCATCAACATATGCTTACAAGCCTTCAAAATCTAAACAAATGGGACTCTAAAGAGTCTCCAAACACAACAACACATATATATTTACATACACAAGAAGTTAGGGTTCATACCTTTCTTTTAAGTTTTCTCAAGCTTCAACAATGGCTTTTTCCAACCTTCTTCCTCCTCTTCTCTCTCTCTTCACTTGTCTTCTTCTCTCCTCTTTCCTTCTTTTTCTTATTCTTCTTCTTCTTGGCAGGTGAGTGTGTGTATGGGTTTGCTACGGGTGTGTGTGTGTGTAATTAGGAGATACACATGGGAATTAATCTCATGTGTGGCACACATGAGGCACAACATAGGCCTTAATTTTTCAATATTGACTTCAAAATAAAATAAAAAATAATACAGGAGTTAAAATTTCACATTAATTCAAAAAATAAAGGTTCGAGGTATTACATCCTTCCCCCTTTATATAAGTTTGGTCCCTAAACTTAGCAGAAGCCATCACTCAAACAAAAAGGGATAACGCTCCCTGATCTCATCCTCACACTCTCAAGTAGACTCCTCCCATATGTGGTTCTGCCATAAAACTTGCACCAAAGGAATGAACTTATTCCTAAGAACTTGGTCACGGTGATCAAGAATCTTGATCGGGCTCTCAATGTAGCTCAAATCTTCATTCACAGCCAAAGAATAGTGATCAACCACGTGCGTTGGGTTGTAAACATACTTCCGTAGCATAGAAACATGAAAAACCTTATAAACTTGCGAAAGTTCCAGTGGAAGAGCAATATGGTAGGCAATGGGTCCAACAAATTGGAGATACCTTCAAGAACACATGGCCCCCTTCTTCAAGCTCTAAGTCCCATCTTCGCACGTCCACATAACTCTTTTGGTGACTTTGAGCAGTTTGTAGTCATTGCTAAATTACCTTAATCTTGTCGGTGGTTAGTTGCATAATCTCTAGCCTAAGAATCTTTCTCTCTAATCTCGGCCCAACAAATTGGAGATCTACCCTTCCTTTCGTAAAGTGCTTCATAAGGTGACATCCCGATGCTAGCGTGGAAGCTGTTATTGTAGGCAAATTTCACTATTGACAGATGATCCTCCCAACTTCCCTAAAAGTCGAGGACATATAACTATAACATGTCTTCTAAGGTCTGAATGGTCCTTTTTGATTGCCCATCTGTTTGTGGACGAATGGTTATGCTGAACTTCAATTTAATACCTAAAGCCCTTTGCAAACTCTTTCAAAATTTAGACACAAATTTCAGGTCTCGGTCTGACACTATTAAAACTGGCGTACTGTGCAATCGAACAATCTCTGCAATATAGAAGGTCGCATACTTCGATAAGGAGTACGTAGTTATCACTGGCAAGAAATGTGCAGACTTGGTGAGGTGATCAACAATAATCCAAATAGCATCATAACCCCGTGACAATCTTGGTAGTCCTACGATGAAATCTATGGTGATATGCGCCCACTTCCATTCCAGTATCGGTAAAGGTTACAGTAGTCCCACCGGCTTTTGATGTTTCACTTTGACTTGTTGACAATGTAGGCATCCTGTCATGAATTTAGCTATCTCCCTCTTCATTTCTAGCCACCAAAAAGTTTCTTTCAAATCTCGATACATTTTTGTGCTTCCTGAATGCGTAGTGAACTTCGTGTTGTGAGCTTCCTCCAAAACTCGCCTCTTGACCTCAATTATGTCTGTCACACATAAGCGGTCCTTCAACTTTAAAGCTCCATTCTGCAAGGTCAAGTCTGGCTTCGATTTTGTTCCCAACTCTTCATAGATCTTCCACAAGTATAGGTCTTCAGGCTATCTTTGCTTTACAATCACAATTAATGCTGGTTGGGCAATCATAGTGGTGAGCATCATATCCATGCCTAGCGCGACAATCTCATTCTCCGCTTTCTCCAATTCGATGAACAAGGGTCGTTGTGACGTAATCAGGCATGCTAGGTTGGCGGCAGTCTTCCAGCTCAAGGCATCGGCCACGACATTGGCCTTGCCCGGATGATATTGAATGAGGATATCGTAGTCCTTGATCAACTGGAGCCATTTTCTCTGTCTTATGTTTAGCTCCTTCTGTGTGAAAAAGTACTTTAAACTCTTATGATCGTTAAATATCTCACACATGACTCCGTACAAATAGTGGCGCCAAATCTTCAAAGCGAACACCACAGCTGCTAATTCAAGATCATAGGTCGGGTAGTTCTTCTCATGCGGTCTCAACTGTCTCGAGGCATATGCAATCACCTTTTTGTGTTGCATCAACACACATCCCAGTCCTTTATGCGAAGTATTGCTGAAGATGGAAAACCCGTCAATCCCGGAAGGCAAGGCTAGAATCAGTGCAGACACCAATTAGTTCTTCAGTTCTGTCGCGCCCCGATTTTTGGGTGTCCAAGGTCCTTTCAGCTTGGAGACCAAAAGCACGGAACTCTATTAATAGAACTCATCCTCCTAGAAGGACAAGTGCGACTAGGTTTGAATTGATATTGGTTTGACTAAGGGCTTTTTAGAAAAATAGGAGTCGCCACCTAACGTGATTAAGGTGAGTTAGGTCACCTAAAACTAAGCATTAATTCGAAGATCAAACTTAGGGTTTTTGGAAAAGATTTTGAAAATTTCCTCAAGGGAGGGTTTTTAAGAAAATAGTTTGTTTGGCAACCTTTAGAAAGATTTAAGCCCTTTTTTTGAAAATATCTCCATTTTGGTCTCCCAAAAATAAAAATCTATGATTTGAGGGTTGGTTACGTGTAGGGAAGATATCCTATGATCATCACCCTACCCCCGCCCTTTCGGTACCTACATGTCTAATCACCCTTTTGTTCACTCACTAGAATAACCGGTTACCATTATCCACTTAATAGCCACTTTAGAGTTTTAAAAATGGTGTTTAATCATCACTTTCTGGATGAATGATGCATGATGCGAGTTATAGTAGAAGTTTAAAAAAAATGAGAGTTTTGAAAGAGTTTGAGATAGAAACTTTGGGTTGATTGAAATTTTTGAAAAGGGGATTGGTGTTGAAATGGAAGTTATGACCGCACCATTTTAGGTTGCCTACGTATCTCATTTGGCGAGAATCAGGTCATTCGTAGTTCGGGTAAGAGCCTGATGGAAGATAAGCGCATTAGGGCCTTTGAAAAGTTTGAAGACACTTTGAGGTCTTGAGAGTTTTGATTTGAAATTGGGTGGTGGAATATTTTGAAATAGGACTTTGGAACTTTTGAAAAAGGGTTTTGAAATGTTTTGAGATGTATTTGGAACAACTCAAGGGAGTTCTGGAAGTGCTTTGAAATAACTCAAGAGAGTTTTCAAAATGTTTTAAAGTCTTGTTTTGAAAACTTTGGATGTACAGTTTGGGGTTGGAGACACTCTTGTGAACTTGTCTTTGAAAAAGCCTTTTGAAAGTCGTTTTTAAAAACACCTAGGACTTTGAAACCCTAATATGGACAACCTTAAAGGTTGTACTTAATGTACCACCTTCCCTTGGAATCCCTAACTATAAAAGGGGTAACGATACCTTAGGTTTATGAGTTATTGAAAACATTTTTGGAAATAATTTAAAGATAAAGTGTAGGAGCATTTGAAAAGGTTATGGAGTTAGTTTTGAAATCTCAAGAGTGTAGGAGGTTTTGGAAGATAGGTTATGAGAATAGTTTTAAATAGGGAGAACCTTTAAAAGGGGTCCATGAGTTGGAATCTTAAAGTATACTAACCTAGGTTGGGTTGGCCTAAGGTTAGGGATGACCTAAGGTTAACTAACTTGGGTTAGGTTAACCTAGGGTTAAAGTGACTTTGGGTTAACTAACTTGGGTTTGGTTAACCTAGGGTTAGATAACTAGGGTCAAGTTAACCTAGGGTTGGATAACTAGGGTCAACTTAACCTAGGGTTTGACAACTAGGGTCAAGCTAACCTAGGGTTGGATAACTAGGGTTAAGTTAACCTAAGGTTGGATAACTAAGGTCAAGTTAACCTAGGATTGGTTAACTACAGTCAAGTTAATCTAGGGTTGAATTAATAGATGGTTTTGAAAGGTGGTTTAATGCACTTTTAGAAAGAGTTTTGGAAAAACAAGTCATGTTATGCAAAGGACTTTGGTTGACAATCTTTTTGAAGATCATTTCCATGAAAATTTGACTCTAGTCAAGAGTGTGGTTTATATGGTTAGTGTTTGAAGACCATTCCAACGAAGGCTTCCTTATGACCATCATAACCATTATCTTGACAAGAGTATGGGGTTCACGAATCAATATGGTGATGATAACTTTTGAAAAACCATTGCTAATGTAAAGATGGAAATAATTAATTTTTCGAAAACCATTTTTGGGCAAAGGATTTTGAAAGCCATTTTTAAAGGAAACCATCCCAATAAGGTAGGGTTCATATGGCCAAGTAAAAGGGAGACCACTCAAGAGAGGGTTCCACGGGGCCATTGCAACAACTAACTTGAGAGAATGGAAGCCTTGGAAATTGGAGAGTTTGAAGGCAACTTTTATGCAAGTTGAAAAGCATTGATGCACAAGTGTGAGCTAGGGGTTAGTGGGAGATTTTCTATGGCATGATTTCTAAGGTCTCACCCTAAACTTCAAGGAGCCAACTCTTGGAACCTTTTTGAGAGGAATATTGAACTTGAAGATGGTATGAAAATAAGAGTAATGCAAGCTTTGTAGAACATGGTTAGAAACATGAAAATGAGGCCAAGCACATAAGGCATGATCAAGTTAACAAAATGTAAGGGGGTTAAGAATACATACAAGGCTTTTAGGCTACACCACATAATCAAGGGGCTCCTAGGCCATACCATCTTAAAGTAGGCTAGTGATAAATCCCCCTACACAATGGCCCCCACTAGCTTTCCTCTAGGCATGAACTAAAAGCCTTCTTGGCTCAAGCATGCAACAAAGGGGGGTTGAAGATGGGACTTAAAATAGAGAATAGTCTAAGTAGGCTAGGAGGGAGAAGAGAAGAGTGGGAGAAGAAAAAAATGTAAAACAAATTGCCACCTTTTGCCTTTAATACACTTATAAACTTCTATAGATGCCTTGACATGAACTTGAATGGCTTCAAGTAGGCATGAGGGGCTGGAAGGTGGAGTTAATGGTGTGTAAGGCTATATAGGCGAAGTGTATGGGCTAGAGGGAGGTGGTATCTAACTTAAGTGTTAGAGGAGTGGAATATATGTAGAGATTTGAGGTTCTTGAGCTGTTTCAGTAGGCCTTCGCATCAATTTTTTGGTCCTCCAATATGCAAAGGGGGAGACTAGTATTTATAGGCAATCTGAAATAGGCCTGACGCATATGTTACATACACCTGGCCAAAGTTTGCCTTGGCGCATGTAGCACATGCGCCAGTACTGTTCCATTACTAGAATACCACGTGGCACCTAGTGTACTGGTTAAATCTTGATGGTTGATCGAACTTTGGTCGATTTGATCAAAATCTGGGCGCATGTAACATACGCTCCATCACCGGGAGTGTTCGTTTAAACTTCGTCTCAATAATTAAGCCAACCGAGAAGGTTTCGGGAGAATCAATTGCACCCGCGATGCTCTCCTAGGATTTCTCATGAACTTTTGTGTTTTTAAGAAGTTGGAATGGTGTTTGGAATTGTGGGATATCGCCTCAGGAAATGTGCATGAAATTGCATTTCTGCAGAGCATCTTTGATACGCTCCACGGGGGTTCGTAAGCAGCTGTTTGCATGTTGCATGATCAAGGCCTTTAAGAAGTGATCTCTTCGATCGGACCGTACCGATGGAAAGTACTCTAGAAATACTTTCAGGAATTTCTTAATTTACGCATTTCTCAAGTCGTTTGACAGTGCATTTCAATCAGGGAATTGGAGAAAAAGTCAACCTTGGCAGAGCGTCTACGAGACGCTCCAGTGGTTGCCAAAAGTTTTAGTTTTCGAGCCATACGATGAGGAGCTTCAGGAAGTGATCTATCTGATCGAGCCGTATCGATGGAAAGATCAATGAATGAGCTTTCAGAAATTTCTTGCTTTACGAACTTCTCAAGTCATTTGACAGTGCGTTATAACCGGCGAATAGGGAGAAAAGGCAATTTAGGCGAAGCGTCTATGAGACGCTCCAAGGAACTTTTATCGAGTCGTGGGCGTTTAGTGTTGTAAGGTCTTCCTTAGGTTAAATAGGGGCGTATGGAAAGGCCTGCTATTCAGTAACTTAGGACCACTGTTGTTTTGGGGCACGTTTGTGTTGTTAGGGGCAAAATGGTCATTTTGACCAGGTTTGTTTGAAAACGATCAGGAATTGTTCGGAGTGTTGTGTTAAGCATGCTGGGTTGCTCATGGATGGTTTTGGGAGAGTCTTTTACCGTTCGGTAGGGTTTGTGTAGCGTTGGGGTGTACAGGGGCAAAACGGTCATTTTGACCGAAGTTAGTCGAAATGGGACCGAAATTGGACCAAATGGCGTGCGGGGGACGTGTAACTGTTTAGTAACATTTTAGAAGGGTGGAATTACCATTTTAAGGGATTCTAAACTTTCTCAAAATGCGCATGGAAGCCCAAGGGGCAGGTTTAGTCATTTTTCACCGAGTCGAGCTAGCAGGTACCGGAGTTGACCTAGGTGTTGGTTCCCAAGACTGCCAGGTCCCTAAAAACTATCTGTGCGGTGTTGGCCCTTGAGACCGCCTGGTCTAAGAGAGCCACCTGTAGAGTGGTGTTGGTTCTTGAAAACGCCTAGTCCTAGAAAGCTACTTGTAAGGGTGGTGTTGGTCTTTGAGAATACCTAGTCTCAGAGAACTACCAAACGACGAACATTCTCCATTGGCAGGCTAGCCGGTGCCAGAAGTGAACTATCTAGAATTTGATAAGGTGTTGGTCCCCGAGATCGCTCGATCTCCAGAAGCTACCTGGGTGGCATTAGTTTTCGAGACCGCCCGGTCCGGGAAAGTTGCCTATAATGCCTAGGGGCATAATGGTGCTTATGGCTCCAGTGGGACCTTGTGGACCTGAGAAGCGACCAACTGACTATATTGGAGTTTGAAAGGCTTATCTTGAGCTTGCATGTGTTGTGATGTTTGAAAATTGGATTCTGTCTGGCTAGAGATTGCCGAGTGGGCAAAAATAGGGTACTTACAGCTGCCCCTCTTTTTTTGTCTTTGCTTATTGAAGGCAAAAAAATAACAAAGTAAGAATCCCTTTTTGGTCACGAGGCGATCGAAAGGATGCTATGGCGGTAAGTTTGGAATGTTCCGGGACCCCTTGCGGGCTACCAGTGTGGTGGATTTTGAAGTTCGAAAAACCTTGCATTTTAAAAATTTTAATTGGGATTTGAGTTGCCAGTTTGACACGGTTCGATTCAGATCACTTGATTTTTGAAAATGGCTGTTCAAAGCTTGATTGTTGACTTTTGGAAAGCCTCGGAAACAAATTCGGATTCTCGGTGACTTGAAAACTTGTTTTGACTGGAAGCTAAACAAGCGGGCGCATGTGCTACATGCACCAGCCCATGGGAATTAAAACAGAGCAGTTCGCATTTTCAGCCTTGCGTGTTTGTGTTTAAGTTCGGTTCATGATTTTCTCTGAAGGATTTCGACCCAGGATCGCTAAGGGGGTGTTGGGTGACATCGGGTACTTACCGGAAACCGCTCTTATTGCCAGATTCTTGCCGAGAAGTTTGGTTTTCGCCGAAAAACACAAAGGTTGGTTTCTTTGAAATTTTGTCAATTTCGATGCGTATGTTTTTGTTTTTTGCAAGTGATCAGTGTAAATCTACGTTTTAGAACGTTTAGAAAACAATGGTCAGATTTTTTTTGTGATTTGGTTCCCATTTGAGTGTGTTTTGGATGAGTTTGCATGTGTATGAAATTGGGTTTCGTGCAGGATTCAAAAAATTACCTCTACAAGCCTAAGTATTGCGTGTTTGTGTGTATTTTTGCACTGGGAACCTTAGAAAAATGTGTAGAATAACCGTATGAAGTTTTGTAATTTTCTAAAAAATTTTGAATTTTTGAAAATTACAAAAAATAGGAAAAATTGAGAAAAATTAGAAAACGGATCGTGTTGAAGGCTGAAAAATTGTAGGGCACTTTAGAAAAATTGTGGTGACACTCTCAAATATTTTAGGAATTTTTGTGGAATTTTTGAAAATGGTAGATGTAACCGGAAAATTTGGAAAGACTGAAAAACTGGCTTAAAAATTGTGTTTGAGAACGGGACATATGTTTCAGAAGATGGGGTTGTTTTAGTTGAAGGTTTGAGCGCTTGTGATGTCTCAAACTGTGTTTATGACTTGTTGAATTTTGGGATAGTGACTTTTTAAGGCAAAACTCTGTAGAAATTTTTAAAAATTTTAACACCTAACTTTAAAAATATTTCGAAAAAGCCACTCTTTTAAGAATGGGGCTTTTGAAGGGGGAGGCCCGACGAAACTGAAATTTTAGAAAATTTTAGGAGCAGGATTTTTGAAGGAGAAAACTCGAGAAAACCAATTTTAGAGAAACTGTAGAAAACTTTGGGGACGGGGCTTTTGAAAGAGAAAGCCAGGAAACCTATTTTGAAATTTTGACATGAGATTTTTTGAGAAAAAAGGCCCGAAAAATCGTTAGAAAACATTTCGAAACAGGACTTTTGAGGAGAAAGCCCGGGAAACCGGCTTGAAATTTTGGAGTAAGACTTTTTTAGGGGAGATCACGGGAAACCTTTAGAAAATATTTAGAAATAAGGCTTTTGAAGGAGAAAGCCCAAGGAACTGTTGAGAACTTTTGAAATTAGGCTTTCGAGGAGAAAATCCGAGAAACTGGTTTGAAATTTTAAAGTGAGACTTTTTGAGGAAAAAGCCTAGAAAATCGGTAGAAAATCTTTGAAATAGGGCTTTTGAAGGAGAAAGCCTGGGAAACCTGTTTTGGAATTTGGAAACCACCACTAAAAACTTTGAGACAGGGCTTCTGATGGGAAAGCCCGAGAAACCGGTTTGAGATTTCGAAACCAAACTTTTTGAGGGAAAACTTTAAAAAAACTACTGAAAATTTTGAAATAGGGCTTTTGAGGGGAAAGCTGGAGAAACCGGTTTGAAATTTAGAAACAAACTTTTTGAGAAAAAAGCTTGGAAAACCGTTAGAAAACTTTTGAAATTAGGCTTTTGAGGAGAAAGCCCAAGAAACCTGTTTGAAATTTGGAAGTGGGACTGTTTAAGGGGAAATGCACAAACCGACAGGTTTGTATCTTGCCACGCCTCCATCTTTACTTGTAGTGCTCTTTCGAGTTTTCACTGTGCCCTTAAGGTCATGCGTATTTTTTTCTTTTCATAACAGAGAGCTCTCTTGTAACTGAGGGAGGACCTGCTTGTCAAGGGTGAAAACTCAAGTATTTCAGATATTCGTCCCCATTCGAAAATCCTTATCTTTCTTGTGTCGAACTCAATTTAGATTAGGTAGTTTTTATTGATAAGAGAGGACTTTTTAAATTAGGTTGTAATGAGGTTGGGTTATGGGGCTTTGAAAAAAAGGATATGGAAGGTCCAAAGTGGTGTACTTCTTTTGGGTTCATTAAAGACCGGTGATCACTCTTTTAGCATTTCTTCTTTGGATCTTCCTTTTTCTTCACAAACTTTTACTCATATAGGGTTCCTTGTTTATTTTGGTCTTTACCCCAGTTCTACTATTTGCATAGCCTGTTGAGTTCTCAGGGCACCTTTTTGGTTTCATTCATTATATTTTTTTTTTTAGTTTGTTGATTTTGAATACTTCATTGTCCCCTCCTTCTTCAACATATGAGAAAGCTTTCTCTCCTCACACATTCTGTTTTTCTCATTTCGCTGTCCAAATTTATTTTCACCCATTGTGGGCGGTGATCACCAGGTCAGGTTTGTTGAAGAAATGTAATAGGCTCAAAATGGATTATAGCAAGGGACATGATGCATAGGAAAAATGAATTGATGGCCTCTCGTCATGTCAATTTAACCTGTCTAATCTTCACGAGTCCTTTCGCAAGAATTTTGATGATTCAGGAAGGGAACATATACATTTCCTTTAGTAAAAGTTCACAAGCCTCTCTTCATTGTAATGGACTTCCCTGTTGCTTAAAAGAAAATAAGAGCTTCTGGTTTATACAAAGTAAAGTTTGACTGTGTCTGAATTTAGTGGGTTGGGGAACTCTTGCCTGTCCATCTCCGCTAATATAAGTGCTCCTCCTGTCAGGACCTTCTTGATTACGAAGGGTCCTTCGTAGTTTGGAGCGAACTTTTCCCGAGTTTCTTCTTGGTTGAAGATGATCTTTTTTAGTACCAGATCCCCAACCCAGAAATTTTGGGGTCTCACTTTCTTATGAAACGCCTTAGCTAATCTCCTTTTATAGCACTGAGCGTGGTAAACGGTGGCCAGCCGTTTCTCATCGAGCAAGCACAGTTGGGCGTATCGATCTTTAATCCATTTTGCCTCTTCTAGCTAAGTCTCCATTAGTACCCTCATGGAGGGAACTTCTATCTCAACTGGGACCACAACTTTGTTGCCGTAGACCAACTCATACGGGGTTGTACTGGTAGAGATCCTCATTGTGGTCCTGTAGGCCATGAGTGCGAAAGGGAGCTTCTCATGCCAATCTTTGTAGTGGTCGATCATTTTTCAGAGGATTCTCTTGATGTTTTTGTTGGCTTCTTCTACTGCCCCATTTATTTGTGGCCGGTAGTTCACTTAATTCCGGTGGTTTATTTTGAAGCTTTGACATAATTGGGTCATCAAGTCATTAGTTAGGTTGGTAGCATTATCAGTGATGAGTGATTCCGGAACTCCATACCGGCAGATAATATGGTTCTTGATGAATTTGTTCACTACCTTCTCGGTGACATGTGCATAGGATGCAGCTTTGACCCACTTCGTGAAATATTCGATAGCAACCAAAATGAACCAATGTCTATTTGAGGCTTTTGGAGAAATTGGGCCAATCATATCCATTCCCTACATAGAAAAAGGCCATGGGGCTGTCATTGGTTGGAGCTCGACTGGTGGGGCTTTGATCATATCCTCGTGTATCTGACATTTGTGACACCGGAGGACATATCAAACACAATCCGTTTCCATGGTAGTCAAATAGTATCCCATTCTGAGAAACTTTTTGGAAAGGGTATGGCCATTCATGTGGGGTCCACAGGTTCCTTCATGGACTTCTCTCATGATTTTCCTCGCTTCTGCTGCATCAATGCACTTTAGGGGCCCTAGGGGGGATCTTTTGAAGAGCTCATTTCCAACTAGAAAATATTGGGCTGCCATCCTCCGGATCATCTTCTTATCGCTATGTATGGCTTGTGTAGGGAATTCTCTTGTCTGCATGTATCTTTAAATGTCGTAGAACCAGGGTTGCCTATCCAGCTCAGTAGAGGTGTTGAGGCAGTGACACGGGGTGTCCTGAACAAAGATTTGAGGGCAGGAATTTCGAAATCATCATCCACTTTGATAGCTGCAGCCAAAGTAGCCAAGGCATCGGAAAAACTATTTTCGATCCAGGGAATATGGTAGAAATCTATTTTTTGGAACCTTCGACAAAGATCTTTGATTTGCTGATGATAAACGGAGTGCTTCTCATCCCTGGTTTGGTATACCTCTTTGGTCTGCTGGATCATTAGGTCGGAATCCCTGAAGACCAACCATCAATTCCTCAATCTTTAACCCTACTACCAACCTCAATCCTAGAATGCATGCTTCATACTCAGCGATATTATTGGTGCAAAGATCAAACTTTAATTTTGATACAATGGGGTAGTGGCTGCCTTTCTCAGACACTATGACTGCCCACCCTAATTCCAGCTCCCTTTTTGTTTGAAGCACCGTCAAAATACATCTTCCATCCCAGGTCATCTTGCTTTTTGGCCTCAGACTCGATGTATAAGATATCTTCGTAGGGGAAGCTGGGATCTATAGGTTGGTATTCTTCATAGGGTTCTCTGCCAGGTAATCTACTATGACTTGCCCCTTAATTACCTTGCGAGTTGTGAAGACTATGTCAAATTCAGCCAGAATCATGTGCCATTTGGCCACCCTGCTGGAAAGAGTGAGTTTTTTAAACAAGTACTTGATTAGATCTATTTGGGATATGAGGAAAGTGGTGTGATGCAGCATGTAGTGTTTGAGCCAATGAGATACCCATGCTAAGGCGCATCAAGTCTTTTCCAACATAGTGTATTTGATCTCATAGGGTAAAAACTTTTTGTTGAGACAATAAATGACTTGCTCCCGTCTTCCAGTTTCATCATGTTGTCCCAGAACACACCCTATTGAAGTTTTGAGAACTATTAAAGACATTAAGAGGGGCCTCCCCAGCGTTGGTAGTACCAGGACTGGGGGCTTCAGGAGGTATTCCTTGATCTTCTCAAAAACTTGTTGGCAATCTTCATTCCATTCCTTAGAGGTGTCCTTTTTGAGCAATTTGAAAAATTGGTTTGCAGAGGTGAGTCATCTAAGAAATGTATCTGCTAATAAAATTCAAATTGCCCAAAAGGGATCTAATTTCGGTCTCTCCCCTCGGGGGCGGCATTTCAGTGATCGACTTTATCTTGGCAGGATCCACTTCTATCCCCTTCTTGTTAATAATGAACCCCAGCAGCTTTCCAGATGAAACACCAAAAATACACTTGGCAGGGTTGAGCTTGAGCTGATACCTGTAGAGTTGATCAAATACTTTTCGTAAATAGATCAAATGGTCTTCTTAGGCTCTTGATTTAACTATCATGTCATCCATGTAAATCTCCACTTCTTTATGCATCATGTCATGAAAGAGAGTGACCATGGCTTTTTGATAGGTTACCCTGACATTCTTTAGCCCGAAGGGCATTACCTTGTAACAATACACTCCCCATGAGGTGATGAAAGTTGTCTTCTCCTGATTCTCTTTGGCTATCTTGATCTGGTTATATACCGAAAATCCATCCATAAAAGAGAACATCTCATGGCCTACAGTGTTGTCTACCAGGATATCTATATGAGGCAAGGGGAAGTCATCCTTTGGGCTCGCCTTGTTGAGATCTCAAAAATCGATACACATTTGAACCTTCCCATTCTTTTTCGGAACTAGGACAATATTGGCCAACCATTGGGGATATTCGACCACTTGCAGGAACCCAGCATGAAACTACTTGACCACCTCCTCCTTGAACTTCAAGCTCCACTCGGGTTTGAGCTTTCGGAGCTTTTATTTTATAGGCTTAATCTGCTGATCCAAGGGTAGCCAGTGCTCGACGATGGATTCATCCAACCCTGGCATATCTTGGTATGACCATGCAAAGACATCAATATAGGCGACTAGTAATTCTAGCATCTCCTGGCGTTGTCAATGATCTAATCCTATCCCTATCTTGACCTCTTCGGGGATTCCTTGCTTCCCAAATTAACTGTCTCTGTCTCCTCAATATTAGGAGTCCTGCAGTTGTCATGCTTCTCTAATTGCTCCAAAATCTCTTCTGGGAGCTCATCAGTGTTGTTAACATCAAGTTTAATGCCCAAGAGTTGGTAGTCGAATTCAATTTCGAAATCGTGATCAGTCTGAATAGGCATTCTTTCGATTAACTGATGTTGGATGTGCGGGTTCCTGATTAAAACAACAAGGAGAATCATTCAAAACAGGGAAGCAACCCTTTCCTTTTTCATATATGGATATTTCTAATACACCTTTTGATTGAAAATTGAAACAACAATAGAAAGATAAACAGATGACAAAGTTTTAGAGAGTTAGGAACGCATGGAGTGCCCCAGCAAGCTTGAACTGAAACTTGGGCACTCGAAGGAGGTCCTCACTGTCCTAGTTATCAAGATTCTCTCCAGGAAAAGTGGGCCTTATTATGTTACGTTCAGGTATTTCCACATTTGAGGGTGAGGGTATATCGATCATTAGGGCTTCTTGAAACTGATTGGCTCGGCTACTAGCCTCCTTTTTTCCCCTCTTAAGGCCTTTGTCATCTTCTGTCAAACAAAGCTCTTTGAGTTGGAGTGTCATTTCTTCCTCTTCTCCCCTTTCTTGTGCGATCTTTTGCCGTTTTCTCTTCTGGGCTAGCTCCTTGATTTCCTTTCTCGTCAGCTTGTACCCTAGGCCGAAAGTATGTTTTTGGGACAGAATGTCGGGGATCTCGGGAATCCCTTGCAATTTCCTCCCTAGTCTTCTGCCTGGTTAATATCCATTCTTCCGAAAATAGCGAGCGATCATTTGTGCATTGTCTGAATACTTTGGCTCGACCATGTCTCCCTCATGTATCGCGGTGACATATTCTAAGGACTGGAAATAAGATGGGGCCGCCAATTCGGTGTAAGGAACGGTGTCTGTTTTGTAAATTGCGAACTCCTTTTCAGCGTAGATGGAAATCAAATTAGCCTTGATTATGAATTTGACCTTTTAATGGAGACTAGATGGCACTGCCCTTGCTGAATGAATCCAAGGCCGTTGAAGCAACATGTTGTAGGCCAAAGGTATTTGTAGAACTTGGAATTTGATGGCGAAAATGACGGGCCCTATCTCGACAGGTATCTCCCATTGTTTCTCTCCTGGACCCTTCAAAGGCCCGTATGACAATGTTGTCATGGTTTAAGTGAGATTGGTCCATTCCGAGTCTTTCCAAGGTGGAGTACGAGCAAACATTCAAAGTTGATCCATTATCCACCAGTACCCTTGATACGATCATCCTTTTGGTTTTGACAGTTACATGTAGGGCATGTGTATGTCCCGTCTGTAAGCACCCCATTTTTGACCGCTCGGCAGTCTACACTCCGTCCAGACTTATTTTTCAGTCATTGTGGACGTATTCTAATCGAAACCAACTTTCTAAGTCCAAATCCTATTTGTCCATCGCTTCGCTGGCCCACCAGGCCCAAATAGAGGCAAAATGACCAAAATGCCCTTAGGGGCATTGTCCTTTCTTTTCCGACTCCAATCCCTCTCTCGAGACAGTTTATTCCTCGAGACGGTTCCAATTCAGGCACGTCTTTTTGAAAACGGTAAGTCCCCTTTCCAATCCCTCTCTCGGGATAGTTTATTCCTCGAGACGGTTCCAATCCAGGTGCATCTTTTCGAAGACGGTAAGTCCCCTTTCCAATCCCTCTCTCGATACAGTTTATTCCTCGAGACGGTTCCAATTCAGGCGCGTCTTTTCGAAGACGGTAAGTTCCCTTTCCAATCCCTCTCTCGAGACAGTTTATTCCTCGAGACGGTTCCAATCAGGGTCCCTTTGGTAGCCTCCCGAGAATGCTTCTTATGGTATTCTAAACCTAACTTTATCTTTTCGGATCATTCCGAGTTAGTTCCGGCAAACCCGGTACAAAATAACCGTTTTGCCCCTAGTGGGCCGGTCTCCTTTTTCGACCATACCGGCTCTGGGTATCAAACCAGTAACCTCTCAAGAATGCTTTTTATAGTATTCTCAACCTTTCCTTATCTTTTCGGATCATTCCGAGTCAATTCCGGCAAACCCGGTGCAAAATGACCGTTTTGCCCCTGGTAGGCCGGTTTCCTTTTTCGACCACACCGGCTCTGGGTATCAAACCGGTAACCTCCTGAGACTACTTTTTATAGTGTTCTCAACCTCCTTTTACCTTTCCGGATCATTCTGAGTCAGTTCCGGCAAACCCGGTATAAAATGACCGTTTTGCCCCTGGTGGGCCGGTCACCTCTTCCGACCACACCGGCTCTGGGTATCAAACCAGAAACCTTTGGGAACATTCTAAATAATGTTTCCAAATCCCAAGTCTTCTTCTGGGACAGTTCGAGTCTGTCCCTGCAGCTTTCCAACTTGATTGACCATTTTGCCCTTAATGGCCCGGTCAACCCTTCCGACACATTCTATCCTCATTTTTCAAGTCAAATACCTCCGGGACACTATTCTAAGTGTTCCTGCTCTTTTCTGGCCTTCCGGGTCATTCTTGGCCTCTTCAAATCATTCCCGGACTTTCCGAAGTCACTCCTAATGAAGCCAGGCTAAAAATTGCATAGTAGCCACTAGTACAGGCGCCCAAATCTAGTCAAAGATATGTTGCTTGCCGACCTTAAATATTTCCTAAATGGCTGGCGCCACTAGTAGTGGCGCCAAGCCAAAAAATGGCATAGTGCCACTCCTAGTGGCGCTAGTGTAAAGTTTGGCCTGGCGCCACTGCAACAGGCGCTAGTGTTGTCCAACCTTTATAAATACAGAGCCTTTTCCAGCATGAAAAGGATGCGTAAACTCAGTCTAAAAATCCTATATTTCGATATACAGAGCTCGAGCACCTCCTAAACCTAGCTTCCTTAGGTTTTCCAAACCCTAGCCACCATACACTAAACCCTAGCCTCCTATACACTCATACACACCCCCATACACTCATACACTAACCTTCAACACTGCTTCGAAGACTTGAAGAGTTGCAATCTGAAGTTTAAAGATTGAAGGCGGCTCTTGAAGATTGAAGAGGAAGATCAAGACAAAGACCGAAAAAAGCAAGGCGCGCAAAATAAACAAAATACAAGGTAGGTTCTCCATTTAAATTTTCGCACTTCCCCCTCTCTCTTCTCTCTCCTAACCCATTTGGGTTTTCTCTATTTTAATCCCCCATCTCTTTCCCCCCCCCCCCTTTCTTTGCATGCTTGAAACAAGGGAATTCCCAGTCTATGTGTAGGATTGGGCTATTGGAGAGTCACCGTGTCGAGAGCTTTCTTCTAGTCTAACCAGAGACCACGTGGGTCCGACCCCCTTGATTATGTGGTGAAGCCTTAGCCTTGTATGTTCACGACCCCAAAATTGCATTGTGCATATCATGATCATGCATCTTCCAAAAATCATTTTCAAACTCGTTTTCAAAATTGTTTTCAAACTTTTTCCAAAATTGCATCAAAATCCTCTTTTTCAAAATCACAATCCTAGGATGATTCTAGCCTTTTCATGGCTAGGGTTGCTTTAGGAAAGTGTTACATTAAAAGTGACTTTTATAGTCCATATTTTTAAATCTTATTATTTTCAAAACCACTTTCTTAAAGTGGTTCTAACCTTTTTATGGTTAGAATCGCTTTAGGAAAATGAGATGTTTTTATACCTTCTAAAAACTCTCTTTCCAAATCCCTCCTCCTAAAAATCTCTTTTTCAACGTATTTTCCTAAAATTTTTCTTTCCAAAGTTGTTTTCAAAAAACTCTCTCCAAAAACCTATTTTCCAAAACTCCTTTTTTCAACTCCTTTCAAAACGCTCTCTTCAAAGTTCACTTTCCAAAAACGTTCTTTAGGTCTCTTTCCTAGAAAAATTCTCCCCAAGAGTCTTTCCAAAAACTCTCTTTCCAAAATCTTCCTTCTAGAAACTACCCTCATAGGATTTCCTTCCAAAAAACTTGTTTTCAAAAACACGCTTTCCAAAAAATCCTTCTCTTTAAAACCTCTTTCCAAAAGCTCTCTCTTCAAATTTACTTTCCAAGAATTCCTCTCTAGGATTCCCTTCTAAAAACCTTCGTTTCCAAAAACGCGTTTTCCAAAAACTCTTACTTTAGAGCCCAAGTCAAGCCCTATAACTCACAATTAGGAAACCCTAATTTTCTTTCCAAAAACATGGTTTTCAAACTTTGCCCCAAACCTAGGTTTCCAAAACCTCTTTGTTTTCTATATCCCAACTATACACGTTTTCAAAACCTATTTTCCACGTCAAAACTATAGCCTTCCATATCTAGGGCTTCTAAAACCTCCCTTTCCAAATCCTTGCCAATTCTCATCTTCCTTTTAGGAAACCAAATCCAATCCTTCGTTTAGGAAACTAGATCCAATCCTCCGTTTTTGGAAACGAAATCAAACACTTCTTTTAGAAACAAAATCCAAATCTCTTCCTAATCCAAATCTTTCCTAATTCAAATCCTTCCTAATCCTCCACTTTCCTAAATCTTAAGTTTCCAAAACTTGAACATAAAAATCTTTCTTAAATTTTAAAACTCAATTTTCAACTCTTTCCTAACTCAAATCCTTCCTAAACTTCCACTTTCATAAATCTTAAGTTTCCAAAATTTGAACATAAAATCTTTCCTAAAATTCTAAAATTCAACCCTTCCCTAATTCTACCCTTTTTTCAAATCTTAACTTTTCAAATCTAAGTTTTCAAACCTTTCCCAAACTCAACATTTCCTAATCTGAAGATTTTCTAAAATTCAAACTCTAAAACTTTTAAATCTTAAACTTTCCAAATTTCAAATCCTTCCAAATTTCAAAACTTTCTAAACTCAAAACTTTCTTATTTTCAAAACTGTCTTGTTTTCTAAACTTTCCTAATTTAAAATCTTTCTAAAATTCTAAACTTTTTCCAAATTCAAAACCTTCTTAACTTGAAACTTTTCAAATTCTAAACCTTTCTTAATCTAAACTTTTCCTAATTCAAAACATTTCTAAATTCAACACTTTCCTATTTCAAAACCTTTCTTAAGACGAAACTTTCCAATTTTCAAAACTTTCATATTTCAAAACTTTCCAAATTCTAAACTTTCCAACTTGTCCTAATTCAAAACTTTCCTAAGTTGAAACTTTCCTAATTCAAAACTTTCCTAATTTCGGAACTTTCTTAATTTGAAAAATTTTCAAAATTAAAACTTTCTAAATTCAAAACTTTCCTAAATCGGATCTTTCCTAATTTGAACCTTTCCTAAATCCAATCCTTTCTTAAATCTTCCAAGTCTAATATTCAAGTCAATTCTTTTTCAAAATCTTTCCAAGTCAAATCCCATCTTTCCTTTCTAAGTCCTCTCTTTCCTAAGTCTAGGTTTCCTAAAACCAAGTCTTTCAAAATCAAATATTTTCAAATCTTCCGATCAAAGTTCAATTTCTCAATCTTCCAATTCAATTTCCAATTCAAATCAAACATTCTATTTTCAATCAGACTCTTGTCCGAACTACGACTGACCTGATTCCTCCAAAAGGATACGTAGGCAACCCTCATGGGTGCGGTCACAATATTTTTCCAATCTCAAATTCCACAACATTTTTCAAATTTTCAATTCTACAATTTCTTTCAAATCTCCAATTTCACAATCTTCTTCAAATCTCCAATTCCATATCTATCTCAAGTTTCCAATTTCAAAAATCTATTTTCAAATCTCACTTTTCAATTTCTAAAACTTTCCCATTCCAATTCTATCTTTTCAAATCTTTTCTAAAATCAAATCAAATTCTTCTTTTCAAATCTCTTTCTAAATCAACTCTCTTTTATTGCTCTTGCATATCATGCATCATGTTAGTTTATTTTCAAACATTGTTTTTCAAAGTGAATAGGATTGAACGATAGTTAGTTTAAGACTTTCGTAGGTGAATCTAGGGTAGATTGACATGTAGGTACCGAAAGGGCGAGGTAGGGTGATGGCTTAGTGCGTCTTCCCTACAGATAACCAACCTCCGAACCTAGGATCACTGATTTCAAAGACCAAAAGGAGTTATTTTTCTTTAAAAAAAGGGCTAAATGTTTTCCAAAGGTTGCCAAAAAACCTGTTTTCCTAAAAACCCTCTCTTGAGGTGGTATTTTCAAAATCATTTTTCAAAAACCCTAAGTGTAGTCTTCGGATTATTCTTAGTTTTTAGGTGACCTAACTCACCTTAATCAAGTTAGGTGGCAACTCCGAATCTTCTTCAAAAGCCCTTTATTCAAATCCATTTTCAATTCAAACCTAGTCGCATTCATTCTTTTAGGAGGATGAGTTCTAATGAGAGAGTACAACATTTTTCTTGCTTATGTGAGTATTCCTCGAGTGCGAAAAATTTGGGCGCGACACCATCCCGTCTGCTGGGATCTCATCATCAGTAAAAGTGATGACATTTAGTGCCATGATGAGTCCCACCATATTTTACAGATTTTTAGGGGTAAAACTATCTGGCACGTGGGCTTCTTTAAGAACCTTAAGCAAGGCATTACGATGAGTTTCGGAGGTAAGGAGCAGGCCTAACATGGAGATGTGGGAAGGGATTTTCTTAAGTTGCTCCATCGCATCATAGTCATTTTTCTTTAATGCTTCGGCAAACTCGGAGATTTCGTGTTCTGTTAGGGGATTAGAACATTCTCCCTCCTTATCTTTGCCTTTTCTTCTTCTCTCTGTCTCCTTAGAAGTATAACATCGTCCTAACTTGGTCATTCCTCGAATTTCTGTAATGGACTCCTCTGTGGTTTGAGTAGGGGGTAATTCCAAGGCACCTTATGCAAGTCGGTGACATGTGATTGGGACAGTAGTGGTAGGGTCATTTTTTGAGGTATTGGCAGGAAAACGGGTTTTGACTTTTCCATTTTGGGGAGGATAGGTAAGGTGACGGGTGACAGAGGGATGCTTGGAGGTGCGGGAGCATATTTGGGAGGCAGGGGCCTCATGGCTCGTCGAGGGTCTGCGTGTGGGATGAACCCGGCCATCGCAACCATGGGCTCTAGGACTTTTGGTTCTTGGTAGGGGATGAGAATGATATGGAAGTACGGAGGGTGAGGTAAGGCTTCAGTGGTTAGGATTAGGCTGGTCTGCATAGGCTGGATGATTAGAAAAGGTTCTAGTGTCGCGGTCTTAGGAAGGTTAGCTATTTGAACTTTGACTGGGAGAGCAATCCCCTTAGGGATGAGGATTTCTTGAAGGCCCTTGGGTGGCTGCTCTGGAATCGGCCAAGCTTTATCAGGGTTCCATTCTTTTTTGTCATCCTGAACTATTTTTAGTAACTTGTCAGCCACGGCCTTTAGTGTTGTGGAAATGTCGCCCAATTTTCCCTCTATCTGCTTTGATGGCTCGATCAGTTGGTGGGATGGTCATCTTCTCCACGAGATCCATTGCCTCTTGAATTGGTTGTTTCCCTTGTCTTATAGCAAGGATTCGTGCGGTATCTTTCGTGCATCTTTGTTAGTCGGGAACATCGCCTTCATTTGACATTTTTGCTGCTTGCGATTGTGTAAAGACTAGTGTTTCGAGGTACAGGGGACACTCAGGTTCCTCTCTTTCCTTTTCTTGGAGCAATGGTGACCTAAAATGCAAGCAGTCTTACCAGAAACTATTGCTAGTCTTTTGATAAGACGAGAGAGGGAATAGAAAATAAAGAAAAATAAAACAAAAGGATTATATGTCAAGTTTTGGATTTAGAAAGATTTTATGCAATGCATGACCTAAGGATGCCCCTACTTTTCAAGGGGAGCTAAGCATGATGCTTTGGCTCATCTCTGAAGATAGGGGATTGCCCCTGCATGCAATATTGTACTAGTGCAAATCTATTCATTCATTCATTGGACAACAAGAACAATTTTATTAAGATGAATTCTCTTTTGTACATAAGATTTTTCAAAATTACATTGAAATGGGGAGGGGAAACATTTTCCTTAAGACTTCCACCTATTCCATGTTTACATCATGGGATCCTAAACTACTCTTGAGCTTTCGGATTCACCTTCTTGAATGGAAGTTTGTGGGAGATCTTGATTTGAATTGCCCCTTTGTCTTCTTGGCAGCCCTATCTCCATAAGTGAAGAGGGATTAGGGCCCCTCTTTTTGAGATAACTTTGATGCATGCCATGAATCCTTAGGGTCTCGTGGTACCCTTAGGAGTTTTAGGTTGGCTTGATTTGAGCGAGAAGGTCATTAGGCCTTTCTCTAGGGTTGATTAGATGCATGAAGATGTAGTGACTTGAGTTACTTTGAGAACTCTTGTCTTGAAATGAATTTCGATGCATGAGCAATTATGATGCAAAAGGATATATACATAATAAAATGACAAGAATTAAATAACATAATCAGAATATATAAAATAAAGCGGTCGCCCTTTCCTCCTTGGTTTTGGAATTGACGAGGTTGTCCTAAATCCGGCAGAGGTTTGGCTATGCATGGGGTGCTACATGAGCATAAGGTGGGAGTTTACTAATGCTTCCTAAAAAGCTCGGTTCCCGAACCTTCAAATCTCCAGCGTCCACCCTTGAAAGGGTGAACTCCATCTTTGGTTGGTAGTTCGAACGGGGGAACTATCAAGAGACCGTAGGCTAAGAAACTGACACAGCATCTGCCCACAGTCAATATACTATTCCCCCTTATATCTAAAAGGATAGTAACCAGGTAATATATGCAAGATGCAAATGCAAGTGAGCGCACCAAGTGCGTGTGGAATTTTTGAAAATAAAAGAAAAAACCCAACAATACACATCACATCCTATTCATTCATCATATACATGACAATAAAATAAGACATGAAATAAAACGTGAACAAATGTCCACCTACAAAAGAAAGATGCAAAGAGTTAATAATTTTTTGAAAAACTCAATGCAAGGCAAAATGGATGGTTAATGCAAGAGCATGAATGTAAGCAATGAATATAAGTGATAACACTTATTTGAAAATCATTTTGGAAAATAGGATTTGCTTTGGAAACTTGGAAAAATTTGAAAAGTGGATAAACTGCATAAAGTAACCGGAGATTCTGGGTGAGTGAAGGGTGAAGAGACGTGTTAATGGCCTAACCCTCTAAGTATTCCTAGTGGAGTCGCCAGCTGTCGCGCCCTAGTTTTTGGGTGTCCAAGGTCCTTTCGACTCGAAGACCAAAAGCACGGAACTCTGTTAATATAACTCATCCTCCTAGAAGGACAAGTGCAACTAAGTTTGAATTGATATTGATTTGACTAAGGGCTTCTTAGAAAAATAGGATTCGCCACCTAACTTGATTAAGGTGAGTTAGGTCACCTAAAACTAAGCATTAATCCGAAGATCAAATTTAAGGTTTTTGGAAAAGATTTTGAAAATTCCGTTAAGGTAGGGTTCTTAAGAAAATAGTTGTTTGGTAACCTTTAGAAAGATTTAAGCCATTTTTTGGAAAAAAACTCCATTTTGGTCTACCAAAAACAAAAATCTATGATCCAGGGGTTGGTTACGTGTAGGAAAAATATCGTAAGATCATCACCCTGCCCCGCCCTTTTGGTACCTACATGTCTAATCAACCTTTTGTTCACTCACTAGAATAACCAGTTACCATTATCCACTTAATATCCACTTTAGAGTTTTGAAAACGGGGTTTAGTCATCACTTTTCAGATGAATGATACATGATGCAAGTTTTGGAAGAAGTTTGAAAAAACTTGAGTTTTGAAAGAGTTTGAGATAGAAACTTTAAGTTGATTGAAATTTTTGAAAAGGGGATTGGAGTTGAAATGAAAGTTACGACCACACCATTTTAGGTTGCTTACATATCTCATTTGGCGAGAATCAGGTCATTCGTAGTTCGGGCAAAAGCCCGATGGAAGATAGGCGCATTAGGGTCTTTGAAAAGTTTGAAGACATTTTGAGGTCTTAAGAGTTTTGATTTGAAATCGGGTGGTGGAATGTTTTGAAATAGGACGTTGGAACTTTTGAAAAAGCGATTTTGAAATGTTTTGAGATGTATTTGGAACAACTCAAGGGGGTTTTGGAAGTGTTTTGAAATAACTCAAGAGAGTTTTGCAAATGTTTGAAGTCCTGTTTTGAAAACTTTGGATGTACAGTTTAGGGTTCGAGACACTCTTGTGAACTTATCTTTGGAAAAGCCTTCTGAAAATGGTTTTTGAAAACACCTAGGGCTTTGAAACCCTAATATGGACAACCTTGAAGGTTGTACTTAATGTATTACCTTACATTAGGATCCCTAACCATAAAAGGGGTAGGGATACCTTAAGGTTGTGAGTTCTTAAAAACATTTTTTGAAATAATTTAAAAATAGAATGTAGGAGCATTTGAAAAAGTTATGGAGTTGGTTTTTGAAATCTCAAAAGTGTAGGAGTTTTTGGAAGAATGGGTTATGAGAATAGTTTTAAATAGGGAGAACCTTTAAACGGGGTCCATGAGTTGGAATCTTGAAGTATACCAACCTAGGTTAGGTTGGCCTAAGGTTAGGGGTGACCTAAGATTAACTAACTCAGGTTAGGTTAACCTAGGGTTAAAGTGACTTTAAGTTAACTAAGTTAGGTTTGGTTAACCTAAGGTTAGATAACTAGGGTCAAGTTAAACTAAGGTTGGAGAACTAGAGTCAAGTTAACCTAGGGTTGGATAACTAGGGTTAAGTTAACCTAGGGTTGAACAACTAGGGTCAAGCTAACCTAGGGTTGGATAACTAGGGTCAAGTTAACCTAGGGTTGAACAACTAGGGTCAAGTTAACTTAGGGTTGGATAACTAGGGTCAAGTTAACCTAGGGTTGAATTGAAAGATGGTTTTAAAAGGTGGTTTAATGCACTTTTAGAAAGAGTTTTGAAAAACAAGTCATGTTATGCAAAGAACTTTGGTTAACAACCTTTTTAAAGATCATTTCCATGAAAATTTGACTCTAACCAAGAGTATGGTTTATATGGCTAGTGTTTAAAGACCATTCCAACGAAGGCTTCCTTATGACCATCATAACCATTATCTTGACAAGAGTATGGGGTTCAAGAATTAACATAGTGATGACAACTTTTGAAAAACCATTGTTAATATAAAGATGGAGATAATGAATTTTTTGAAAACCATTTTTAAAAGAAACCATCCCAATAAGGTAGGGTTCATATGGCCAAATAAAAGGGAGACCACTAAAGAGAGAGTTTCATGAGGCCATTCCAACCACTAACTTGAGAAAATGGAAGCCTTGAAAATTGGAGAGTTTGAAGGTAACTTTTATGCAAGTTGAAAAGTAATGATGCACAAGTGTGAGCTAGGGGTTAGGGGGAGATTTTCTAAAGTATGATTTCTAAAGTCTCACCCTAAACTTCAAGCAGTTAACTCTTGAAACCATTTTGAGAGGAATATTGAACTTGAAGATGGTATGAAAATAAGAGGAATGCAAGCTCTGTAGAACATGGTTAGAACATGAAAATGAGGCCAAGCACAAAAGGCATGATCAAGATAGCAAAATGCAAGAGGGTTATGAATACATACAAGGGACGAAAAATTTGTATAGTGCTTGCAGTCACTACATCTGATGTACTTTGGCTCATTGAACTCAAGACTTGATGATTCAAGCGTTGAGTCGAGTTTTCACTAGTGATGACTAATCATATGGGCCGAAGACCCATCCCTATTGATGTTTGCTTCACCAAGTCCTCTTCCAAGTCCTTTAGTAAGCGGATCTGCCATATTTTGGCATAATCTCACAAAATCTATGGTGATAACTCCATCAGTGAACATTTGTCTCACACTACTATGTCTCAAGCAAATGTGCCTACATTTGCCATTATAAATGTGGTTATATGCTCGTGACAGTATAGCCTCACTATCACAATGCAAAGATATAGGTGACATTGGTGTAGACCAAATAGGAATTTGCAATAACAAATTTCTAAGCCCCTCCGCGTCTTTGTTACAAGAAGCCAAAGCTACAAACTCTGCAACCATGGTAGAGTCCATAATCAAAGTCTACTTCTTAGAACCCCAGGAGATAGCTCCTCCACCAAGGAGAAATATCCACCCACTGGTTGATGTATGAACAATAAAAACTAGAAAGACTAAGAACTGTAATGCCTTTTAATATAGAGAGAAGTTGCAGAAAAAATATGTATCTATTATCTGCAAATCTGTCATGTTTTTATAGACATTTTAGTGTCTTTTTGGACCAGACATGATTGTTAGAATTCAAATAATAACTAATTTCTAACATTCACTTGTAGGTTTAAACACAGTCGTCGGATCTCCCCTTTCCAATCTAATGGTGTAAATTGCACCTATCCATTGTCTGATCGAACTCCTTTCTAACCTAACAGTGTAGATCGCACTTATCCATTGTCTGATCAGATCATTTATCACACCTTTATGACCAAATTCGATTCTCACCATACGATCATTTTTGCTTATACATTACCCATCCGTTCATTGATTATCATGATTGACAAAAATCAATGGTCTTGATCACACACCACACGCGCACGTGCCATGTGTCCAAGTGCCAATTGTGCCACTAAAGCGCCACATTGCACCACGCGACTTACAAGCGAGACATGCGCGTGGCGCACATGTGGCTTGGCAACCATCCTCACACTTGAGTGCTACACCCAATCATTGCTCTAAAGCAATAAATAGAAAGTTCTTGGTATTTATAAATGACTTACAAAACTTCTCACTTTCCAATGTGGGATTCATGTAATAAGGTAATAAAGATTTTTTTCAAAGCTAGTCAAAACCATTTTGGAAAACCCCAAAACTACTACATATATTATATATTTTGAAAATATTTTCAACAATCCCCCACCATTTTCAAAATAATTTGAAAAACATATCTTGACCAGACAAGGAAAACTAATGCATAAATGAAGGTGTCTTATGGACTTGAACCGTCACTTAGTGATAACACATCAAGGTTAACAAGGATGGCATAGTAGGCTAGCTTTGAACTAGCAATCCTATATAGCTAACCGGACATGTCTCACACATTAGTATTCTCTTCTTTAGGTAAATAAATAAAAGCCAACATGTGGATTGGCCTTTTGTCTATATCCTATTTCATGAGTGCTCTAGAGACTGTCCAAGTCATCATAGAAGGCGGCACCATCTTCGACACTCATATAGGTAGACTTATCTGAAGTGTTCCAGTAACTTAAACACTTCAATACAATATGTTATAAGTCTGTTAAGAGCTTATTACTCAACCTTCCTCATTTACATTACTGATACCAAGCACTTTTCTTCTTAGGATGAAAATTTTGTATAGTGCTTGCAGTCACTACATCTGATGTACTTTGGCTCATTGAACTCAAGACTTGATGGTTTAAGCGTTGAGTCGAGTTTCCACCAGTGATGACTAATCATATGGGCCAAGGACCCATCCCTATTGATGTTTTCTTTACCATGTCCCTTCCAAGTCCTTTAGTAAGCGGATCCACCAAGTTTTGGCATGATCTCCCAAAATCTATGGTAATTACTCCATCAGTGAGCATTTGTCTCACACTGCTATGTCTTCGGCCATTGTGCCTAGATTTGCCATTATAAATGTGGCTATATGCTCGTAACAGTATAGCCTCACTATCACAATGCAAAAATATAGGTGACATTGGTTTAGACCAAAGAGGAATTTCCAACAACAAATTTCCAAGTGTTATCTCGTTGTTTTTAATTATGATTCAATATTTGGATATAATTTTCATTTGATCTTATTTATCAAATTTGGTTAAGACTAACAAAAATTGTAGTCTCTGGTCAAAGAAGTCGGCACCTTAAGCCAGTACCATGGGAATTAAAGTGAATTGTATTTATGCATGCATTTGAATGAAACAAACCCAACAATGTATATATATTACTCATTTTCATCCCATGATTTGGCTTGTGTTAGGTTATGAGAGTTCTACACTAATGTCGGCTCCATCTAAGGGTTACATTAGACCTTGTATGAGGCAATAATTGGTTGAAGGTGAGTATATGAAACTATATAGAATGAAAACTAAACTAGACTATAGGGTTAGACCTCTTCGCATTGTCGATTGGATCAACCATCTTATGAATTCAAGAAAGGTCTTCTTTTTTTTTTCTAAGTTAGTGAAGGATTGTCATAGGAATAGTTTTATTTAAGATTGTGACCTTACCACACATAAACCCTCTTGTTATCCTTCAGTTAATAAAAGAAGCACTTATTCTTTTATGCTGACTCCTAATGTGTGTGGTCCTTTGTTTCTTTCACTGGATATTGTTGGTTTGTTACTTTTATTGATTTGTTTTCCCATGTTACTTGAGTCTATTTGCTTGGTTCTAAAAGCGAGGCTTTCCAATGCTTCAAATCATTTCATAAGATGGTGACGAACCAATTTGATGTATCGATCAAAATCCTTCAAAGTGACAACGGGACTGAATGCATCGATATGCCCTTTTGGCATAT
Organism: Euryodendron excelsum; assembly: GCA_033060915.1. Taxonomy (NCBI): domain Eukaryota; kingdom Viridiplantae; phylum Streptophyta; class Magnoliopsida; order Ericales; family Pentaphylacaceae; genus Euryodendron; species Euryodendron excelsum. The sequence continues at coordinate 44,729,470 of CM065381.1, read as the reverse complement.
CTTCGAGGAGAATGATATTCTTTTTCAAACGAGTTGTGTAGGCATGCTTGAATAGAATGGAGTTACTAAATACAAAAGTCACCATCTTCTTAAGGTTGCTCACTCCCTCATGTTTATAATCCACGTTCCTAAATCTTTTCGATCTTACAAATCGTATACCCTCTAGTGTTTTTCAGTTTAAGATTCCTCCAGAAATTATTTCCATGACTTCTGCCATATCATCTCTTTATCCCAAGATCTTTGGGTGTGTTTGCTTTGTTCATGTTTACTAACACTCTCGTGGGAAGCTTGATTCTAAAGTTGAGCTATGACTGTATTTGTTATTCTGCTACTTAAAAGGCTACAAAGGTTATGATCTTCTGCTCGCAAGGTGTATGTAAAGTATGGTTATTACATCTCGCAAATCTAAATCCATCGTTTTGCCCCAAGCATCTCTTCAAGGGGACTGCAATACTTGATAACATATATAATAGCTTCAGTTTTCCATTATCCTTGCTACTCAAAGAGCTATTATTTATAGTGACGGGGGTGGGGGAGGAGAAGTGTCTTGAGGGGGGCCCTATCATTGATGGACAATTGGATAGAACTAGTGTCAAGATTTATTCACTATCTCAGAAAAAAAAAAAAAAAAAAACACTCCTTATGTACCACCAAGTCAGATATCTTCCTCTACACTAGTTTTAGATTCTCTCATTGATCATTTAGGTAATGAATCTCTTGGCATTTCTCCCATTATAAGTAATCACAATCTTATTGACTGTAATCTTCATACTGCCCTTACAAAGGGGGTAGGACTTCGACCCAAAACCCGGTATCTAACTTTGTTCATGATTCATTATCCCCTTCCTATCGTGTCTTTGTGTGGTCTTTGTCTTCTATTTGTATTCCTCAAGGTTATAAAGAAGCTCTCTTTGTTCCTAAGTGGAAAGATGTTATAATAGATGAGGTGAAAGTTCTGAACAAGAATGACACTTGCAAGTTAGTTCCTTTTCATGCTGGAAAGAGACTTGTGGGTTGCATATTATTATTCATTGTTAAGCAAAAAGCTTACGAGGCAGTTAAGATATACAAGGCTTGAATTGTTGCCAAGAGATTTATTTAGACCTACGTCATTAATTATCAAGAGACCTTTACTCATGTGGCAAAGATGAATTACATTCGTGTGTTATTTTCCTGTGCAGCCAATTTAGGTTGGCCTTTACAACAACCACATGTGAAGAATGCATTTCTCTAAGGTGATTTGGAGAAGGAAGTTTAAATGAAAGTTCCACCTTGGTTCTCATCTCCATCAGCTGTTAAAAATGTTTGTAGATTGAATAAGACACTTTATGGGTTAAAACAATTTCCAAGAGCTTGGTTTGATAGGTTTCTTAAAGCAATGTTGATGTCTTAATATGCGCAAAGCCAAAGAGATTACACTATATTCATCAAACCAAAAAAATATAAGATCAGTACTTCCTTCGAATTCAAGGTGAGAGGTCAAATAAGGGCATCTTCATCTCCCAAAGGAAAAACATCGTTAATCTTCTTAATGAAACATGTATGTTGGGTTGTAAACCATTAGATTCACCAACTGAGGCTAATTATTGACTTAACAATAGTGTTGGTAATCTGGTAGAAAATGAAAGTACCATAGGCCTGTAGGAAGACACATCTATCTATCTCACCCTCGGGCAGTCTTTGCGTTTGTAGTTAGGGTTGCTATTTAATTTACCCATGACCCTCATTCAGTGCATCTAGATGTCATAGATCATATATTTAGGTACTTTAAGTCGACTCTTGGGAAATGAATCTTGTTCTCTACCAATGGTTGCTTGAGAGTGAAAGCTTACATTGATGCACATTGGATATGATCAATTGATGACAGACAATCTACTTCAGGCTATTGTACCTTTGTGGGGAGGGAATTTAGTAACTTGGCAAAGTAAGAAACAAAGATGATGGCTAGATCTAGTGCAGAGGTGGAATACAAGGCTATGGCTCATGGTACTTATGATCTTATGTAGCTTCAGACTCTACTTGGAGATTTGAAGTATATGGTGGCGAACCCATGAAGTTGTACCATGACAATAAAGTTGCTATTAATAGTGCCCATTAATCATAATATCGAAAGGTATTTCAACAATCTCGAAAGGTATTTCATCAAAGAGAAGCTGAATACGAGTTTGATTTGTACGCCTTTTGTAATATCAAAAGATCAGTTGGCAGATATATTTACTAAAGGGCATAGTTGTAAAGTTTTCATCCCATTATTTGCAAGTGGACGTGAGATATTTTTACACCAACTCGAGGGAGAGTTTTGTGTTATATAGGTTATCTCCTATTTTATTTACATAACAAGAGTCTTATTTTTGCATAGGAGCAAGGTTTTCAGTAGTCTTAGGAGTATTTATGTACTTTGGCCTATATTTGTAGTTTTTATTCTTTTACTCTCTTGTTCTTCCTGCTTTATTTCTTTTCTTTCTCTTCTCTTGTTGAAAACTTCACTCTAACGGTTGCATAAATTAACCATGATTATTTTTAGTTACTAGAGACCTCATAGTCTATTATGAAGAAATTTTGATTTTTATTCATAAAAGAACAAAATAATCGTGAGTACCCGACATCTTTCCCCACCAAACCAAGACAAAATAAAATGAATTGACATGGCTGAAATCTAGTTCTGAAAAGAACGTGTTTTCAAAGGTTGATTTTATAGTAGGCAAGAAGGGGGGGATCAACAAGTTTCGGCCTCTTCAATAAGTTCATGAGCAACAACAATGTAATCTATAGTAAGGTAATGAATAGCACTGTCAATGGACCGGATCCAATCTAGATCCGAATCCGATCCGGATCCGATAAATAACCGATCCGATCCAAATCCGAATGTTATGACCGGGTCTGTTTGGCACATATCCGATCCGATAAAAACAGGTATTAGACCCGAATATCCGATCCGATCCAACCCACTAACTTTTTTTTTTTTAATTTATTTTTAAAGGATTAAGTACTATTCTCGTGGCTTTTTGGGACTTAATAGGTAAGGATCTAAATGGAAAACAAAACTTTCTGGGATTTAACAGGTAAAGATCCAAATGGAAAACAAAACTTTTTAGATGATAAGTTAATGAAAAACAAAATAAAGCTGCGAATTTCTCATACAAATGTTCAATGCTAACACTTCCACTAGAGTCTGACTTAGATAACCAACAACCAGAATTCATATAAAAGTGAATCTTTTGCTTTATTGGTGTCTGCTAAAGGCAACAGACCCCAAATAGCTAAAGCACCAAATGAGAAATTGAAGACCCAAATATTCACTACTTTTAAACTACCCAAATCAAATTTCCAAAAATTCCAAGCATATCATCACAAATCCAGAAAAATAAAATCTTTGTCAAAATTGAAAATGTTTTGGCAGTAGGTATCTAAGGAAAAAGCCTCTACAAAACCAAACTCAAAATCAATCGTGAGCAAATTCTAGATGACAAAACCTCTTATCAAAACTAATTTTTTTTTTTTTTGGCTTTGTGCTTATCTTCACCGACCAAAAAGAGAGACCCAGAAGAGTCGAACATCATCAGCCATGAGTTTCTCTCGATGAAATCCCTTCAACTGGAAGTGGTACATTTGTACTCTCTTTCTCCCTTATTTCCTCACACAAAAAATAACATATGGCCACAGCAAAAATGAGAGATCAGTGAGAGCTTCTCTCTCCTAAACCCTTCATCAGATTTAGATTTTTTGTAGAAATTGAAGACTCAAACACCACGTCACCAGAAAGTGAGGAACCATACCATTCCGACGTTGGAGTAAGGTTGAAGAGGGACGGAGCTTCGACAGGTATGCGGAACGTACCATAGGCCCATCTCCACAAGCATTGGCGACGTTGCTTGCTATGGCGGAACCCTGCGTTGCATCTATGGCGGCCAACAACGGCTGTTGGTGGAGGCGAGACAAATTGGTAGAGGTATGTGGCTGGAGGCGAGACTGGCAACTGGGGAGGATGAAATTTAGGGCTGAGAAAGTGAGCGGCATGTGCTCAGTCGATGGAAAATAAAAGCACAAAATTTCTGACTAATCGGATTTGGGTCTACTTCCGGATCTATCGGGCCTAATCATATCCAATTCGAAACTTATTAGATCTATCGGATTTGGATTAACGGATAAGCGGATCGGGTCTCACAAATCTGAATCAAGTCTTAATGGATCGGATCCGGATCGAATTCGGATCAGACCCGATCCGTTGACAGTCCTAGTAATGAAGGACAAAGGCATTTTGAAAAGGTGAGATTAGCAATTTAATAACTTGCTTAAGCAACTCATTAGAACGTCGGCCACAAACTTTGAGAGGGTCACCACCAAGAGAGATTAAGACCAACCCCTTATATAGGCTTTTAAACCTAAGTTTTCTCCCATGTGAAATTCTCGATCAAGAACATTATGGAATAAGTTATCTTTGATATTGATTCAGATGCAAATGATCAAAAGACATAAAAAAAATTTAAAATAAAATAAAATAAAAGAGGAAAAAATGCAACCATTAACGGGTAAGAATTTGTAAATTTGTTTTTATATCTTTTTTTGGGTGGTCAAGCAACATAATGTGTTAGGAGTGGAAATTAGCCCAATAGCCCATTAGACATTCCAAGCCTGACTCTTGAAGTTTAGGGCTTTGGTACAGTTTTTAGGTACCCAAGCCTAGCCCAACAAGTATGCACTATGCAGATCTAAATATATAACAAGTCTTGCAATTTAACTTGATTTACCGCCAAGTCAAAATTTTGTTTTGCATAAGGGGACTTATTCAAATACCTCACACTCTCTCGCCCTTTGGAAATGAGATTTCCTATAATTTTCAACCCACCTTGCACAATTAAATTAAGTATGTGCACATTACATCGCACATGAAACAACTGTCCACCCAAAGCTAGTATTGATTTGTCACAAAGCCACTCTTTAAGAAGTCTTACCATGACATCATTGTTTGACGCATTATCAACCACCATTGAAAATAATTTGTTGTCCATGTTCCATGATTAAGCCTTTGATGAATCTAAACAAAGTCTCTCCATCATGAGAATATTCATATACTTGTATGCAAGAATTTACTTCTTCAACTCCCAATCATCAGTCACATAATAAGTAGTTAAACAAATATATAAAAAGTTATGATGGTCTGACGTCCATATGTCAATTCTAAGAGTTAACTTACAAGAAAGTCCATCCAAAAATTGATATAAATTTACCTTTTCAACTTGGTAAACATTAAGGACATCCGCCCTAACTGTGTTCCAATAGACAATTTGAACATTGGCTGAAGATTGTTGCAAAATAACTCAAAGAACTCATGTTCGGCCATGTTAAAGGTGGTAATTATACTTAATATTCTAGCAAAGTTCGTACGGCTCCTTTCTTGATCAAATTTAAAAGTTGTCATCTTAGGATTCCTAGAGGCATTTACATCAAGGAGTTTTAGCATTGGATATCTACTATCCAAATGTTTTAACAAGTGGCTTGTTCCACTACTACTACTCCTAACAAAGTCTCTCTTAAAGTATTTACACCTAGCAATATCTTCTCCACTAGGTATTTTAATTTTGTCAAAATCCTCCCACACTTTGAATGTTAGTTTTCACCTCTTTGAAAGACCGTGAGTTACATCCTTACCCAATTCAATGAAATCCTCATTCCTACTACTATCACTAGGTTGAGTCGTATTTGTAGACATCTTTCAATAAGTCAAATTTGTTCTGTTGAAGACAAAAAAAAAAAGAAGTAAAACATGACAATAATACCATTTAAACAGCCAAAAATGATAATTTACACATCCAAACAGGGCATAAATATCATGTCAACAACCATAAACGTCACGCAGTTGATGAAAACTATAATTGACATATTACATGCATGAAAAATTATAAACAGAAACAACTAACTTGTTTAAAAAAAAAAAAAAAACGACATCAGCTAAATATGCCCATACAAATCTACTACATGTTGAAGTATTAATTCTCTAGTCCAACAAAGTTTCACTACATCTTCATTATAAAGGCTTTCTAAAACCACAATACACATGAACACAAAAAATTTCTAGAGAACTGTTTTTGAAGGATTCATCAAGAAAAATGGCAGCACGTCTTCGTCAAACTTAAATTAGAAGAAAAGAATGAGGGAAAATGAAAAGAAGAATTCTTCTACTTTCTGGAAGTTTTTTGTAGAACTCTAATTTGGTTGAACAAAGGGAGTTTAGATGAGTTGGGTTTGCAGCATATCACATCAGTCATTAAACCAATTTTCAGATCAATAAGTTCCTAAACAATCCAAGAAGGCTCTTTGGACATTAATATATCAATCAAAAGCTCAAACAAGGTCTACAATTGCTAACAGATCTATAGGTAGTCAAAGCATAATCACATAATCAAAACAAGACCCAGAGAAGTTAATCTATCAAAAAAAACTCTAAATTCAAGTTCGACCCTTAAACCAGAACCAACAAAACTGGGAACAAAAAAAAAAAAAACCCAGCAAATATTTGAAAACCCCCGATCAAGAGCAAAAATGATCAGATCGATCACCAAAAACGATAGAAAGCAGAGCACATATATGTGTAGATCTTCGAGTACCGATTGAATTACAGAGACTGAATGTCCAAGACCATCAGAAACCCTACCCAGTAGAGAGAGAGAGAGAGATAATTAGGGCAGTGGCAGTCGAAGTGAGATTTGTGCTGAACGAGAAAGGAATTAGGACTGGAAGTGAGATCTGTGCTCGACTGGGACAATTAAAACATAAGTTAAATGAATTGGGTCTATGCCGGATCTACAGGATCTATCCATCTCCGGCCCGAAACTAACCAGATCACTCGGAATTAGATTACCGGGTTACCAGACCTGGCCTCATTAATTGGATCTGGATCTTATTGTATGGGGTTTGGATCGGGTCTGAACCTGGCCCAATCAGTTAACAGGCCTATGTATACCCGACAAAATAAATAATGTAATTAAATTATTGAAGGTAGTGAGTGTAACAAGGTTTGACCATGAAAACCCATTAGAAATTAGGATGATGCATTAACAGTAGCTGGACTACTAATTGATTATTTTTATTATTTGCAATAGCTTTTAGTTTAAAATTGACCCATGGGCTCCCGTGTGCAGGATTGGACCTCAACACATCGTTTATGCCTGGCCTAAAACCGGCCCGGTCGAGACCTTGGCCGACCCCTAGTAATGTCTTTATTCTTAATTAATGAGAGAAACCTGCTACGGGTTGCGTGAAGTTGGGTGGGCTGGCCCCAACTTGACCCCACTTATATCATCTCCAAATTCTTCTACTTCTTTTATTTTTTTTTTTTGTGGTTCTTCCTTCTAAATTTTGTATTCTTCACGTTTTCCTTTTCTTGTTCCCTTCCAGCAGTAATGAGGACCAATTAATATCTCATTTCCAAATTCAAACACTTCAAGATTCTATCCCCGTGAGAACCAGCATAGCTCTCTCTCTCTCTCTCTCTCTCTCTCTGTGATACATATGGCAAGTATTCCAAAATCCATCATTACCAAATAAAAGGAAAGCAAAACCCAATTCAGCCATATTTTTATTCCCACACGAGTGGAAACTTTGCAATTCTTTAGCCATATATGTCAACAACAACACACCCTTCCCACCTATGCATACATGTATATGTTTCACTAATTCTTTTACTCCACTCAAAATCACATACATTGTGAGCTTCAACAACCCACCCTCTCTCTCTCTCTCTCTCTCTCTCTCTCTCTCTCTCTCTCTCTCTCTCTCTCTCTCATGGGTAGTTTTTCTCTTGCGGCTCCTGCAATGCTAGTCCTGCTCATTCTGCTCTTGAACCAAATACATGGGCAAGAGTACATAAATACCAGGGGAGGATTTGGAACCAACGGCTGTGATTTATTCCAAGGGAGTTGGGTTTATGATAACTCTTATCCTCTGTACGATGCAACGAGATGTCCGTTCATAGAGAAAGAGTTTGATTGCCAAAGGAACGGTCGACCGGACAAAGACTATCTCAAATACAGATGGCAACCCAGTGGCTGCAATTTACCAAGGTACTGTGCTACCTTTTGTTTCTTTGTCTGTGATATCTCCCACTTTCTCTCTCTCTATTTTTGTGGCGTTTAGCAGCCGTTTGATCTAAATTGAATGGCTGGTGATATTATTAGTGTAGCGTCGGTGTGTTCTTATGCATTGATATGGTAGCAGAACAAAGGTGGCCGCCAATAGACCAACGGTGGGTTGTTACTCTATGTGGCCAACATATATGGTATAACAAATTTGGTTGTGTGTTGTACTTTACCCAGGGTCTTAGATGTCAACTACTATTTTATTGATCTTTCAGCTTTGATGTTTTAAGCAAAAGAATAACATAATTACATGTTAAGAGGTCAATGTTTTTATTACCATATCATCGTGTGTACGTATATTATATGTATATATACAGAAAAATGTTAAAAATGCTAATTTAGTGTATATTTTAAATATGTTTTATTTCTTTATACAAAGATTGAAAATTATATTTTTAATTTTATACTATGTTCATTATTAAAATAGGGTGATCAAGACTCGAACCCACAAGTTCAATCGTCAGCATACCAGAGGTCTCTTAGTAGTCTACGAGTAGGCGGATCAATATTGGAACTTATGAATCTAGACCCAACACAATATTAACATTTAGTATAATCAAATTATTTAAAATGTGCCACAAGGACACATACTAGCAAGACCCACATATATATATATATCTCATGAAGGTTAGGAAAGAAAATTACTAAAAGGTATAACATTTCTTTTTGTTATTGCCCTCTCTCTTTTACTTGATGGTAATTATGTTGCAAAATTGGAGAATAATTGTCATATTTCTTACTTGGTGTTGTAAACAGAGAACACATATAAGCGTTTTGTGGAGTTGATTGGATTAATGATTCTATACTTTGTCTGGTTGTGTTTATCTTTTAAGTGTATTTTTGTTCAGATTTAGATGTTTTCTTTGATAAAAAAAGCAAGGATGTTTCACTTGAAGGAATGTCAAATTAAATTTTTATTTTTTTTTGCTTATTGCTGTTGTTTGTTAATATGTTAATACATGTCCTTTTCATAGTAAACTATTTAGATAATGTACCCCTATAAGTCTACCAATTAGAGGGTTTAGTTAGTTTATATAAAAAATAAAAATTCCACAAATTTTCCATGCTCTCAATTAAACTATCATGAAAGGCACTGTCGATTTAGAAGTAATTTTAAAATTTTGTCTATCCAAACCTTGTACACGGTTCTATATAAACTTACTTAAAATCTAATGTCATTGTCCTTGACTGTTTGTGTTTAGGCCCTTTTGGGTGGGAGTGCGATTTGAACTAAAGGATCAAAGATTTATGAGATGCCATTACAAAAAAAAAACCCAATTATCTAAATTTTATTAAAATTTCATAATTATATAAGAATAATCCTTATTTTTATTTTTATTTTTATTTTATTTATTTGGTCTTAGTGCCAAACACCTTTCTTCCATTCCGCCATTTCACCTTCATATTTAGAAGACTTAGATGATAGGGAAGCCTTCAAAGCAATGATTTAATACATTAAGCTTCACAATCACTGCTTCTTTGTAATCATCTGAGCCTGCTCATTATAAGATATATAACATAAGAATTTCCAACAAGATATATGATTGTCATTGAGTTGCCAAATGTTTATTTTGCTTTCTTAGCAATTGAAAGCTATGATTTTCATTAAGTTGCTTCACTTAAGCAAATAACGTGTGAAATCTTTTCTAGAGTACCGTAAAATCCAAGTAAAATTAGGAATGGGTATTATATGGTTTCCCGCCCAGATTTTCTTTACTCATTTAACTGTCTTTACTTTACAACAAAATAGATGGCAAAAAAAACCTTGAACGCGGATAATTTCAATACAAAAATCTAGATCAAGAACATAGTATATCACATACTATACAATGTGTTACACCTAGAATAAGTTTGAATAGATCATACTTTTAGAATTTAAGTTACTTCTAAATATGATAAGTTAACCACAAGAGACGGTCCAATAGAGAGTTTTATTCTAAGTATGAGATATCAAATTTGATTCATTCTCACATCTCTCTATGACCAGTCATTATTCATGTAATGCATAAAGTTTATATGACTCATATGAATAGTAGCATGCATGAGTTCGAGGGAATAATTAGTCAAAAGCGTGGACAACCTGTATCAAAACAAAATATATATGTGAGAGTTGATGTTAAAGAAATACATATATAAAAAATAAAAATTTGGAATCCTTTTGAATTGATAAATTCACTTTTTGTAAAATAAAATAGTACTATGTTTTGAAAAGAACTGTTCAAAATATTAATCGTTATTATATTAACGTTTAGTAACACTTAAAAACTTTTTTTTTTATTATAAATAAAACATATGAACTTCACATCTTCCACTTTTTCGTTTTGAAAAGGGGGAAAAGCTTTTAATTTCAGAATGATGTTTGAAAGACTTTACCAATAGCTTACATATACGACACCCATAATGTCCCAATCATGAGCTAACATCTTGGTTAAAAGCTGGCATAGACTTCAGCCTTTTATAATAATCACACTGCACACAATACATAATTACATTGATGGTACCCCCTGAATATTTGAAATCTTTTCTAGCAACAATTTCAAAATGGTTCCGTTTTCGTTTCTTTCATCACATGCCCTCTTTAGACTTTTCTTCCAATTTGTCATTTGCGCCATCCAAAAACAATCATCTTAAATGACACAAAAAAAACAAGGTAGTAGTGACACTATCAGGGACGAAACTACAGTTCAACCATAAAGGCCATAGCCACTCACTTTGACAAAATTTTGAAGGCTCAAAGAAATATTTGTGAACCTCAATCATAATTAAACCTATTATCTCTCATTCTTATAAATTTGTTAACATTTTGCACCCAAATTTTAAATTTCTGGTTCCCTCCTAAACCACTGAATTTCGTGCGCAAGATGGCAAGAATGATAGAGTAGCCCCACACCAAACCCAAACTCCAGATTTTCTTGTGGAGCCTAATGCAGGAATGATTCTCACCATCCAAACACTCACCAATCCCCAGGGATCTTCATGTGCGGACAACCGTGTTACTATGTTGCTTTCAGTACACTTCTTCAATGAGTTAAGAGAGTTTGAATTTATGTTATGATGTCATATCAAAAATGGGTTCCACGGTGGACCCCACAAATATGATTGAACTGATTTTGATCAGTGTTCCTGTAGGTTTGACGGTGGAGATCTCTTGTGGAGATTGAGAGGGAAACGCCTAATGTTTGTCGGTGATTCTCTGAGTCTCAACCAATGGCAGTCACTGACTTGCATGCTTCATGTGGCAGCACCACAGGCCAGATATACCTTACAGAGGACTGCAGGCCTCTCTACATTCACGTTCCCCGTGAGTTTATCACTCACTCATGATAATATGAATATTATTGGATGAATACATTATTGAGTTAAGCGTGTGTATGCCTTTAACTATTATAATGTTTTTTTCACATTACATCGGTTTGAAAAAAAATACATTGCATATCTAAATTTTAATGTTTGGTTTCATTGTTTATTTGAATATATATTATATATAAATTTTATTCTGATTTTATTGGTAAGTGTCCTAGGCACGATTTATTCTTAGTATGATCTATATATCATCTCTGTTGGGTGAAAAACAGAGACACTGGACATGGGGCAAGCGGAAGCATGCCCTTAAACGTGTTGAAAATTCTATTGCTATACTATGTGTTTTGAGTATTTAGTATGACAAATGACACATTACCCCCACCAAAATTTAAATAATATTACTCTGCCCTTTCAAAGTTCATAAATTTTACTTGGATCCTACATTATTTTTTGTCCATTATAAAGCATAATAGATTAAGCCCAATAAAATGTAAATAATTTTACATTGTTCTGTTACATACTACTTCATTATGAATTTTATTTTTTTATGTATTTACATCTAAGTTACTTGTATCGCTAAAAAATAATTTCTACGTTGGCCCACCACTTGGAGTCCTCTGAATATGATGTTGCGTGTTTGGCTGGTGCATGATACTTGCAAAACAAAATAAGTATGCACCACGCTTCAGTATAGTTGTTTTAGTTAGGTACTAAAGCAATTGTCTTATAACACACCATGTGATTTTGAAATGACAGAGAAGTCCCAGACTATCGGTTAATAAATAAATAAAAAGTACCCTTTATTTGTTTCATGAATTTGATTAGCCAAAAGAGAAAATATATATATATATATATATAAATTGAATCATTTTTCCTTATATATATGGTTACCACGTAAGAAATAAAATATGATGAAAATATTTGACCAACTTCTAGTTCTAAATGTCATTTATTCTTCTGTTTCATGATAAAAAAAAGAAAAGAAAAGGATGTAGAATATTTAAGAGTACAAATGCAATCCGTGTAAGTTTGTTGTAGAGTCATACGATAGTCTTGTTCAACGTGCAAGAGAGGGACTTGCAAAAAGCATTCAAACTTTTCAGTGAAAACTGTGTTTTCAAAGAAGAAAATTTTTAAAATAAAATTACAATTTAGTTTTTATTCAGAAATTAAGTATCTAATTTAACATTGTTGAAAGAAGACTTTGTCAAGTTCTAGTTACTTTGAGAGTTGAATAAATTGAAGCATTGAACAAAGTAATGAAAATTATGTGTGAAATCCAATGTGATGAAAAAAAGATCTAAGCCACTACCAATTGGTGAGTCCTTTCTTTGCTTATAGTACAAGGTAATTAATGATAGAACTTCTTCCAAGTAAAGCACCACTCACAATGCCTGTGTGCAGATTTCAATTCAAAAATTCGTGGTCCATTTTTTTCTTCATATAATTGGCCTTTCTATTATTGACCTAATATTTTTAGTAGCAGTGGGTGTTTGAATGGCAACTTATAACCTATTTTTAAAAATAGTTTTTTTAAATGACTTTTTACAAAAATATGTAAATCCTATAATCAGTTTTCTAGTGACTTTTTGAGAGTTGAGCCAAACAGCATTTCAAAAATAAGTTATAAGCTAGAAAAGTAAGTTACGTCCAAACACTTTTAAAAAGTAGCTCAGAAAATCTTAGTACCTTCGTTATTTAAATTTTTTTTTATTTTATGAAAGTTAATACTAGCCACTTTACCTCCATTGAGTCATATTAGTAAGTGATGTCTTTAGTTGAGGTGACTAGCGTCAACTTATAAGTGACGAACAACCCTAATTAATGTTAGCACCCCTACATATATATTAGTGTGTGGAAGAAGTTGAAGGAAGAGTACTGCTCGCATGTGAAAGGGAAGAACTAATATACATGTGATATGTTTTTTTTTTGTTTTTTTTTTGTGAAAGTTCTAATGCTACCCATACATGTTTTCTGTGACATAATTAACATGAGTGTGATGTTTGCAACAATATGCAGACGTACAATGCTTCAATAATGTTCTTCCGCAATGCTTTTCTTGTTGACATCACAAGCGAGAAAATCGGACGGGTTCTAAAGCTCGACTCAATCCAGACTAGTGCAACGTGGGCAGGAATGGACACATTGATCTTCAATTCATGGCATTGGTGGCTTCACACCGGAAGGAAACAACCGTAAGAATCGGCTTGATTGTTTTCGAGGTCTTATATGTTTTAACAACTTCATTTTCTTGGGAGTTCTAGTGAAGTGTCCTATTTTTTCTTTGTATGCGTTGCAGATGGGATTTCATTGAAGAAGGGAATTTTATATACAAAGACATGGATCGTTTGGTTGCCTATGAGAAAGCCTTGAATACATGGGCCAGATGGGTAGACTGGAATGCCGATCCTGCAAAAACCAAAGTTGTCTTCCAGGGCGTATCGCCAGATCACGCTAAGTGAGTTGATTGATTAAAACATTCCAAAATTAAAATCATTTATACAACTAGTTTCATGTCTTACTCATATTGTTTAATTTCCTAACACATTCTTTTTTTTTTCTTTGTAAAAAAATTAGTGGAATTGATTGGGCACAGCCGAATTCCAACTGTGCCAGACAAACGCAACCGGTGGTCGGCCCAGTGTATCCGGGAGGTCCACATCCAGCGGAATTGGTGCTACAGAAAGTGTTGAGTAGAATGTCGAAGCCAGTGTATTTGCTCAACATAACTCCACTTTCCCAACTAAGGAAAGATGGGCACCCATCTGTGTATGGGCTGGGAGGGCACAGTGGCTTGGACTGCAGCCACTGGTGCCTAGCCGGGGTCCCCGATACTTGGAATCAACTCCTTTATGCAGCTCTCACTGAAAACTAGACCCCAACCCCCCCAACTTTTTTTTTTTTTTATCAAAGCAAAAAATTCAATATTAATTGTTATGTTCTTCTTATAAAGGATAAATAAAATTTCCATTGGCGAAGTTACTTCAGAAGTATGGTTATTTGATCGATATTTTGGTTTACTGATACTTTAAGGGCTGATATAAATTTAACCAAGCCCAACTTCCATGATCTCCATGGAATCTCCAAGTCATCAGTTCTAGGCCATTGGCGGGCACCTGATAGTCAATTGAATGAGACCAAGGCTTAAAATATCGTACAATTCCAAAAAAAAAAAAAAAAAAATTGCAGACAAAGCAAATGAGTGAATGCCCATACGTAAAGCAAACACTACTTCTAGTAAAATAGTAGACACGAGCATTTCGCAAAAAATATCGAAAAGTAGCATCACAGAGCCTCGTGTGTCCAATGTAATTGAAGCATTTTCTTTTGGTTAAATCACAACCAATATAAACTTTTATTTGAGAGCCACTCCAAAGGTTTTCTTTGCAGACATAAAATAATATTTTTTCCCCAAAATTTAATTGCTTGTTTGTGGAAATAAGTGATTCCCGTGTGCAAAGATAAGAGAAATTGGAGGGAAATAAATAAGAGTCGAATGTTCGGTTTGTGGAAGTGAAACCAGACACCATCACAGAAGCTGCAGGTTAGAAAGAAGTCAAGAAACTAAGAGAAGACCCAGAGGACCCTATCAAGAGTCACGACTAAAACTCTATAGTAGGCCAAATTTATGAAAATTAAAATCAAGTGGGATATGTGACTTTTTGCTATCTTAGATTGGACTTGTTCTTCATGACCATAAGTAAAAGGAAATATGACGACTTTTACGCGTTAGACTCTTGTTAAGTTGTAACTGCATTTGGTGGGTCTTTCTCCATTTAACGTAACAAGTCATTTTCTCACGGGTTTTTTAAGGGTGGAACTCGTTCAAAAAGTTGCGTATAGTTTTTTAAAAAAAACCCCTTTTTATTTTTATAAAAAAATATTCATAGAAGTTTGATTTGGTTCCAAGAATTAGAATCTTCCATTTGACTATGAAACATTCCCGAAACTCTTTTTAAATTGTTGTCATTTTCGTCTGTGCAAACTTCAAAATGTATAGTCGTTACTGAAAACAAACAACAATGATGAAAAGAGGACGATACTGGCTACAAACAGGCCTCTTTGCTACTGTCTTCCCTTTTTGTTTTTATTTTTTCGAAGTGTCCTAATTCAATGTCAGTCGGCCTTATATTACACTTTCTATACCATTCAAGAAATATGTAACAAAATATAAGGAAGAATTACGAGTCAAACTCGGCTGCTCCAACAACACGTCGAAGACTCAAAAGTAAGGATTACGAGTCAAACTCTGTTGCTCCAACAACACGTCGAAGACTCGAAGTAGCTTGCCAAACTGGACGAGAGGAGTCGTGAACTGGTTGTGGAGTTGGACCACAAATCCTCATTATGCTAGCCTATGACACAGTTTTAATGATAGAATAGGGGATAATTCAATCTTTGTTTGAGCATCATTTAGCAATTATATCGTTGTTTGAAATTTAGGTCATCCTTTTTTGTTCCCCTTGGGCTTCATCCGCGCGAGTAGAAGAACATACTGCTCAAAAGAGTCTATGGATCAGAGCCTGCAGAGTCCTTGTTGTGCCATTATTTTCACTCTCACTCTTCTTCTGGTTGTTTCTTCAAATCAGATCAGTGCCCAAAATCTGGTCGAGAATCCAATTGCCAACCTAAACTCTTCATGGGTCAACAACTTCCCAGCTTTCCAGAGAGATGAAATGAACTTCATGATGTTGAAACCCATCCTTACTAGAGGATCAAGCCTCGGCCCATGGTTTTCGTGTGGGTTCTACTGCAATTACACTGACATTAAATGCATTTTTTCCGTTTTCCTTTTCCCAAACAGTTCAATGAAAAATCACTCAAGAGTAGTCTGGTCCGCCAATCGAAACAATTCAGTTTCAATTGGAGCAACCCTGGCACTTGCCGGAGATGGAAATTTGGTCTTGACAGATGTCAACGGCACTTTGGTTTGGTCAACAAACACGGGCGGCAAGGCAGTCTCAGGCATAAACTTGACGGAAATGGGAAACCTCGTGCTCTTTGGCAAAAACAACCAAGTCATTTGGCAGTCTTTTGATCACCCGACCGACTCTTTGGTTCCTGGGCAGATGTTGGTTTCCGGGCAAAAGCTGATATCTAATGCATCAACAACAGCTTGGGGTGAAGGCCTGTATTCGCTCTCTCTTACGAATAAAAAATTGGTCGCCAGCTACATGGGGTCCTCCAATCCGACCCAGCCCCAGCTCTATTATGAATCCAGTGGTGAGTTTGAGATCCCGACAGACAAAACAGGACGTGCTTATATTCTGTTTGAAGATGGAAGGTTCGGCAAATTCAATATAAGTCGCGCATTGGCAGCTCAGTTCATGAGGCTGGAGGCTGACGGTCATGTGAAGGTTTATGAGTGGAAAGGATTAGAATGGGTAGAGGTCAGCGATTTACTTACTCTATCTGTTGGGGACTGTGGGTATCCTATGGTGTGTGGTAATTATGGTATTTGCTCTGGAGGAGGGCAGTGCACTTGTCCTCCTGAAGAAGCAGACTATAAGGGCATCAGAACAAGTTATTTCAAGCAGAAATCAGACAGGCAGCCCAATCTTGGATGCTCCCTGATCAGGCCTATTTCTTGCATAGATTCTAAATTCCATAGCTTTGTTAAGCTCAAAAACACTTCTTCTTTTAGTTTTTCGCCAAGTCAATCCATTGCAGGAACTAGCTTGGCGAATTGCCAGTACGCCTGCTCAGAGAAATGTTCTTGCAAAGCGGCTGTATTTCAATACAATTCGTTCGATTCTCCAGCGGGAAACTGCTTCTTGTTGAGCGAAGCTTTCTCCTTCAAAGATTCCGGGCAAGACAACTCTACAACGGCATATCTGAAAGTGCAGAATCCTCCAAAAAAGAAAACAAGGCGTGTTGCAATCCTATTGGGAACAAGTATCGGAGCTCTGTTTGGGGCTTTTCTTATAATTAGCATTTGGCGTTTCATTTGGAGGAATAACAATAAATCCAAGGAAGTTGAGGAGGGTTATCTTTACCAAATACAAGGGACGCTTACTAGATTTTCTTACGAACACTTAACCGCTACGACAGACAATTTCAGCAGAAAGCTTGGGGAAGGAGGATTCGGGTCAGTCTTTGAAGGGACTCTGCACAATGGCACAAAAGTTGCAGTAAAGCGTCTTGATAAATTAGATCTAGTGGAGAAGACGCTCTTAGCTGAAGTTGAGACAATAGGCAACATTCACCATGTTAATCTGGTAAGGCTGATTGGATTTTGCATTGAAAAATCACATAGGCTTCTAGTTTATGAGTACATGAGTAATGGATCCTTGAATGACTGGATTTTTTCTAAAAATCAAATGGTCTCTCTTAGATGGCAATCTAGAAGAAAGATCATCATAGACATTGCCAAGGGACTAGCCTATCTCCATGAAGGATGCAGGCAGAAAATTTTTCACTTGGACATTAAACCCCAAAACATCCTTTTGGATGAGAATTTCAATGCCAAACTCGCTGATTTTGGTCTGTCCAAGCTGATTGATAAGGACCAAAGCAAAGTTGTGACAACAATGAAAGGAACACCAGGTTATATGGCTCCTGAATGGTTGAGCTCGTTTATCACGGAGAAAGTAGATGTCTATAGCTTTGGTGTTGTACTATTAGAGATGTTGTGCGGGCGGAGAAACTTGGATCGGTCTCAACCTGAGGAAGACATGCATTTGTTAAGTCTGTTTAAGAGAAAAGCAGATGAGGAACAGCTTTTGGACATGGTGGATAAACACAGTGAAGATATGCAGTTACACGGAACAGAAGTTGTGAAGATGATGAGGGTTGCAGCATGGTGCCTACAGAATGAGTTTGAGAGGAGGCCGTCCATGACAGTGGTGGTTCAGGCCTTGGAGGGTCTGGTGAACATTGAAGACAATTTGGACTATGACTTCTCAAAACAGCCCATTCCAAGAAGAATGGCAGCTATGGTTGAAAAAGAAGATGCTGTTGGTGATGCTACTCTAGTGTTTCCATCAATTTTGTCAGGACCAAGGTAATGAAAATAAAAATTTCTACAATTGAGATTCATGAAAGTCTTTTAGTTTGTACTCTCCGTATTCTAGTTCTGGTTTAATAATATGATGATGTTTGTTTATAATTCTATTTTGTATTAACTTAAAATTTAGTTTTATAAATTTCGAATTCCAATTCAGTTTTAATTTCATCAATTTCAATTCCTGTCCAAATTCCTTGGTAGTGCTTTAGTATCAGAGCGAGTACTCGTGTTTACTTCTTATTTACTGGACATTTCGGTGCTGACAATTGAACATAGCTTAGGTCGGAAAACCCAAGTTGGAAATATCTGGGCATATGAGCTTAGGTGGGTGCTGACAATTGAACATAGCTTAATGACAAATGGAATAGGTTCAGTTGGCATTTTAACGAATTGTGTTCAACGTAAGTTTTTTTTTGTTTTTGTTTTTTCTGTTCCTTCTCATTTATGCTCATCATACATCTTTGTGAGTGATACGGGAACTTGAATTTTCTCCATTTCATTAACTAATAAGCTAACATATCAATTAAAAAATAAATAAATAGACTGGATGAGTTGACTTGAAAATAAATAAGTTTTGATTATATATAAAAAAATAAATTTTAACATAAAAGGATAAGAGTTCTAAACTTTTGATAACACGTGGTCTCGTCTGGTCCATTAATTGATGGAATAAAGAACTTTATGTGCAAATTATAGGGGAGCAAACATCTCGTATTCAGCAAAAAGTTCGTACAAAAAAAATTCTTGTTCCACAAAAATCTCTACAACCTTCATCCCGACCATCACAACGAACTCAATCATCCAGACTATCGGTTACTCTGTCTTTAATAAAACCTTCGTTACTATTTGATTCAAAGTTTACTTTGCAAACACACCTGGTAAATAATTCCTTCAGCAATTAACAGAAAATTTAGGAAACACCTATTTGTATTATAAGTGAATACAGAACATGCTTCAATTACAATGGAAACACGGTTCTGTGATGCTATTTTTCATTATTATTATTATTATTATTTTGAGTAAACTTGGGTTTTGCGAAGGACTTGAATCCCATCTACTAGGTTTGCCATCCAGATTATTATGAACAGATTGAGTACAGTGACCTAAATATCAGTGGAACTAGTTGGCATGCACAACTTAATCCCTATAGAGTTGAATGACCTACACGGGCTCACTTCCTTCCAAATCGTGCTACCCCATAGCAACGAATCCAGATCAAGGGATTCACCAAATTAATCATCTCACCCTTTATAATCAAGCAAAAATTATACAATTGATAAGCAAACGTTAACGGAATCCAAGTCCTTTGGCTATGATTCTGAAAGTTAGGATCACAGATTGGAGTACGTAATTGTTTGGGTTGATTGGGAACAAATTAGAAGTTATTTTTTAGATCAATTCCAAGTTTTCTTAGAGGACATAACATAATTTTTTTTCCCTAGAAACTCTAATTACTTTTGAGGAAATTAGAGATTGTGTGGGCAGAGGTTGATAACAAGAAAGTAAATAAAAGTTGAACGTTCTGTTTGTGGAAGTGAACCTACCTAGATACTAAATAGAAAATGCAGAGTTGGAAGAAATGGGGAGAAGACCTGACTCATGAATGGTATATGAAATCTCATAAAAGCTAACTGCATTTGGTTGAGAAAAAACTGGGTCCAACGTTGTTACCACGTTATCGTGCTGATGATGATGTAGTATAACGGAACACTAATACATATAATATTTTAAGCCTACTCTTTTCCAATGCACCTTTATTACAGACAACCCATGCTCCTTTCCAAGCAAAATTGGTGATTCAAGTGCCTACCAAACCCCATCAAAAATGGGAAAAACAAATTCTGGGGAAAAAAATTATGCTTCTACGAGAACTTCCACGAAGATCTGCTTCAATTAGTGACGAAGTCACTTTAACACACAAATTTCTTCAGGCTACTACACTGATTGAAGCAGATATTCGTGGAAGCCAATAAAGACATTCAAATGAAATAACTATGAAAAGTTCTCTTCTCCACCTTTGAAGCATCTACTACAGACCACAAGAATGAGACTCCATTGGCACATTAAACCCAAAAGAGTTAGCAAAGAAACGGAAGAGGAAAGTAAAAACTGTTGGTTTTTCTTTTGGTCCTTATCCCACATCGAATGAGAAGAAGAAAACGGGGTAAGGGACAAAGTTATATAAGGAGGGTTAAGTCTCTTTGGTTAAGTGCACCAGTTAATAGCTTAACTAATAACTTTTAACTTTAGTAAGATTCTTCTTGAAGAGGTGAAAGTTAAAGGTTAGCTAGTGGAATAACTTAGTGGGTGTCGACAGGATGAGAAGAGAAAATAATGTGATTGTAACAATTTTTCACATAATGTATTTTTCTTCTGAGCTGGTGGTTTTTCTCATGTTTTGAGAGTTTTTCACGTAAATCCTTGTGTTGTATTTTTCTCTATTTATTTTGATATTCTTGTCTTTCCTATTTCCAAAAGGAGTGTGTTTGGGAGGGCCAAAATTCCCAACAAGTGGTATCAGAGCCTTTTGGTCGTTTTGTTTCTTTCTTGAAAATTCTTAGTATGCTCTATGGTTGCAGTTTTGACTGATCTTCCACATCAGAAAAGATTTTCTTGAAATTATCAAAGGTTTCTGTTGATGGGGTGGAGCTTTGGTGTGGTTATCCTTTTGGTGGGATGGAGCTTTGTGTTGACTCAAGGTTAATTCTCATGTTGATTTTAATGATAACTAAACCTTGTGTTATTTTAGTAATGAATCTACTTAGTGTGCAGATTAACAAAATTCATAATTTAGATTTAAAATTCAATCTTAAGTCTAATGCATATCAAAGAGAATGCACAACAAATTTCAGATCAAGCAATGAATTCCAAGAGCAATGCAATGAACCAAACAAAGGATTGACGCCTATCTCTACTTCAAACAAATGTTTTATGTTCGAAGATATTGAAGGTGTTCAAATGAAGCTTCCATCAAGTATGCATAGAATCAATGAAGATTGATTTGCACTCAAGATAGATTGAGGACTTCATCAGTTGAGGAAGTGCAATGTTCAGTTAAAGACGATTTAATTATGGAGATGTTGTAAATGCCAAAAGAAGATCTCATCAAGAATGCGAAAATCAGTTGAAGATGAATTGATTGTTGAAGAGATTGAAAATGCTCAATAGAGGACTTCATCAAGTATACAAAGATCAATTTCAGATTATGTGATTGAAGTTGCTGAGAAAGAAGACTCACAATGATTGTCTGATCTCTACATGAAATCCAAGTGAAGAAATCTTCTACAATATAAAGAATCAATGAAGACTAGATGTATGAAGACATTTCATCAAGCCTACAAAAGTCTCATTAAATATAATCTTAAAGAAGAAAAGAGAATTGCTAGCAAAGAGAAGAACTCGGCAATGAAGCATTGTGAAGCACTAAGTAATTGAGGAAGCTTGGCGTTGAGGATGTTCTACAATGAAAGAAGAAGCTTTGCAAATGAAGAATAAAAGATGGACATTGATCTAATGAAGCTCTGACAGTTTGAGAATCAAGAGAAGATCAACATCCAATGATTGATTCAATCCAAATTGAATAGAAGCTAACTTTGATGAGTTAAAGAGATTTGATTGATCATCATACCCCAAAGAAATACTCCTTGAAGATCTTAAATCTGTGCTGAAATAAACTAGATCATTAGAAGTCAGCAAGCAGATTTCTGAACAATGAGGGGACTCATGGAAATGAGGAGTCGCTTCTTGATTACAAAAGCAAAAGGCTTAAAGACCAAATGGACAATGAGGGGACTCAAGGAAATGAGGAGTCGCATCTTGATCACAGAAGCAAAAAGCCTGGACCAAGTAGATAATAAGTGAACTCATTGTAATGTAGAGTCGTCTCATGGGGACAGACGCAAAGGTTTGAAGATGACATGATCAATGAGCGGACACATGAAGACGAAGAGTCGCCTTATGACAACAGAAGTAAAAGGCTGAAGATTGAATGAACAAAAAGCGGACTCCTGAAAATGAGGAGTCGCTTCATGATAGCAGAAGCCAAAGATGTGAAGACAGAATGAACAAGGAGTTGCCTCATTGATATGAAGAGCGGACTCATGAAGTCAGTAAACAACATCTGATAAATGTAGAAGCAGAAAGTGTCGACTCCACAAACCTGGAGCCGACTCCTTGGATATAACAGCTAGTTTTCCTAACGTTATAACGGACTAGACGTGCATTAATAAAGCCCAACTACCTCCAACGGATGGAATCAATGCAAGGGTTTATATATTAGCCTCCAACTGCATTTATAACCAAGAATCAAGAGGGAGAAACACAAGAGATAAGAATCACTGACTGATCAATCTGACATTCCTGAACATTCTTCCTATTTATTCTTGTGAGCTTTGATTTTAAAATTTACTCTTGTTAGAGAGTTTGTGAGTTACTTGTATACTTTTATACACTTGTAATTGAGAGTTTGAGAGTTCTCTTGTGAAAGCAAAACTCTTGTAAATTTGAGTGGAGCTTGGACAAAACCACTTAGAGATTGAAGAGCTCGGTGAGGAGTTCTTGTGTATAGTGAGCTGAGCACTTTGTCAATCAGCAACCCATTTGTAATAAGTGATTACATAGTGGAAGAAGACTTCAAGGAGGTCTTCGAGTGAGGACGTAGACCATGGTTGGTGGTTGAACCTCGGTAAATCTGTGTCTCTCTTCTATTGCTATGTTTTCTTTATTTTACTGATTAAACTGCATCACATATAGTTTGATCACTATTACATTACTTAGATTAATTTTAATTAATCTTAACTGATATTAATCTTTAAAAAACCCAATTCACCCCCTCTTGGGTTGCCTTTTAAACCAACAATTGGTATCAGAGCTAGTACTCCTGTTTTAAGGCTTAACATCCTAGGAATAGATCCATGGCAACCAATTTCAGAAGCTCTCTTGGTAAGGGTCAATCCACAAATAGACCACCTATGTTCAATGACACCAATTACAATTATTGAAAAAATAGAATGAGAATCTACATTCAATCGGTAGATTATGAATTATGGAGACTTATTGTAAATGGTCCTAAAACTCCTACTTTTAGAATAGAACAAATGGTTGTCCCTAAACCAGAATCTGAATGGGATGAAGATGATCTGAAGATGCTGTAATCAAATGCTAAAGCTATGAATATTCTATATTGTGCACTTGATCCCAATGAATTTAATCATATTTCCACTTGTGAATCATCTAAGACAATATGGGATAGATTAGAAGTCACACATGAAGGTACCAATCAAGTAAAAGAATCTAAAATCAATATATTTGTACATAATTATGAATTGTTTAAAATGAAACCTGAAGAATCTATCACTGAAATGTTTACTAGATTCATCGATATTATTAATGATTTAAAATATCTTGGAAATGTGTATCCTAACAATGAGCAAGTGAGAAAGATACTAATGTCTCTATCAAAGGCTTGGGAGGCTAAGGTAACAGCAATCTAAGAGGCCAAGGACCTCAACACCCTGCCATTGGAAGAACTCTTGGGCTCTCTAATGACACATGAGCTCACACAAAAACAACATGCCCAAGAGGATGAAGAAAAGAAGAAAAGGGTAGTTGCTATCCAATCCACCTATTAGAATAATGAATCAACAAGTGAAGAGAATGAAGATGAAATTGCTCTCATCACTCCGAAATTTAAGAGATTCATAAAGAATAAATGGAGAGGTGAAAAG
Source organism: Euryodendron excelsum (assembly GCA_033060915.1). Taxonomy (NCBI): domain Eukaryota; kingdom Viridiplantae; phylum Streptophyta; class Magnoliopsida; order Ericales; family Pentaphylacaceae; genus Euryodendron; species Euryodendron excelsum. Next base: position 44,705,300 of record CM065381.1, on the reverse strand, counting down.
AAGCATGAAGCTAAGGGAGAACCTAACAAGGAACCCAACATAACATGCTATGAATGTAAAAAGCCTGGCCATATGAAGGCAGATTGTCCTCTGCTCAAAAAGAGAGGAAAGAAATATCAAAGGAAGAAGGCCATGGCAGCCATGACATGGAGTGATGATGAAGAATCAAGTTTCGATGAAGAAACTGAACCACAGGAAGTGGCTAACCTATGTCTCATGGCTCATGAAGATGATAATGAGGCATCTGATTCTTCCCAATTCACTTTTAATGAATTACAAGATGCTTTTGATGATTTAATTTATGAATTCAGAAAATTAGGAATTAAAAATGGACTTCTTAAAAAGATGGTTTCCACTCTTTCAAATGAAAATGAGAATTTACAAAAGAAAAATGAAGTTTTGAAAAATAATGTCTATACCCTGAAGGATAAGATTAAAAAAAATTCTATTCAAAAGGATCTTTTAAAAGAAAATCACATTTTGCTTGAAAAAGTCAAAAGCTTGGAAACAAGTCTTCATAAATGTGTAAATGGAAAAGAAAAACTTGATGCAATTTTAGGAAAACAAAATTGTTCACTTGACAAAGCTGGCATTGGTTTTGATCCATTTAGAAGGAAGAAACTTTCAAAAGGCAAATTTAGTACTTCAATTGGAAAGACACAGATATCATGCTTTTATTGTCATAAAAAGGGACACTTACAAAAATCAAATGTTCCTAGCAATGCATGGGTCTCTAGAAGACCATTGAGGACTAACCCTCAATGACCCAAGATGATTTGGGTACCTAAGGTCAGATAAACCCTTTTGTAGGTTTGCCTTCAAGCCAAATCCAAGAAAGACCATTGGTACTTGAATAGTGGATGCTCAAGGCATATGACGGGAGATGAAGCTCAATTCATCTCTCTCTCACCAAAGAATGGAGGTCTTATTACATTTGGTGACAATAGCAAAAGGAAGATCATCGGTATAGGTAGTATTGGTAAGAATTCCTCTACTTTTATTGAAAATGTATTACTTGTTAAGGGACTCAAACACAATCTTTTGAGCATTAGTCAACTTTGTGACAAATGATGCAAGGTTATATTTGAATCCTCTAAATGTAATGTAATTGACATTAGTGACAACAAGACAATTCTCACTGGACATAGACAAGACAATATTTATGTGTTCAATCTTAATGATTTATCTTCATGCAAAATGGAATGTCTTGCTGCTATGAATAGTGATGAAAGTTGGTTATGGCATAATAGAAGACTTGGCCACATTAGTATGAGCATACTTTCAAATATTTCTAAAAATGATTTGGTCAAAGGTCTTCTAAAGATAATTTGATAAAGATAGAGTTTGTGATGCTTGTCAACTAGGTAAGTAAACTATAATTTCTTTCAAATCCTTAAATATGCTCACTATTTCTAGCCCACTTCAACTATTGCATATGGACTTATTTGGACCAACAATAACTTTGAGTCTTTGTGGTAAACAATATGCACTTGTTATTGTTGATGATTATTCTAGATTTACATGCACATTCTTCTTAGCTCATAAGGATGAGATAATTATTTTATTCACAAAATTTTGTAGAAAAGTCCAAAATGAAAAAAGAATTTCAATTACTTCTATTAGAACTGATCATGGAGGGGAATTCGATTGTAAACCTTTTGAAATGTTTTGTGATGAAAATATTTTTGATCACAATTTCTCAGCTCCTAGAACACCTCAACAAAATGGGGTTGTTGAGAGGAAAAATAGAGTTTTAGAAGAAATGGCTAAAACCATGCTTTGTGAAAATGGTTTACCAAAATACTTTTGGGCTGAAGCTGTTAACACAACTTGTTATGTTTTAAATCGAATTTTATTTAGAAAGGTTTTGAGCAAAACCCCCTATGAACTTTGGAAAGAAAAGAAACCAAATGTCTCATACTTTAAAGCTTTTGGATGTAAATGCTTTGTATTGAATAACAATAAAGACAACCTCGGCAAGTTTGATGCTAAATCCAACGAGGGTGTATTTCTTGGCTATTCAACACATAGCAAGGCTTATAGAGTCTTTAATAACTGGATGATCATTACTTTTGATGAACTTAACTCTTCTTCGAAGAATGTTGAAAGTGATGATGCAGATGAGCCAGAACCTGAATTGGAAAAGCTGGACATCCAACCAAGCTCAAATAAGGAACCACAAAACGAAAGAGTATTACAAGGAGTTCCTACCATTCAACAAGAAATTAATGAAGGACTACCTAAGGAGTGGAAGTTTGTGCATAACCATCCTACGGAACAAATTCTAGGTGATCCTTCACAAGGTGTAAGAACTCGGTCTTCTATAAAAAATATATATAATCATCTTACATTCTTATCTCAAATAGAGGGTAAGTATTTTAATGATGCTGAACATGATGAATTTTAGATAAATGCAATGCAAGAGGAATTAAACCAATTTGAAAGGAATGAGGTATGGCATCTTGTTCCTAGACCTAATGATTATCTATTATTGAAACTAAATGGGTATTCAGAAACAAAATAGATAAATCTGGAATTGTTGTGAGGAACAAGGCAAGAATTGTTGCTCAAGAGGAAGGCATTAATTTTAATGAAACCTATGCTCCTGTAGCTAGACTAGAAGCCATTAGATTATTACTTGCTTTTGCTTGTTTTAAAGATTTTAAATTGTATCAAATGGATGTGAAAAGTGCATTTCTAAATGGTCTTATCACTGCAGAAGTTTTTGTTGAACAACCACCTGGTTTTGAAGATCCCAAACTTCCTGACCATATTTTCAAACTAACAAAAGCTTTGTATGGTTTAAAGCAAGTCCCAAGGGCTTGATATGAAAGATTAAGTAAGTTTTTGATTGAAAAAGGTTTTTTCAGAGAAAAAATAGATAAAACCCTTTTTATCAAAATCAAAAATAGTGATATGCTTGTAGTACAAATTTACATAGATGATATTATATTCGGTGCTACTAATGAATTACTTTGCGAAGAATTTGCTAAGTGTATGCAGGGAGAATTCGAGATGAGCATGATGGGAGAGCTCGACTACTTTCTCGGACTTCAAATCAAGCAATCAAAGGAAGGCATCTTTATCAACCAAACCAAGTACATCAAAGACTTAATCAAAAAATTTGGCATGGAAGATGCAAAGCCTATAAGTACAACTAAATTGGATAGCGATGAAAAAGGTAAGTCAGTAGATACTAAAAGCATGATAGGCTCTCTGTTATATCTAACTGCTAGAAGACCTGAAATAATGTTTAGTGTTTGCTTATGTGCTCGTTTTCAATCTAATCCTAAAGAATCTCATGTGGTTGCTGTAAAAAGGATTTTTCGTTATCTTAAGCACACACCAAATCTTAGATTATGGTATCCAAGAAATACATATTTTAATCTAAATGCTTACACTGATGCTGACTATACGGGGAGTAGAGTTGATATGAAGAGTATAAGTGGCTCTTGCCAACTCCTAGGCAATATGATTATATATTGGTATAACAAGAAACAAAATTTAGTTGCTTTCTCTACAGCTGAGACTGAATATGTAACAGCCGGTAGTTGTTGTGCACAAGTGTTGTGGATCAAACAACAATTGAAAGATTATGAAATCTTGTTTGATCATATTCCTATTAAATGTGATAATACTAGTGCAATAAACTTGACTAAAAATCCTATTCAACACTCTCGTACAAAACACATTGAAATCAGATATCACTTTATATGTGATCATGTACAAAAAGGTGATATAGAACTTAACTTTGTGTGCACTGATATGCAATTAGCTGATATCTTTATTAAACTATTAAGTGAAGATCATTTTTGTATGATTAGAAGAGAATTAGAGATGAGTGATCATATATCTTAAACTGTGTTTGATTTGAGTGAAATTTGTGCTTTGAATGTTTAAATGTGTTTATCATTCATATGAAATGCTTTTCTTGAATTCATGATGCATTATATAATTATATTAAGACAATCTTTATCTCAAAACTTGAAAAAGATCATTTCATGAAATCCTTATGATTCACATGCTCAGTCTGGGTGGAAGAGTCGACACTTTATTTCATAGAGTCGGCTCATCACAACAGTGGACTTAAATCATTTCAATAACAAGGCATGTGTCGGCTCATTTAGTTCATGAGTAGCCTCATGCTTCGGGCCTATATACTTTGACGAAGCCCACTTTACAAACATTCAAAATTTCCCTCTCACTCATTCACTCTCACTCATTTTCTCTCCCGCTCCCCTGTTCGCACCAAAACTCAACCGTCATTCTCAACCATCACGAATCTTCATCTCAATCTCTCTATAAACCCTAATCGACCACTTTCCATTTTCACTCAATCTTCCTTTCTCCTATAATGGCTCCCAAACTTCTAAACCGAAAAAGGTCTCTAAAGCCCTAGTAGTAGTACCAGCTCCTACTTCAACAAAGCCAAAAAGAAAATCGAAAGGAGGGTCTAGTAAAGACAAAGGGAAGCGGAAGAGGAGTAAAACTAGAGAAGCTTCACCCTCAGCAGTCCTAGAATAGAATGAACTTTATTTTAGTGAGGCCAAGGCCCAGGAAAGGTACAATTGGACCTTCTCTCTTCGAAAAGTATTCAATGGAAGATGGATAGACTATAAATTCTTTGATCTTCATAAGTTCGAATTTGGTACAAAATTTGGAAACCTAGGGTGGAAATATATGACAATACTCAGGGATGATGTTTACCCTGATTTGGTAGCTCATTTCTATTCAAATACTGAAAGGGAATCTGGAGAAGTGTCTGTCAAAAGTTATGTTAAAGGAATTACCATCAATTTGGATAGAGAAGTGATTAGAAACATTCTTGGAAATAGAATTGGTGGAGAAGTCTATAGAGATAGTGTCTCCAGAAAAGACCAATTAAAAGCCCTATATGGAAAAGACATGGATGAAAATGTACAGCCCCTTGCTATTGATCTACCTCTTGAATTAAGGCTTGTTCATCACTTTACCTGTACCATATTTACTCCAAAAACTGGAAAATATGATTATGTTTTGGAAAATGAGTTGTTCTTCCTATAGGCATATATAACTGATTCAAGAATTGATTTGCCTCTGTTTATCTTGGATCATATATATAAGGCTACCATCTCCAAAATCACTTTGCCATATGGAATTTTCTTGACAAAAGTTTTCAAGCATTTTGATATTGATCTGAAAAATGAGAAGAAGATAATCCCCAAAGCCATTAGTGATGAGTACAATGAGAGAACACTCAAGAGAATGGGGTATGCTCTGAAGAACAACAAATGGACTCCCAAGAAAACAGAAGGGGAAAGTACTTCAAAAGAAAGAGCTCCATCTGGAAGCACCTCGAGGCAGAGAAGCACAAGAAGATTATTGAGTTCTGAATCACAAGAAAGTACACGGGATTTAAGTTCTTTTATGACTCAAGTTATGGAATCTCTGGACAAATTGCATCACAAGGCAGATATTGTAAATATAAGGATGATGATTTTTGAAAGAAAAATGAGAGAACTCAAAAAGGAAGTTCAAATATTGAGAAATGAGAAAGGGAAAATTACAGAACAAGAAGAAGAGAAAGAAGAAGTTAATGAGGAAGAAGAGGAAGCACAGGAAGGGGAAGAAGCTAGGGAAAAGGAATCTTTGGCCACTGAATCTAAAGCTCACTAGACTCTCATTCTCTAATCCTATTTATCCTTACCTCTCCTCACCTCATATTTTCTCTTACCTCATCATATTTATTTTCCTCATGGCTCTATTATAACATCTATTTTGTGTTGACTGATTGTTTTGATTATAATTGGCATACTTTTTATGGACATATCATTTTGTAATTTCAATGGTTTCATCAATAAAATATCATTTTATTCTGGTCTCAAATGTGATTGCTTTGATAACTTGCTTGATTTGCTTGCTTTCCTATTTATATAATCTATTCTTTTCATAATTTTTTTTTACTATTGTACCTGCCTCTCATTCTCACTCAATTGGTATCATTTTCATTCTATTTCTTTTTTTGATGTATTGACAAAAAGGGGGAGAAGAATTTTGAAATGAAAATTTTATTGCAAAATTGTACAATGCATGTTTGTTGGAAAATGAGTCAAACGTCAGTTAGAATTGAAGTAACATGACTTATAAGGGAGAAGTATTTATTCAAAATTGGGGAACCCAATTTGGACAAGAAATGGAATTTGATAAAATAAACATGAATTGTTTAATGTATTGGCATTAAATGAAAAGGAAATAAAATGAATTGCTTATTACCAGATAAATGTCAAGCATGTTCTCAAGGGGAGTAACATGAATCATTTCTCTCAAAATGTCTTTAATTTCACTGACAAAAACTCCCTGAAAATTGTTTTTATACTCAAAACATCATTTGCTTAATTACAAAACAAAGAGGGAATTTCTTTACCGGTATGAAATTTAACTTTGTTCATTTCATTTAATCTTATATGAACTTATTTTGCAAAGGTTTTGTCATCATAAAAAATGGGGAGATTGTTGACTCAAGGTTAATTCCCATATTAATTTTGATGATAACTAAATCTTGTGTTATTTTAGTAATGAATCTACTTAGTGTGCAGATTAACAAAATTCATAATTTAGACTTAAAATTCAATCTTAAGCCTAATGCATATCAAAGAGAATGCACAACAAATTCCAGATCAAGCAATGAATTCCAAGAGCAATGCAATGAACCAAACAAAGGATTGACACCTATCTCTACTTCAAACAAATATTTTATATTCGAAGAGATTGAAAGTGTTCAAATGAAGCTTCTATCAAGTATGCATAGATTCAATGAAGATTGATTTGCACTCAAGATAGATTAAAGACTTCATCAGTTGAGGAAGTGCAATGTTCAGTTAAAGACGATTTGCTTGTGGAGATGTTGTAAATGCCAGAAGAAGATCTCATCAAGAATGCAAAGATCAGTTGAAGATGAATTGATTGTTGAAGAGATTAAAAATGCTCAAGAGAGGACTTCATCAAGTATACAAAGATCAATTTCAGATTATGTGATTGAAGTTGCTAAGAAAGAAGACTTACAATGATTGTCTGATCTCTACATGGAATCCAAGTAAAGAAATCTTCTACAATGTAAAGAATCAATGAAGACTAAATGTATGAAGACATTTCATCAAGCCTACAAAAGTCTCATTGAATATAATCTTAAAGAAGAAAAGAGAATTGCTAGCAAAGAGAAGAACTCGGCAATGAAGCATTGTGAAGCTCTACGTAATTGAGAAAGCTTAGCATTGAGGATATTCTACAATGAAAGAAGAAGCTTTACAAATGAAGAAGAAAAGATGGACATTGATCTAATGAAGCTTTGACAGTTTGAGAATCAAGAGAATATCAAAATCCATTGATTGATTCAATCCAAATTGAATAGAAGCTAACTCTGACTAGTTAAAGAGATTTGATTGATCATCATACCCCAAAGAAATACTCCTTGAAGATCTTAAATCTTTGCTGAAATAAACTAGATCATTAGAAGTCATAAAGCAAATTTCTAGACAATGAGGGACTCGTGGAAATGACGAGTCGCCTCTTGATTACAGAAGCAAAAGGCTTAAAGACCAAATGGACAATGAGGGGACTCATGGAAATGAGGAATCGCCTCTTGATTACAGAAGCAAAAGGCTTAAAGACCAAACGGACAATGAGGAGACTCATGAAAATGAGGAGTTGCCTCTTGATCACAGAAGCAAAAAGCTCGGATCAAGTAGACAATGAGTGGACTCATTGTAATGAAGAGTTGCCTCATGGGGACAGACGCAAAGGCTTGAAGATGACATGATCAATGAGCGGACATATGAAGACGAGGAGTCGCCTCATAACAACAGAAGTGAAAGGCTGAAGAACAAATGAACAAAGAGCGGACTCCTGAAGACGAAGAGTCACCTCATGACAATAGAAGCCAGAGATACGAAGACAGAATGAACAAGGAGTCGCCTCATTGATATGAAGAGCGGACTCATGAAGTCAATAAACAACATTTGATAAATGCAGAAGTAGAAAGTGTCGACTCCACAAACTTGGAGCCGACTCCTTGGATATAACGGCTAGTTTTCCTAACGTTATAACAGACCGGACGTGCATTAATGAAGCCCAACTACCTCCAACGGATGGAATCAATGCAAGGGTTTATATACAAGCGTCCAACTGCATTTATAACCAATAATCAAAAGGGAGAAACACAAGAGACAAGAATCACTGACTGATCAACCTGATATTCCTGAACATTCTTCCTGTTTATTCTTGTGAGCTTTGATTGTAAGATTTACTCTTGTTAGAGAGTTTGTGAGTTACTTGTATACTTTTATACACTTGTAATTGAGAGTTTGAGAATTCTCTTATGAAAATAAAACTCTTGTAAGTTTGAGTGGAGCATTGACAAAACTATTTGGAGATTGAAGAGCTCGGTGAGGAGTTCTTGTGTATAGTGAGTTGAGCACTTTGTCAATCAGCAGCCCATTTGTAATAAGTGATTACATAGTGGAAGAAGACTTCAAGAAGGTCTTGGGGTGAGGACGTAGACCACGGTTTATGGTTGAACCTTGGTAAATCTGTGTCTCCTTTCTATTGCTATGTTTTCTTTATTTTTACTGATTACATTGTATCACATATAGTTTGATCACTATTACATTGCTTAGATTAATTTTAATTAATCTTAACTGGTATTAAGCTTCGAAAAACCCAATTCACCCCCTCCCTCTTGGGTTGCCTTTTGGACCAACACTTTGGTGTGGTAGTGTGGATATGTACAGTCTAAGGAGGTTCTGTCTAGGAGATTGGGATTTAAGCGAGAATAGTGTGACCCCTCCAATCTTTCCTGGGAGTCTTGAAATTCTGTTTAGGAAAGATTTGAGCCTTTCTTGGGAACTTACTTAGTGGGTACTATTTATGTATACGGTAAAAAATTCATCAAGCTGATGCACAGGAGAAGAGGAGAGAGAAAAAAAAATTATTGGTTGATGGAGGATAGCGTGTTGATGTTTTGAAGACGATGTGGCCATTATCATTGCTGGTGAAGGAGCAAGTTTGCAACAGACTAGTTTGCATTTAATTTGCTTTGGGCATGATCCAGTGTGGCAGGATCCTTTAGGTGAAGGTTTGGTCTGCTTCGAAATTCTTAGAGGGAGGTGTCCCTAAGGTTTTTAGGCGCTGCGGAGTCACCGGTGGGTGCAATTTTGCACTGTTTTTGGTTAAATTGGACAGAAGTGGTCGAAGATCAGGGGTTGATCAGAAGCATCTGGGTCAATTGACAGTGAAAGACCAGTCATCAATCTGAAAGGCACGATTTTGGTTGGATGCATTGGCAACCGGTATAGGCTGGTGGAGATCAGGATGAACAAATAGAGTAAGAGTTGCTACAACAGGCGTAGAAGTACATGGACAAAATGCACAGGTGTGTAGGCGAACAAATGCAACAGATGTTGAATGTTCATAAGAAATCTCCAGGGGCAAGTCCACAAGTTTACACATAGGCATTGGTTTGGAGGTGATGCATGATGTGTGGTGGAAAGTCATGTCGATGGCTGATGAACTTCTAGGAAAGCCAAATATGGGAGTTGTACCATAATTTTTTAACAAGGTTATTTTTCGACATGGGCGTGAAATGCTCGAAATTGGTTTATTTTGAGTGCATATGCTTTTATGGTGGAGCATGATAATAGATGCTATGAAGATCTTTATCAAGGTGGAGTGTGGCTGTGGGATCAGTTAAAGTCGCAAAGGTGGAGATTGTTGGTTTTTTCTTTTGCTCCTTATCCCACATCAAATGAGAAGGAGAAGATAGGGCAAGGGATAAAGTTATATGAGGAGGGTTAAGTCTCCTTGGTTAAGTGCACCAGTCAATAGCTTAACTAGTAACTTTTGACTTTAGTAAAATTCCTCTTGAAAAGGTGAAAATTAAAGGTTAGCTAGTGGGATAGCTTAGTGGGTGTCGATAGGGTGAGGAGGAAAAATTATGTAATTTTAACAATTTTTCACATAGTGTATTTTTCTTCTAGGCTGGTGGTTTTTCTCCTGTTTTGGGAGTTTTTCACGTAAATCTTTGTGTTGTGTTTTTCTCTATTTATTTTGATATTCTTGTCTTTCCTATTTCCAAAAGGGGTGTGTTTGGGAGGGCCAAAATTCCCAACAAAAACAAGCAAAAGGAGATATAAAACACCAACCATATTAATTAAAACTATAAATAGCAAACATCGACTTCATGGACAATACCATCAACATTTATATGCAGCTGTTAATTTTTAAAATGTAAATTGAAAAGGAAAACAAAAAATGGGGGATGAAAAACTCAACAATTTCACAATAAGCAAAATTCACCTCAGAGTCAAAGCTAATAATCTGCTTGTTTAAACCATCACCTAGAAGCAGAGTGCTTTACCTTCGGTACCCAAACATTATTACTCTTGCCCTTGCCCTTACCTCCCTTGTTTCTCAACTCAAAGTCACAGGACCTTTCACTGTGCCCAAAAACCAAACGTCAGTCGCACCATAATGGCTTCCAATCATACTCCACCCTGACTGGAAACACATTGGCATTCGGCAGCATACGCAGCTTGAACTCATTAATCAGCCTCTCAATGGAAACCTCCATGCAAATTTGGCCAAACCTCAACCGACTCCCTCCTCTGTCACTTTATCCATATAAAGTAGGCATCCAACAATACTAGCAATGTAGCCCCACCCCTCTTCTGCCCATAGCTCCAAAGGAACACCAAAGAATTTAACCCAAATCGAAAGCGAGACTAAATTGTCCTTGACTAGGTCCGTTTCGGGTCGCCATCGCCGGAGAATCAAGGGCCTCCCTAAAACAAACCAGGGATTGTTATCAAGTACTGCATCAACGTTCTCTTTTGTGGCTGAAGTTGACTATGAAGAAGCCGGGGTGAATGGGATTTGAGAGGATAAAACACTCGACGGAGGTCTTGACGAGGGAATGGGGAATGGGCCTTTCATTGTTCTTGAGGAAGTAGCTGATCAAGCAGTGTGAGTGGAGTGGAGTGGAGTGGTGGTGGTGCCGTTGATTAGGGATTGCCATGATTTGCAGACAGACCTGAATCGGAGGATAGATGTGATAGGAAGTCCGAAGAGGATTTGGGTGATGACGTCCTCAGGTACATGGTCGAGACGAAAGTCGATGGCTCTAGCATATTTCTTTTTATTTATGCAATAATAGAATCTCAATCAAACCACTCTCTCTGTCTTAATCTTGAGATTCAAAGAGTTCACATTTTAGAGAATACAAACAACGCTTTTTTAGTCCTGCAATGCTGATAAAAATGCTTTTAACTCTAAAGAAATTAATTTGTTGCATTTTACAAACAAAATTCAAATACAAAACTTTTAGTTCTAATGAAATTAATTTGTTACTTTTTTCAAAACAAAATTTAAAATATAGAAAATACATTAAAAGTATCATTAATAATAACAACTTTTGTTAAAAGAGTCGTTAATGATGAAACTTTTATTAAAAGCGTCATTTCTAACCAGGGATATGTAAATAAGTTAAAACTTATTTCTATTAAATAAATAAGTATTGAAACAAATGTTTTTAAAGAACCTGTGAAAATTAGGGTTTTTACATATAGGGAGCTGATCAATTGCAAACTATAAGAGAACATCTTTTTCATTCACATGGACCCTAGTTTCTAGGTTGGTAACTGAAATTGAAGGAGTGGAGAGAGACTGAGACAACGACAACGTTCAAATACAATTGCACATATTTGGATTTTAGACACAACTCTCTTTCTTTTTCTTTTTTTTGAACAAAGAATAGAACACATGCTTCTTTTTCTTTTTCTTTTTTGGCGTCAAAAGAGCAAAACACGCCATAGTTGTCAATATTGTATTAGTCAACATACAGTTTTTACTATTGTTATGATACTTACTGATAATGGTGCAGTATCATTTCGAATTTATCACTATAAATATTATATATTTATAAAAATACATATCTATTTACAAAATATACACTTTCAAAATTTGACATTACACATAACTAATATCACTTAATATTAAATTATTTTAACATAATATAAACCTGTTATATAACCTGAATATATATTTAAAAATATTTAAAAGACATATTATTGTTTAGTATATGTCAAACACAAGTTTTAATAAATATTTAACATCAAAATATAATAAAATTTAAATTAGTTAAAAAAATATATATATATATATATATAATCTGGTACCGTTTGGTAAATCAAGTATTGTCAATGTCCATAGCATCGATATCGACTGGTATGAAACTCGCCTTTATTGGTACTATTTTATATCTAATATGGTATAGTATTGATAAGTATGAAACACACGAGAACAATTTAAATGAGGGGAGGATTTGACTATTCAACTAATTTAACTTTTTATTTTGATTAAAAAATTAGAAGGTATAACATCTAGCAATTGTTCAAATCCATAGATGTAGGAAACGTGTTACAACCTTTGGCTAATTTACCTGATCAACTATGGTTATTTGCTTTCTTTATTCCTTTTGTAGCTTCTAGCTTTTGGCCTTGTTTGTTTGCAGGATAAGAAAATAGTGATAAGTAATATTGTGAGATTAGGAAAGTGATGATGGGTGATATGTAATACTATGATGTGATAAGGGATTATTCATGCTATGTTTATTTGGGTGGGATAAGAAATAGAATAAAGTAATATAATGTTTGTTGTGTCTCATGAAAATGAGATAAAGAATGAAATAAATGCAAGAAATACTAATTTTCCCTACAAGAGAATCAATATTATAATGTAATATATAATATAGAAACAGATGCCTCTGACATAGGTTATGGAGGTATCCTCAACCAAGTTCTCAATAACAAAGAAAAACTGGTTAGGTTTACCTCCGGTACTTGGAACCCTACCCAAAAGAATTATAGTACCATCAAAAAGGAAATTTTAGCTATTGTTCTATGCATTTTCAAATTTCAAAGTGATTTATTAAATCAAGAATCTTTACTTCGTATTGATTGCCAAGCAGCCAAAAATATTATTTTTAAAGATGTACAAAATATAGCCTCTAAACAAATTTTTGCTAGGTAGCAAGCTATTCTTTCTGTTTTTTATTTTAAAATTTCTTATATTAAAGGTATTGATAATTCAATTCTAGATTTTTTTACTCGAGAATTCTTACAGAGAGATTCATATAATGAAATCGGACATTGTGATAAGTGCTTGCACGGACAAATATTGGTCTTTGGGAACAACAACAGCGGTGGGATGCCAACCTAGTAAATATACTTTGTTTTGGTGGTCTTAAAGGCAAAAAGGAAATCTGATACAATCCCAATCTACCGAATTCCTAATACCATCCCCTCCCAAGGATGTCACATTCTGTGTTATAAAGGATTTCTCATCTATTCTAGAGAAGTTGTTAGGATTATGAATGTAATTGGCCTATTTTGTGTATTATTATTTAAGAGTTTATTTTCCTTTTACAGGGTGAAGCTTGAGTAAAAAGAATTCATACGTAATTGGTTTAGTTTTGAGTGAGCTTGTGTGAGAAGGGTTCTCTTGTAATTTTTCTAGATATTAGGTGAGTTGTCTGAGCTTTGAAAGACGTTAAAGAAGCTTCCATAGCAAGCTCAATGAAGCTTGTTACCTAGAAAGTAACCCAAGAAAGGGGGGGGGGGGGGGGGGGGGGGTGAAATTGGGCTTATCTAATTTTAACCAACTATAAGTAATTTTAACTTTTTAGTAAAATGAGCAAACTCACAACAGAAATGAGAAGTCTCATAAACTATTGAGAATCAATTTATACAAACAGTCAAATGAGTAAACTCAATACACAATATGAGCAATCTCAAAAACTTTCGAGAGCAATTTTTATAAATAGAAATATGAGCAGACTCAATACTTTAAATGAGCAATCTCATAAACTTTAGAGAGCTATTTTAACACCTGATATTCGATCAAACCTAACTCAATTTCTTAAGATAATTCTCAAGGCACGATATTGAATCATTTTTCACAATACTTTGATATCAACTAAACTCATGCAATGAGAGAACAAATATGGATCATTCACACAAATATAGTATGGCAATCAAGCATGAATAATGTAACATGCAATGAGGAGATAGAGATAAGAAAACACGACACAGAGATTTTATCGTGGTTCGGTCACTCTCCAAGGCTCATTCCTTTTGATTTTTTCTCCACTATATCCAAATCCAAAATACAGTACACTAGCCTTTCCCAAACACTAGTCCTTCCTTAAAAAATGATCCTCTCACTCCAACTAGTTGAACCCAGTACTATTCAAACCTGAAACCCCTAGCTAGTCTCTTTCTTATGAGAAGAAATATCAAGAGTAACCATTCTTGAGTACAAATAATTTCTCTCACATAATAGATATGCTAATAAAACACAAGAGTTACAAGAATGAACTCTGTAAAGGCTCAAGAACTTTGCAAGATAAGGATGTCACTTTCGGATAATAAATTATTGAATTATTACTAATGTTATTCCCTTTGCAGCTGTGTATGTATATATAGAAGGATTTATCCTTGTCTTTCTCTTATAGCTGTTAGATGAGATATTCTTTTATATAATTTCCTAATATAGCTAGATCTCAATCTTTATAGGCTCCTCAATCTTTATTGCTAACTTGTCTCTTGAATAGAAAATCTTCTATTATTTGAATTTGCAGCAATAGAGAGTTTCCTTGTTTGACAGATACAATCTTTATAGGTTCCTTAATCTTGTTGCTAAATTGTATCTTGAATTCAAATAGCGTTCATATCTGAACTCTTCATCTTGAATTTGAAAAGCTTCTACACTTAAAATAATTACCTTGAATTCGAAAGCTTCCACACCCAAATTCTTCATCTTGAATTTAAAAAGCTTCTATACTTGAAATATTCATCTTGAATTTGAAAAGCTTCCATACTCGAAAATAGTCAGCACATTGAGTTTCCTTGCTTTGACAATGTAGATATTTTCTTTAATTGTATTGTTGCTCTTTGAAGAAGTCTTGACCGAAACATATATTGTATCTTTCCTTTGATCTTCAAACAATCTTCAGTCAATCTTCAATATATTTTCAATCAAATCTTCAATATATATCTCTAGAATATTATTGATTGCTGACACATATCTTCCCTTCAATATAATATAATATGTACATCTTTTCTAAGAAGGAAGGGTTATATCTTTGGATATAGTATCATCGAAGTTTAAGTGTAAGAGAACCAAGTTTCCTTAAAACTTGATTTCAATAGCTTAATTCAAAGCTCCATGAAATTATCATACAATATTTGAATTTGAATTTCTTTCATGAACTCAAAATGGCATGCAGTCAATATGTAATTGTGTCACTTTAAATATCTTGCAAAACCTTACTAAACCATGGTACTAATGAATAACCGAAAAAATGATCCTCTCAATATATTCAATTTCTGTAGTAAATAAAGCAACATAATTCTTCTTTTTACTAAACTATGATACTAATGAGCTCATCTTTTTTTCTCTCCTTTTTGATTTTCTGCATTCATAGTAGCTATATTTATCCATCACCTGTCCTGACTTGTCTTTTCTGGTTCTCTTGCAAGGAGCTAGTGGCTCACAGGTTGCCCTTGATTTATTCCTAATCTAACTGACTAGGGCAGCTTTGATTTGGATTCACCCCCATCATGATCTGTCTTTTCATAAGTATGTGGACATTTTAGACTTTGTCAGACAGTTTTCGTTTTATGATTTTTTTTTTTGGTATTGTAACCTTAAAACTGGATGGATATACTGATGTGTATGGAATGAATGGATGATATATGCAGAATGTGCTTTTGTGTTTGTTTATGCAGGAGGCTTTGTTAAATGTATGCGAAGCTCATGCCGAAATTTTTACTGAATGAGGATGCAAACATGTGTACTTGTGAAAGTAAAAGTCTTCTTGAATGCCCCAGACTTATATTTTTGAAAATGGGGGTGCTCTTCTTTTTGGGATTTTTGCCCCTTCATCCTCTATCCCCTTTTTTGGTTGCAATGTGATAACATTTTGCACCATCCTAATAGTGATACCCTTGTTGCTATCTCTCATGGGGTTAGTGTGTAGGGATGGCTCAACTCTTGACATGGCTCAAGCAACAACTTTCATGACTTTAGCATAGCGATAGGCAGCTAAGCCCTCAATCTAAGGAGACTTCTTTTTGGACCATAATGAAGGTTGGGTTTCTAGGTTAAAATGAAAAGGTTTGTAGGCACAAAACTATTATCTTCAACTGAGGTTGCATGAGACTAGAGCTGCTCTTGGTAATGAAATCTACCTTTGTGAATACCATCCTATCCATGTGTTATTGTCACATTGTTCGAGCTTATTTGGACTAAGCAATTTTTTCTTAATTTGAGAGGGCTTTTTTTTGGACCGTACTGTATGCCAAGTTATGGGGTGTTCGAAAGGAGGGATAAAAGCTCAAAATCCTATTTATCTCTACATGGCTTATGAAAACCCATGATCACTTTTGGCAAGAATCCCTTGCTGCTTTCCTGAGCAATTTTGATAAAAGACTTGCTTTCGTGTAATCCTCATGTCTTTGTGTAGTATCTGTATTTATAATTTTTTTCTCTTTTTTTTGAACTGCTGCTCTCACTCATGCTTCCAGGGTGCTCCTGCGACTTTTACGACATTACTAGCATCATTTGCCTTCTTAAGATGTGTTTATCTTTTTGCCTTAACCCAGTGTGGGTAGTGATCATTGGGCTGGTTTTTGAAAAAGAACGTAACCTCAAATGGGCTTTGCAATGGTCATCTTTTGATTGTGTGGTAGAAGAAATGAAGTCCTCTCTTCATTTCAAGTTAAATATCTTAGTCTATAAAGCTTAGTTCAAAGTTCCAATGATGCCTTTCGGATGACTACTGTTGATGTATGGGCTCATTCACTACCAATATTTGCTCCTGTATGCAAGAAGCAACTGTGGTTCAGGTTTTTGACCAAGAAACTCCTTCGGCTGTAGTGGGTTATGCAAAAGGAATCATTTGTTGTTTACAGAAAAATAGAACTATGACTCCTCTTCCTTTTGATAGCTCGGCTACCATTGCTTAGCTCAAATGCTATTCAAGTGTTGTTTTTTAGGTAAACTTCACATTCTCAAGTTGGATCCTCTTTCTCTCTCGTTTCGAGGATTTCTGGCTTAGGATGAGTTGCTAATGCTATCACAACCACCAACCAAGGTTAGTGGTCGAAGAGGAATTTCCTAGAAGTACTCCACCATCCACAAGAACATAAAAGGAAGCTTTAACATGGCATGAGTTTATTAAATGAAATGTGTAAACTTAAGAAATTAATGACAAGAAATGTAAAAGGATAGAAAGAAAGTGGATGAATTTTGAAAAACATCCCTTCCTTGCAGGCTCTTGGTCCACAACCCTTAGTAGGGTTTGGAAATTATGCGAACCTCTTCGGTGTCCAACTCATTGGGTGCATGGTGAATCGGCAAATCTTCTGAGGGATGGTTGAGGTTGGTGCGGTTATTGATTTCTCTTTCCTCTATTCCTTCGCGTTCTGCAAACAAGTAGGCGAAGTCGTCTTCCGTAAAATCAAATGGTGCTATTGGCAACTTTGGCTTAACCAACCCCTAACCCATATCTTCGTAGTCATACTCGATTGCGGGCCAGAGATTCTTAGCCAGAAGGGCTTCAACCTCAGCATATTTAGGGTGCAAGAATTCTTCCCCCCACCCATCAGCAACAAGGACCTCCTCCATGAATTCTTCAATTGGCCAATCAGCGGTGGTGTCTATTTTGTGGGCCATCAACGATGTTTTGTGCTTTGTGATGATCAGTTCTAGGGTAGCGGACAGTGCCGAGTCTTTTCCTTTCCTTTCTTTTAGAGAAATGGTGAGTTGAATGTATTTTTAATTCCTGTGGAATAAGAGAAAGAGAGAGGAAAACATAAAAGGCAGAGAACAAGGGAAAAGTTAGTACCTATCCTTGAAAAGCATTTATGCAATGCATGCCCTAGGGGTGTCCCTATTTGTCAGGATTTAGGTATGATGCTAAGGCTCATTTTGGAGATAAGGGATTGCCCCTGTATGCAGATACCATACCTGTGCATGTTTCATTTATTCTATACAGCCATTCATTCAAGGAAAATAAAAAGAGTAATTTTATTTTCTTTGGTATAGAAAGTTAAAATTACACAAATTGGGAGAAGGGAACATTTTTTATGTGACTTTCCACTTATCTACCTAAACTATTTTATGAGTCTTCAGTTTTGCCTTATTGATATCAGGAGGTCCTTGAATGACCTTGTTTCTGGATTGCCCCTTGTCTTGTGGCAACCTTATCTCCCTGAGCAAGAGGGATTGGGGCCACTCTTATGAAATAATTCTTAAATGCATGCCATGATCCTTAGGGTTTGGAACCCTTAGGAATTGGGTAGGCTTATGATTTGAGAATGACTCGTGGGCCATTCTCTTAGAGGTTGATCATATGCATGGAGTGCAAGTGGCTTGAGTTACTTTCGAACTCTTGCCTTGGGATGATTACATATGCATGAGCAGGTTAAGAGCATGAATGACAAGATATTGATAGTAAAGCATTTATGTATGTTAGCATAATAACAACAAGAGTAAGAAAATTAAAAAGTGGTCGCTCTTTCCTTCTTGGTTTTTGAAAAAGACACGTGCTTTAAATCGGGCAAAGGTTCGACTGTGCATGGATGCTACATAAGCACGGGGTTGATGGCTACTAATGCTTCCTAAAAAGCTTAACTTCCAGATATTCAAACCTAGGCCCACTCTCTGGGGTGGTGCCATTATCGGTTAGTGATCCAAGTGGGGGAACTATATAAAGACCGTTTGTTAGGTGACACATCTGACTATCACCAACAGTCAATGTACTATTTCCCCTTCTAACTAGAAGGTAGTAACCAGGGTCAATATTCCATAAAGATGCACATGCAAGTGTGTGTGTGTGATTTTAAAAATTGGAGGAAAGAGTCCAACAACTCCTATACATCTTGTCATACATAGCATACATGGCAGTTTATGAGCATAAATTAAAATGTGAACAAGGGTCCACCTACAAAACAAATGCACATAGTCAGTACTTTTCTAGAAAGTCAACTTACAAAATAAAGTATGATGTATGAACAATACAAGAGCATGTAATGAATGCAATGTTTGACTTTTTGCAAAACAAAGAGCATTTTGAGAAAATTAGAAATTTGAAAAGCTTAGAAGGTGGGTATAATTAAACAAGATAACCGGCGAACTTAAGGTGAGTAAAAGGAGACTGGACATGACATAGGCCTAACCCTCTAATTATCCTCAATGGAATCGCCAAGCTGTCACGCCCCATGTTTTTGAACTAAGCCCTCTGGGCTCGGGAAAAAGCACGGTGCTCTCTTGTTAGAACTCATTTTCCTAAAAGGACAAATGTGATAGGGTTTTAATTTTTGAAATGGAATTGATTAGGCCTTTTGAAAAGGTCTTTGGAGTCGCCACTTAACATATTTAAAAATGTGCTAGGTCATCTCCACCAAGTAAAACCCGAGGGTTAAACTTAGGTTTTAGAAAATATTTTTGAAAGACATCCTCATGAGAGGTTTTTAAAAGGTAGGGTTGTTTGATAACCCTAAAAATGTTGGAAAACCCTTTTGAAAATTGACTCCAATTTGGTCTTTGAAACAAAAATTTTTAAGTTTGGGGGTTGGTTACGTGTAGAGGTGATGTCCTAATACTATCACCCTACCCTGCCCTTGCAGTACCTATATGTCCATTCACCTTTTACTCACCTAATCATGACTCACCGGTTACCTATGTTTAATGTTATCCACTTAGAACACATTTGAAAACAAAGTTTGAAAAAGAGTTTGAAAGATGGAATTGACTTTGAAAAATGGTTATGGAAGTGAAAATTTGAAAAGATTGTAGAATTGAAAATTTGAAAAGGGTTGTGGAATTAGAAATTTAAAAACGGTTGTGACCGCACCCCATGAATGGTTGCCTACATACCTCCTTAAAGAGGATCATGTCAGTCGTAGTTCAGATAAGGGTCCGAAAGAGTTGGAATTTCGAAATGGGTTTCTATTTCTAGAAAGTTTTCATTTTTAAAAAGTTTCCTTTTTAGGAGAGTTTAAGTTTGAAAGTGTTTCCTTTACAGGAAAGTTTGACTTTGAAAGATTTCATTTTCAAGAAGATTGGATTTTGAAAATGTTTCCTTTTCGGGAAGATTTGATTTCTAAAATGTTTCATTTTCAAGAAGATTGGATTTTGAAATTGTTTCCATTTTAAGAAGATTGGATTTGAAAATGATTCCTTGATTTGAAAAGATTTGATTTGAGAAAATTTTATTTTATTTTTGGAAAAGATTTGTTTTCTTTTATGAAAAAGATTTGATTTGTTTCCTTTTGGAAAGATTTGAAATTGGAAGATTTGAAAGGGTTTGAAAAGATTTGAAAGATTTGAAAGGGTTTGAAAAGATTTGGAAAGGTTTTGTTTTCTTTTTGAAAATGATTTGATTTGCTTGAAAAAGGTAAATTTGGATTGCTTCCAAAATGGGAGGAGTTGATTTAGGGTTTAAATTTGGAAGGTTTGAAAAAGGAGTGATTTGAGGGATTTGAAATAGAAAGTTTTGAATCGATCAATTTGAAAAGGAAAGTTTGAAAAGGAAATGTTTGACTGATTCAAAAATTGAGGATTTTGAGGGTTTTGAAAAAAGATATAATTTTGGTTTAAAAATGAAAGGTTTCTAAGTTGGCAAAGATAAGATTTTCCTAGGATTGAACTTCCAGGGTTTAACAAATGTGAGTTTTGTAAATGGTTCGAAAACTGAGTCTTTTGAAAACATGTTTTAAGGCCCGAAACCCTAACTTTAATTTTAGACATTCAAATGAATATCACAATTTGCCTAAAGCTATTCTAGTCATTAGAAGGCAAGAATTATTTTAGGCTCGTGACTTTGAAAAACAATAAAGGCACGAGGCAAAAAATGTAGACCTTTTTGGATCATTTTGAATGTTATACATTCCCCTAGACAACCTTAGTCATGGAATAACTAGGATCGTTTTGGGATTGTGTTTTTTGAAAAGAAAAAAATATAGGCTATTAGAAGCCATTTCAAATGTCGCACTTTTCTAGGAAAATCCTAACCATGAAAGGGTTAGGATTAACCTAGAATTGTGATTTTTAAAAAGCAACTTTGAACCGATTTTTATGGATAAAGAAATGACAAAAATGTAAATGTATGACAACAATAGTAATGGCATGAATCATACAAGGCTATGTATCATCACATTGCAAGAGGACCCTAAGGCCATGCCGTGAGGTGAGTGAAAGTCAAGAAGGGAGTCTCAATTGGTAATCCCCTTTTGTCCACTTTCGACATGGACTTAGCTTCCTCTTGTTCCAAACATGTAAGAAAGGGGGGTTTAGAAGATAGGGGTTAAAAATGAGAAGAACCCAAGTGGGCTCGGAGGGAGAAGAAAGAGTGGGAAATACGAAAAGGTAAATGGAGGATTATTTTATCTCGTTTCTTCTTTCTTCGATGGAGGCTCAGGCCTTGGTCTTGAGAAGACGTCGGGAGCTTCCGGGCAACGGGGTGGATCTTCGGTGGAGCTCGGAAGCTAGGGCTTCAAAACTTCGGACTCTGACTTAGTTAGTGGGAGTTCGAGAGAAAGAGAGAGGGGGAGAGTTTCTGGATAGATTTTTCAACCCAAAATAGTGAGGGGAAAAGTCTGTATTTATAGTGCAAAACCAGAGGATTTGTGCGCCACTACTAGTGGCGCACGCCTTAGCTTTGGCCATACACCACTAAGAGTGGGGCAGACTCATTTACTGAGGGTTGGAAAAAAGTCTGGATACAAGGCTTGTTGGGTGCTGGTCGATTTGTAACCGCTTTTGACAGCCTGGGGGGTTGGTGTGCACCTCTAGAAGTGGTTCAAGGCTAAGAATTGGTCATGCTTCATTCGAAGTGGAGCAAGGAGGTTCTAGTTTAAAAAAGAAAGTGTCGGACGGTGGTGCCCGGCCAAAAATGAAAGGGAATACTCTAGAAAGTGCCTTAGAGGTTGCTGATTGATTCTTAGAGCCGGTGTGATTGAAGAGAGTGACTGGATCGTGGTCACCTCATCCCGAGAGCTCTAGGGTTGACCAAGATTGGTCGGGGTTGACTGGATTGGCCAAAGTTGACTGGGGTTAACCAAAGTTGATTGGGTTGACCATAGTTGACTAGGTTGACCAGAGTTGACCAGGGTTGACTAGGGTTAACCAGAGTTAAACGTGGGGGGGTGTTGCTAGTTTGATACCCAAATCCGGTGTGGTTTATTAGGGTGTTTGGATGCCTAGGGGCAAAATGGTCATTTTGACCAAAAATTTTTGAAAAAGGACCAAGGTTAACTGAATGGCACTGGACATGCCGAACCGTCTAGGGATGGCCTAGAAAGGTGGTCTTACTGTTATGAGGACTTTATACTTTCTTGAACGTTAGGTCAGCTAGGGACAAAATGGCCATTTTTCACCGAGACAGGCTAGCAGGCATCAGTGTTGACCGGTTTGGATCTGGTCTAGACTTCTGTCCAAGGAATTGCTACTTTCTCAGTGGACAAGTTTGAAAGGGTCTTACCACCTTGGGATATAAATTTCTCGAAGGTCGTGCCAGACTTGGACAATCTTCCGTTCTTGAGGGGTTTGTGCTTTCTTAAGGAACATGCCGGACCAGCGGACATTCTACATTGGCGGGCTAGTAGGCGCCAAAAGTGAACCACTCTTTCATCTAAGAGACTTACGTAGTTTTCGAAGATGAGTGTGAAAGGGGCTTTACCGATCTGGGGAATAAACTTTCTCGGTAATCGTGACGTACTAGGTTGAATGGTCTTACCGTCAACAAGGAATCAACTTTCTTAAATGACAGGACTATTGGATTTGACTTTGAATTTGAATGGACTTATCATCTTATGGAAGAGGTGCCGGGCTGGATTGGATTGACTAATGCACGAGGGGCATTCTGGTCATTTTACCTCTATTAGGCCCAGTGTGCCCGCGAAATGGTTGACCGATCAGATTGGATTTGGGAAGCCGGTTTGGGCTTCAGCATGCTTGTGTTGGTTTGTAAGTGCTTTCGGTCGTGCCAGAGATCACCGAGTGGCCAAAATGGGATGCTAACACGTAGGTCATGAGGTATCCCAAGAACTCATTAAGGCTTAACTTTGTCAAGTCATTTGCTTTTTAGATGGTGGTTATCTTTGGTTCCCAATTCTTTAATAATGACCTGAGAGCTTTCTCGCCATCTCAACATTAGAGTAAGATTTTCCAAAAGATTTCAAAGCATTGATAATATCAGTAATGCAAGTAAACATATCATAAATAGTCTCACCATGATTAGCTTGAAATAACTTATATTTATGAACAAGCATACAACTCTTGGATTCCTTTACTTGATCAGTTCCTTTATGTGTGATTTTAAATTTATTCCAAATTTCTTGAACAGATTCACAAGTGGATATGTAATTAAATTCATTTGAATTAAGAGCACAATAAATAAGATTAATAGCTTTAGCATTTAATTGAATACTCTTCAAATTAGCCTCTTTTCACTCACTTTCTAGTCTTTACACTTCTTGACCTTCTACATTTTTAGTGGGTGTACTAGGTCCACTAACAATGGTTTTCCATAATTCATAATTAATAGCTTGGATGTTGATTTTCATCCTAGCTTTTCAGTAATTATAGTTGGTGCTATTAAACAAGAGTGACCTATTTGTTGATTGGCCTTTAGCGAGGGAAGTACCAATAGGGGTTGCTATTGATCTACTCGTAGATGATTAAGTCTTTACCAAGAGTCGAGGCTTTGATACCAATTGTTACCCAGAAAGCAACCCAAGGGAAGGGGGAGTGCATTGGGTTTATCTAATTTTAACCAATTATAAGCAATTTTAACTTATTTAGTAAAATGAGCAAACTCACAACAGAAATGAGAAGTCTCATGAACTACTGAGAGTCGATTTACACAAACAGTCAAATGAGCAGACTCAATACACGATATAAGTAATCTAAAAAACTTATGAGAGCAGTTTTCATAAATAGAAATATGAGTAGACTCAATACTTTAAATGAACAGTCTCATAAACTTCATAGAGCTATTTTAACACCTGACTCAATTTCTTAAGATAATTCTCAAGGCAAGATATTCAATCCTTTTTCACAATATTTTGATATCAACTAAACTCGTGCAATGAGAAAACAAATATGGATCATTCACACAAATATAGTAAGGCAATCATGCGTGAATAATCTAAAGCACATGAAATGAGGAGATAGAGATAAGAAAGCACGACATAGAGATTTTATCGTGACTCGGTCACCCTCAGACCTAATCCTCTTTCCAAGGCTTCTTTCTTGACATTTTTTCTCCACTATATCCAAATCCAAAATATAGTACACTAACCTTTTCTAAGCACTAGTCCTTCCTTTATAAGTGATCCCCTCACTCTAACTAGTTGAACCCAAGAACTAGTCAAACTAAAAACCCCTAGCTAGTGTCTCTCTTACACGAAGAAATATCAAGAGTACAACCACTCTTGAGTATAAAGAATTTCTCACATAGAATAAATATGCCAATGAAACACAGGACTTACAAGAATGAACTCGGTAAAGGCTCAAGAACTTTACAAGATGAGAATGTCACTTTCATAGAATAAATTGCAAAGTTATTGCTTATGTTCTTCTCTTTGCAATTGTGTATGTATATATAGAGGGCTTTATCGTTGTCTTTCTCTTCTAGCCGTTAGATGAGATATTCTTCAATATATGGTTGCTGAATATAGCTTGATCTCAATCTTTATAGGCTCCTCAATCTTACTTGCTGGCTTCTCTCTTAAATAATAAGCCTTTGATTATTTGAATTTGCAGCAACAGAGAGTTTCCTTGTTTGACAAATACAATCTAAATAGGCTCCTATGTCTTGTTGCTAAATTGTATCTTGAACTCAAAAAGCTTCCATACTAGAACTCTTCATCTTGAATTTGAAAATCTTCTATAGTTGAAATATTTACCTTGAATTCGAAAAGCTTCCATACCTAAATTCTTCATCTTGAATTTGGAAAGCTTCTATACCTGAAATATTCCTCTTGAATTCGGAAAGCTTCCATACCTGAAAATATTTAGCACATTCAGTTTCCTTGCTTTGACAATATAGATCTTTCCTTTGATTGTATTATTACGCTTTGAAGAAGTCTTAACCGAAATGCATATTGTATCTTTCCTTTGATCTTTAAACAATCTTCAGTCAATCTTTAATATATCTTCAATCAAATCTTCTAGAATCTTCAATATATCTCTTTAGAATATGCTTGATTACTGGCACATATCTTCACTTCAATATAATATAATGTGCACATCTTTCGTAAGAAGGAAGGTGTATCTTTGGATATAGTATCATCGAAGTCAAAGTGTAGGAGAACCAAGTTTCCTTAAAACTTGATTTCAATATCTTAATTCAAAACTCCATAAAATTTGCCAGACATTATTTGAATTTGAATTTCTTCCATGAACTCAAAATGGCATGCAGTTAATATATAATTGTATCACTTTAAATATCTTGCAAAATCTTATAATACAAACTCATAGACCTAGAATTAGAGCATTAGGAATAATCAAATTAAAACAATAAAGCATATTATCATCAAAATTGATAGAGATATATTTTACATAATCTTTTTGCTAACAAAGCTTCTCTAGCAAGTTGGGTAATGTTTTCCAGAAATTTCTAGGCAGTGCACCCCGCTGATGGGCACCCTTAGAACGTGCACCGACGTGGCTCTTCAAGGAACAAATGATCTAAACCAGTGTGCACTGCTGGTAGGCGCCCTTGGCCAGTCACCGGTGTGCTATAGGGGAGTGTGTTGAAGAATGCCATCTAGATTGCCTCATCGGTAGGTGCATTACACCTCGCCACCAGCACCCTTATATTGTCCAACTTCAGAAGGCAACCAGAGTAGCCTACCGATAGGCGTGCTTGAGGGCGCACCAGCGCTCTTTGATAAAACAACTGTGTTCTACTTTTCAGACCTCGAGTTGTGCACTAAAAAGTAAAAAACAAAGTAGCCAGCAGCCTTCTTTAAAGTTCATGAGAGTGTTTTCACCCCTTCTCTCACACTTCAAGCAACTCTCTTGCACATATACCAAAATAAAATCCATGTCTCACTCACTTGGATCATTGAGAGAGATTTCTACTTTAGGCAAGTGAGGTTCTCTAGTCTTCGCTTCTTCACAACAAGTTCTTAAAAGCTAAGGGGAGACTCATTTTCACCATTCTTACCTTTCCACCCGTTAAAAAGATGATGATGGCTTGAAGGAGTTCAAGTCATTGAAAGACTCCTCGAGGATTCGGTGAGATTCCGAGCACTTGTGAACTGGTTCTTAGATACGGATGGAGTATAAGACGAAGATACAAGCCTAGAGTTATCGATTCAATAAGAGTAAAGGGTTGTAAGATCTCTTGTACTATTTGTTCATTACATAGTGCTTTTTGGAGTTGGACGAGGTCTCAGGGATTTCTCCTACAAGGGTTTCCACTTTAAAAATCATGTTTGTTCATGGTTGTGTGCTTTATTTTCTGTTTGTGGTTTGACTCAATTAATCTTACTAACACAGGTTTAAAAATGGGTAGGGACCTATTCACCCCCCCTTTAGGTCCATTGTTGATGATATAATCCATAATACTAGAGCACTTGTTTTCTTAATTGGTATTAGAGCGAGACACTCTTAAAATCTATTTTCAAAACTATGTTTCTTAAGTGAGGTCCTAAAAGTGTTTCTAATAACATGAATGTACCTAAAGAGGGTGGTTATACTGTTCGACCTCCATTGTTTGATGGTTCAAAATTTCCCTGTTGAAAAGCTAGAATACATGCTTTTTAAAAGTTTATTGATGAAAGAGTTTGGCTTAGTGTCTTACAAGCTTGGACTTCTCCAACTAAACTTGTTGAAAATGTGCCTTTTCCTAAACCTGTATTTGAATGGGATAAAACTGAATTGGAAGAGAGTGGATCCAATAGTAAGGCTATGGATGCTATTTTTAACAATGTCACACTTGAAGAGTTTCGTTGTATTTCAAAGTGTGAAATTGGTAGAAAAGCATGGGATATACTAGAGGTCATTCATGAAGGTACTAGTTCTATTAAGGTATCAAAACTTCAAAGGTTGACAACAAATTTTGATACTTTCCGTATGGAAGATAATGAAACATTTGATGCTTTTTACATCAAACTAAGTGACATAGTAAATTCTAGCTATAATCTTAGAGAAAAAATTAATGATTCCAAAATTGTTAGGAAAATTCTAAGATCTCTTCCAGAATGGTTTCAACTTAAGGTAACAGCCATAGGAGAGAGCAAAGATATTGATGCTCTAAAAGTTGAGGAGCTTGTTGGTTCACTTCAAACTTATGAAGTAAATTTGAAATAAAATAAGAGAACTAACAAGAACATGGCTCTCAAGTCTATTAAGGAAAACCTTGAGAATACTAGCGAGGAAGAATAAGATTTTGACCAAACTGAGATGCCCCTATTTGCTAAAAAATTTAGAAAGTTTCTTAGAAATAGAAAGAACAATGGTTCAATGTCTAGTAAGAAAAACCGAGGTAAGTTAGAGGTCAAACCAACGCCTTTACAAATCAATGATAAAAAGGTTTCCAAGTCTTAGCAAATCAAGCCCATTTAATGCTATGAATGTCAAGGTTATGGTCACATTGCTCAAGAGTGCCGAAGTAAGAAAATAGGAAAGAATACGATGATGGTTTTCACTTGGGATGACACTATTTTTGAAGAATCTGAGGAATCCTCTTCTGAAGAAAAAAATTGTAATTTTACTGCGTTTGTTTTATCAGTTCATGAGTTTACTAAATCTTCGTCATCCTTAGAGGTCTCTATTGAAGATGTTTTAGAAACTAACAATGAACAAGAAGGAGAAGATGCTTCAAGTGAATCAAAAAATGAAATTTCAAACATTCATCAAGCATACAAGGAGATGTATGATGAATGCATGAAATTTCAAACATTCAAGTGAATCGAAAGTTCAACCTGACAGTCAAGTACACAACCATTCAAAAGGAGAGAGACATGTTGAAATAGGAAGCAGTTGAAGTCTCCACCAAACTTAATTAATTTGAGACTGAATGGGTGACTCTCTCTAACAAGCTATGTGAAGCTAAAAAAGAGTTGCAAGAAAATAATGATTCCAAGAAGAAATTAAAAGAAAAGGTATTGTGCTTGGAAAAAGAGTTGACTGCATGTTATCATGTAGAACTACTGAAGCATATTATGAGCATTCAGAAGAATTCATCCGATAGAACTGCTAGAGGGTTTGAGCATGCACCTTCCTCATCCAATGTAGTTAAGGAACCAAAATTTGTGCCTTCCACCTTATCTACCATTGATGAATTCAAGTCAACTTCAAATGAGGAATTTTTGAAGAAATGGTGATCCTTAAAGCATCAACCTCTAAAGCGGAAGGTGAATCAACCAAGGGTAAATGCAATGCCTTTTTAGGTAAATGCTAAACCTTTCATGCAACTTGTGTTCCTATATGTCATCATTGTGGAATTAGAGAACATATTAGGCCAAATTGTTTCAAAAGGTTTACTACTCCAAGAATGGAAGTTCAACATGAACCCTTTGTATCAAAATGTTTTTTATAACAATCGTTTTCAAATCTGGGCTGAAGATTATAGGAGACTATATACAAACTTTCAAAATTCTTTTTAGAATTATCAACCAAGGATGATATTTTTTTAGAAGAAATTCTGGACAAAGCCATTTTGATAATCAAGTTCAATTATTTCAACCCAGGGTGTTTGAGGAAAGTGTTAAGTTAAAAATAAACCTTTATGGGTTAGAAAGCATGACCTAAATTGTTATGTTGCACACATAGCATTAAAAGCTTAGGACTTGAACATGTGGTATCTTGATAGTGATCGTTCAAGGCATATGTGTGGTAATAGGTCATGGTTTACTTCACTTGTTGAATTTGATTGTGGGAGCGTAACATTTAGAGATGGAAGTACCTCAAAAGTAATTGGTAAGGGTACTATTGAAACTCCTGGAATTCCTTAGTTGAATGATGTTTTATATGTTGATGGGTTAAAAGAAAATCTCATTAGCATAAGTCAAATGTGTGACAACAAATACCAAATTTTGTTTTCCAAATCAAAATGTTATACTTTAAATAAAAAGGAAATTTATGTCATGTATGGATTACGTACTTCAGATAATTGTTATAGGATTATGCCTTCAAATGAGGTAACATTTCATTCAACCAAAACTAATGAAGTAGAACTATGGCATGAAAGATTAAGCCATATGAATTTCAAAGATTTATCAAAATTGGCCAAATTCGAGCTTGTAACTAAAAGTCCCTTGGAACTTGCTCATATGGACTTTATGAGACCAACTCAGACTGAAAGCATTGGAGGCAAGAAATACATTTTTGTTGTCGTAGATGACTATTCTAGATTTACTTGGGTTAGTTTTATCAAAGAAAATTTTGACAGATTCTTGGTGTTCAAGTCTTTGTTTACCAAGTTATAAAAGAGAAGAACACTATCATTGGATGCATCATTCGAATTAGAACAGATAATGGGAAAGAATTTAAAAATTCTAAATATGCTAACTTTTGTGATGAACAGGGCATTAGACATGAGTTCTTTGCTCCTAAGACACCACAACAAAATCGAGTTATCGAAAGGAAAAACCGTGTTATTCAAAAAATGGCATGTGTGATGCTACACAGCAGGTCAATCATACTCAATTTTTGGGCAGAAGTAGTTAATACTGCTTGTTATGGGATTAAAAAAGGGTTTGAGGATCCACATTTTCTAAATTATATTTTCAAATTAAAAAAAAGCTCTTTATAGTTTGAAACAAGCCCCCCACCTAACACACCCCCCCCCCCCCCCCCCCCCCCCCCCCCCCCCCCCCCCCCCCCCCCCCCCCCCCCCCCCCCCCCCCCCCCCACCCCCCCCCCCCCCCCCCGCACGCGAGCATGGTATGAAAGGTTTACTTCATTTCTCTTGAAAAATAATTTTTTGTGAGGGGGAGTGGATAAAACACTTTCTAAGATGATGACAATCTGTTTGGTTCTACATGTGACTCACTTCTTAAGTATTTTACTAAGTGCATGAGTTCTGAATTTGAGATGAGCATGGTTGGTGAGTTGAATTATTTTCTAGGCCTTCAGATGAAGCAACTTGATTCTGGTATTTTTTTATATCACAGTCTAAGTATGCCAAGGACCTAGTCAATAAATTTGGTTGGTCTTTAATAAAGGATGCTAGGACTCCTATAAGTACTAGTACAGAATTGAGTAAAGATGAAAAAGTAAAGAAGTTCATCATACCTTATTTTGAAGCATGATTGAAAGTTTGTTATATTTGATTGGTAGTTGACCGGATATTGTTTTTAGTGTTGGTGTTTGTGCTAGATTTTAGTCATGTCCAAAAAAGTCAAACTTGAATGTTGTTAAGAGAATCATTAAGTATGTGAATGAAACTTTAGAATATGAAATTTAGTTTACAATGGACACTAATGCTAATCTTGTTAGTTTTTCGGATGCTGATTGGGCAAGTTGTGTGGATGATAGAAAAAGCACCTTCGGTTGGTATTTTTATATTGGAAATAACCTTGTCACTTGGCATAGCAAAAAAAAAAAAAAAATGTCATTTCCCTATCTACTGCTGAGGCAGAATATATTGCAACCAGTAGTTATTGCACGCAACTACTTTGGATGAAACAAATGTTGGCGGATTAGGGTTTTGATCAAGGTACGATTACCTTGTTTTGTGGTAATTAACATTTCAAAGAATCTCGTTCAACACTCATATACTAAGCATATAGACATCCGTCATCATTTCATTCGAGGTCTTTTTGAGGATAAGGTCATTTCCTTAGAGTATATTCATACGGATCATCAACAAGCTAACCTTTTCACCAAAACCTCTTGGCGCTCTTAGATTTGAAAATCTTAGAAAATCTATAGGGGTTAGTCTTCTTAAGTGATTCTATGCATCTTCATCTTGTATATATGTATATACTTTATTTTTAAACAATTTTTTTTTACTGTACTTGGCTTGTTATGATGTTGTTGATGTATCTATATTTGACATCATATGATAGATTCAAACTATATGTTTTTGTGACAAAGTTCTTCATTCATGCCAATGATGAATTGAGTGTCTCGGTTGTTCGAGTAATGATCTTCATGATTGAATTGACACTTTTATGCACAATTGCTGAGAAAAACCAAGTTGAGTCTGAAATTATTTTAGTTTGTGCTTTTATCATTTGAATTTTATGAGCATCTTACTTGAAAATACTTATGATTGCATATCTTGTCTAGAGTTTATGTTCTTAAATGATTTGCCTCCCTCTTGTGCTTTCACATACAAAAGGACAATCAAGAGTGAGCTGTTTATTCAAAAAAAAAAAAAAAACTTCAAGTTCAAAAGAAACTCTGTGCAGTCATGACCAAGGAAAAGGCTACCTATAGAGTGAAAGCTACTATGGACGTACATTAAATTGTGCACATTGGCTGGAAAAGTCATAAAGAAGGCTATTTTGCTCACTAGAATGCAAGCCACCTTTGGTCCCAAGAGAGAACATTATTGAGTGGTGTTGTGCATTTGAGAGGGAGTCCTTGCATTTTGGAATGTTAGGTTGGGATTGCATTTAAATCAGTTTGATTTTCAATGCAAAATGATGTTCTTGAGTGTTCTTGATTAAGGTATTCCAAAATACTTTTTGCTTTTGAGACTTGACTTTCCTCTTCTTATTGATCACACACACACTTTGTCCATTCATTATGAAACTCATCATCTTGTAGACACGATGATGTGATATTCACCTTGTATATGTGTTCATGAACTTTAGTTCCTTTTTTATGTGTGTTTGAATTCTTGATATATGAACCTCTTCTATTGGTTTATCAATTTGTGATTCTCAAGTCAATTTTATAAATACTTTTTTTCAAATGCTTCTTTTATTTGAAGTCCTTTCTTTTAGATTATTCAATATTTCTCCAATTTAAAAAAGGGGGGAGATTATAAGCACTCATTTTGTGTCAAAAAGGGGGAGATGGCTTTGTGTTTTATAGTTGACTTTTATGGTTTTTGTGGCTAGCTGATGGTGGTGAATTGTAATATTTTGTGGTTCGCTAGCTAGTTGTTTTTGGCTATAGATGTTATAGTTGTGTCTTTGGTTAGGTTTTGGATCTGGTAGTTGATAGTTTCAATCCTTGTGTTGTTTACTCCATTGTGTATATCTTTTGAATGCAATATAATGAATCCTTTGGTTATGTGTGTTTTTGGTTTTCTTTATCTTTTGAATTGATATTTTTCTGTGCATGTGTTGAGGGGGAGTTATCTTGATATTGTTTGTTTTTTATTTTCTTCTTCCCATTTGATTTCACTTGATCTTGTTTTTAGAAGTATGTTGAAAGCGCATCATTTCTTGAATACTTGGTTTCTTTTCTAGCTTAAGTTTTGGTTGTTAGGCTTATGAAAGAATGTTTTGAAATTTTGGGTTTTGTCACAAAATAGCTAAAGGTGGAAATTATTAGGATTATGAATGTAATTAGCCTATTTTGTGTATTATTATTTGAGAGTTTGTTTTACTTGTATTATGTGAAGCTTGAGTGAGAAGATTTCATATGTAATTGGTTTAGTTTGGAGTGAGCTTGTGTGAGAAGGGTTCTCTTGTAATTGGGTTGTCAAAGCTTTGAAAGGCGTGAAAAAAGCTTCCTTAGCAAGAGTGTTGTAGCTGCTCAATGAAGCTTCTCTAGCAACCTGGGTTATTTTTTTCAAAACTTTTGAGGCAGTGTACCCTACTGGTAGGTGCCCCTAGGACGCGCACCAGTGCACTTTTTCGAGGAACAAATAATCCAAACTAGTGTACACCGTTGGTAGGCGCCCTTGGGCCACTCATTGGTGCACTACAAAGGAGTGTTTTGAAGAAGGCCATCTAGATTGCCTTGCTGGTAAGTGCGTTACACCTCGCCACCAGCGCCCTTATATTGTTCAGCTCTAGAGAGCAACTAGAGTAGTCCACCAGTAGGCACACTTGAGGGTGCACCAGTGCGCTTTGACAGAATAGCTGTGTTATGCTTTTCAGACCTTGAGTTGTGCACCAAAAAGTATAAAAACAAAAAGGCAGCTAGTAGTCTCCTTTGAAGTTCATGAGAGTCTTTTCACCCTTCTCTCACACTCCAAGCATCTCCCTTGCACATATACCAAGCTAAAGTCAATCTTTCACTCACTTGGATCATTAAGAGAGATTTTTACTTTAGGCAAGTGAAGTTCTCTAGTCTTCGCTTCTTCCCAACAAGTTCTTGAAAACTAAAGGTAGACTCATTTTCACCATTCATACCTTCCACCCATTGAAGAGATGATGATGGCTTGAAGTAGTTAAAGTCATTGAAAGACTCATTGAGGATTCGATGAGATTCCAACCGCTCGTGAACTAGTTCGTGGATACGAATGGAGTATAAGACGAAGATACAAACCTAGGGTTATTGATTCAACAATTGTAAAGGGTTATAAGATATCTTGTACTATTTGTTTATTGCATAGTGTTTGGTTGGAGCTGGACGAGGTCCCGTGGTTTTCTCTCACAAGGGTTTCCATGCTAAAAATCTTGTGTGTTTATGGTTGTGTGCTTTATTCTTTGTTTGTGGTTTGATTCAATTAATCTCACCAACACAATTTTAAAAATGGGTAAAGATCTATTCATTCCCTGCTTATTGATGATATAATCCATAATACTAGAGCACTTGTTTTCTCAAAAGCAATCCATTGCTTACTTTTTCATCCAAACACTTCATTTGTGGGTCCCACGGGATAGCTAATCCAATCCTTCATGCTATATATGACAAACAAACATGGCCTTTGTGCCCTATTTTATGTCTCAAAAAAAAAAAAAAAAAATTTCCAAACCCCTTGTTTTTTCTAGGCAAAAAAAATTGCTTATGGGGTTCTCCAATCCTAATTTACACCCTTTTAAATCCATGAATCAAGAACACAAAATGAGGACATTATCAGTGATTCTCTCAAATCAAATCAAGTCATTTACCGAAATTGAAAAATTCATTCAACCAAAAGGTAAATACTAACTGAATAGCTAGTGATCCTGCATGCATAAAACAACACTCATTGTGATCATACACAACATCATATTGCAGGAAGTCAAAAAATATTGCAGGGCTTAAAAAAGGTGATGCCATGATAAATCGGCAATTTAGGAGCTCACACTTCTTTCTATAGTATGCAACCAAAAGAGAATCCTCAGCCAACGCAAACAATCTCGTGACTTTGTATCATAGTTCAAATGGGTCTTCGTCTCAAATCTGTAATTATAACCAGAAAAATCATTCTCCATACTTCCAGAGGTTTTTAGGATACAGTTTTAAGCTTAGGCATTTTCACATTGAAGAAGCAAGATAAATGCATGCACTTGCTGACGACTTTGAATCTTCTAGTGATATGTTACTTTGAGGTTTTAAACAACTTCTAGATTTCCAATAGTGTAGCATGTATGTGCATGTTCACGTTCGTGAGAGTGTGTGTGTGTTTGTGTGTGTGTGTGTGTGAGAGAGAGAGAGAGAGAGAGAGAGAGAGCGAGAGAGAGAGAGAGAGAGAGAGAGAGACAAAGACAGAGACAGAGACTTGTTTTGTAATCTTTATATCCCATGGGTTATGGCATACAGAGAGAATAACACATATCAATTAATTTGTTAGTCTTTCACCTTACCTTTAATTATGAACCCACAAGGGTGCCAAAGACAAGCTTCACTTTTCATGTGTGAACTACTAGAGTCCCCAAAGGAGGTGCATGCATAGTTATCAGAAGCACCCACTTGCACTTGTCTTTTCCCTCTATCAAAACTTTGAAGAGGATATATGCTCAAATCTAGCATGAAAGAACTAAAAAGAGTTGAGTGATAGAATACTCAACAACAACTCAAACATTGAGTACTTAAAATCTAATCACAGCTACAAAAAACAACATTTCAAATTTCAATAAAATTCAAAAGGAAAATGCTATTCTTTCAGAAAATCCCACCAGAATGATGTGGTAGTGACATTATTGTAATTAAGAGCTGTCATGATAGGTATTTTGTTTTAAAGTGAATGACTTTTTTCTAACAACATCATTTTGATAGTAAACTCTATATGAATTTTTCTGTTTCCAACCACATCTGGCCATTGTTCAAATCCACAGATGTAGGAAACATGTTATAACCTTTGATTAATTTGCCTAATAAGCTCTGGTTGCTTGCTTTCTTTATACTTTTTGTAGCTTCTAGCTTTTGGCCATGTTTGTTTGCAGGATAAGAAAATGGAGATAAGTAATATTGTGAGATTAGAAAAGTGATGATGAGCAATAAGTAATACTATAATGTGATGGGGGATTACTCATACTATGTTTGGTTAGGTGGGATAAGGAATAGAATAAATTAATATAATGCTTGTTGTGTCCCATGAAAATGATATAAAGAATGAAATGAATGCATGAATTGCTAATTTTCCCTACAAGAGAATCAATATTATAATATAATATATAATATAATGTTCTATATTATATATTATATAGTGAAATCGGATTTTGTGATAAGTGCTTGCATGGACATATATCGGTCTTTGGGAACAACAATGGCGATGGGATGCCAACCCACTGGATATACTTGGTTTTGGTGGTCTTAAGGGCAAAAAGGAAATTTAATACAATCCCAATTTACTAGATTCCTAATACCATCCCCTCCCTGGGACGCAACATCCTGCGTTTAGGGGATTTCTCATATGTTCTGGAGAAGCAATCCATTGCTTACTTTTTCATCCAAACACTTCATTTGTGAGCCCCAAAAGATAGCTAATCCAATCTTTCATGCTATATACAGTAAACAAACATGGCCTTTGTGCCTTATTTTATGTCTAAAAATAAAGCAAAACAAAATTCCAAACCCCTTGTCCTTTCCAAGC
Organism: Euryodendron excelsum; assembly: GCA_033060915.1. NCBI lineage: Eukaryota > Viridiplantae > Streptophyta > Magnoliopsida > Ericales > Pentaphylacaceae > Euryodendron > Euryodendron excelsum. The sequence continues at coordinate 44,669,323 of CM065381.1, read as the reverse complement.
AAAAAAAATTTGCTTTTGGGGTTCTCCAATCCTAACTTAACCCTTCCATGAGTCGAGAACACAAAAAATCAAGTCATTTACTGAAATTGAACAAGTCGCTCAAACAAAAAGTAAATACTCACTGAATAACTAGTGATCATACATAAAACAGAACTCGTTATGATCATATACAACATAATATTGCAAGACATAACAAAGGTGATGCCACAATAAATCGGCAATTTAGGAGCTCACACTTCTGGTTGTAGTTATAGGGTGGGATCCACCCATGTGGTTGGGTGAAATTCCCACTAGTTCCCATCGACACCAAAAGAAAAAAAAAAAGAAAGGAAAGAAAAGAAGAAAAAGGAAGAAACAGAAGAAAAGCGTGTCGGCCGCGTGAATAGTTTCTTCCTTGGGTGTTTCTTCACCAAGCAAAAGAGAAGGCCGCCGCACCTTCCAGAAGTTGGCTGTTGATGTTATCGAAGGAATATGTCAGCTCGTTCCCACTATTGACCACCTCCATCGTCAAAGATTTACAGCTGCCCTTGTTGTTACGGCAACTCTTCTCCTCCCTTATAATTGAGGTTAGAGTTGAGGATGAATGGGGTGGCAAATGGAGAGTTGAAGATGTAGAGTGGGGGTTGTAGTGAGGGGCACCACTCCAGTATAGGGCAGGGCCATTTGTAAGGTAGCAACCTTTCATATTGTTGTGGGCATTTGTATTGAGTGGTGGGTTTTGGTATTACTTTAGGCAATTGGTATAACCATTTGTATTAGGAGCATTTGTTTGGTAGTGAAGTTCTGAGAGACAGAGTGTTGGGTGAGTTGAGAGTTGTAATCTCCTCCTATGAATAGTTGATCCGGCTCCAGTGTGGACGTAGACAAATTGCCGAACAACGATAAATCTCTGTCTCTATTGGTTTAATTGGGTGTGTGTGTTTTTTTGGGTCCTTCTAGCATGATGTATTTGGTGTCAATTGCTTTCACTGGCACAACAAATTGGAATCAGAGCCTTGGTTTATTGCTTAGGAAGAATTGCCTAGAAATTAAGTTGGTCGGATCCAACTTTTGATCATACCAGAAGGTTCATCTCATTGAGATGAACGCACTGCCACAAACGACATCAAAAATAAGGATCCGACACGCTGTAGATCTGAAATTGAAATTTTCAGATCTGTTGTAATTTTTTAGTTGAATCCAACTTTTGATCACACCAGAAGGTTTGTCTCGGTGAGATGAACACACTGTCGTAAACGGTGTTGAAAATGAAGGTTCGACCCTCTGTAGATCTGAAATTGAAATTTCCAGATTTGTTGTAGTTTTTTGGTCGAGAAGATGAGTGACATCAGCCTTGCATCATCGATGATGTCATCTGTGACATCCGTAGTGATGCTAGTAGTTTGTCAGCTATACGTCATTAGTGACGTCATTGCACAATCAGTTGCCACATCATCTGTCAAGTCAACGTCCAATCAGCCACCACGTCAACATCCAGTCAGTGCCACGTTTGCAATGAAGGAGAAGTTTGTTTAATTGTAGGTCGACCCCCATATGTTGCAAAAATTTTAGTTTGACCCCCCAATGTTATTAAAATTTTAGTTTGGCCCCCATATGATTCTACAATTTCAATTTGACCTCCAAATGTTGCTGAAATTTCAATTGGGCTCCCAGATATTACTAAAATTTCAATTTAAGCCCCAAATGCTACTAAAATTTTAGTTTAACCCCCCAGATGTTACTGAAATTTCAATATAGCCCTATTAACTGACATCAACCCTATGTCAGCCTCAAGCCCCGTTAAGTTGAGCCACACAAAGCCGCCGCCGCCGCCACTGCCACTGAGTTGTGCTGCTTTATCACTAGTTGAGTCGTTATGTTGAGCTGTATAGAGCTGCCGCCACTGAGTCGTTGATCAGCCGCCACTGAGCTGTGCCGCTTTATCACCAGTTGAGCCATTGTGTTGAGGAGCATAGAGTCGTCGTCGTTGAGTCGTTAATCAGCTGCCGTTAAGCCATGCTGCTTTGTCGTGAGTTAAGTTGTTATGTTGAGTCACACAGAACCACCGCCACTGAGTCGTTGACCACCCGCTGTTGAGCCGTGCCGCATTATCGCTAGTTGAGCCGTTGTATTGAGCTGCACAGAGTCATTGCCCCTGAGTTGTATCGTTTTGTTGTCAGTTGAGCCATTGTGTTGGCCCATACTGAGCCGTTGCCGCTAAGTCGGTTATTAGCCGCTGCTAAGCCATGCCGCTTTATCGCCAGTTGAGATGTTGTGTTGAGCCACGTAGAGCTGCCGTTGCTGGGTCAATGAGCAGTTGCCACTGAGCCGCACTATTAAGTCCTCAACCGAGCCGCCGTTAAGTTGCACTATCGAGCCATGCTACTTACTGAGTCACCAGTTTGGTTTGTGCTTTTTTGAGCAATTTTGGGCCGTTTTTCCGAGACAAGACTCATTCCTAGCAAAATTGACCATTCCAAAGTCGCAATATTGGATTTGTGAAATTTTACCCTGTATTTCAGCATTACCCTTTTGAAGCATAGAAACACTATTTTATGCTTATTTTGGCATTGGAGTTTATTTATGGTGCTGCGCAGAAAAAAGTCCTAATGGTTAGTCTTCTCCAGTGAAGAGCTTAGGGATTATTAGCAGACCATGTTGTCTAGTGCAATGTTTGAAGTTGAAAAGTTTGATGGAACCAACAACTTAAGATGTGGCAATGCGAAGTTATGGATGGTTTTGATCCAATAGCTGCAAGATGTTTATTCGAAAGCTTTGGACAGAGGCATATGAGATAGATGTGACAAAAAAGTGCGCATCTAGGTTGAAACAGGTCTTATTTGTAGTGGATTTGGTTAGTGGTATTTACTACATTGAGCTCTCCAGTTATGCACATGCAGGAGGGGAGGTGGAGCCACTACAGTTGGCAAAGTTGTGAACTTTGCATTGGCATCCCAAATGCAATTGTTTGTTGTCGTGGTAGTTGTTTGAAATCCTAGGTGAGGGTTGCACTATGGCCATGGAAAATTGTTTGACACCCTAGGTAAGGGGATGTATTGGAGTCGTGGCAAAGTTTGTTGGCAACCTAGGCGAGGGGTTACATTAGAGTCCTAGACCCAGTTGTTTGACATCCTAGACAAGGGATGCATTGTGGCCGTGGCAAGTTGTTTGGCACCCCAGGTGAGGAGTTGCATTGGTGCCCCCAGGCACAGTTGTTTGTGGTCGTGGCAGTTGTTTGCATTCCAGGCGGGGGATGCACTGTGGCTGTGGCAAGTTGTTTGGCACCCCAAGGCGAGGGGTGATGTATTGGCGCCTTAGGGTGTAGTTGGTTAGAGTTGTGGCAATTTGATGGGCACTCCAATGTAGGGGTGCATTGGCGCTTTAGCGGATTATTGGTTGGAGCTAGGATCACTTTAGTTTGCTAAACTCTTTCAGTACTTTGTTAAAAAGATGCAGTGAACACTCCGTTGAAGGGGTGCAGTCATCTGATGAGATGTGCAGCATGGCCCTATTACCCCACATGGTTAGAAGAGGTGATTTGTAGGGTGGGATCTACCCATGGTCCACCCATGTGGGTGAGTGGAATTCTCACTAATTCCCACTAACACCAAAAGAAGAAAAAGAAAGAAAAGAAAAGAAGAAAAAGGAAGAAACGAAAGAAAAGCGTGTTGGCCGCGTGAGGAGTTTTTCTTCCTCTGGTGTTTCTTCACCCAAAAAAAGAGAAGGACGGTGCACTTTCGAGAATTCAGTTGTTGGCGTTGTCGAAGGAAGATGTCAACCCATTCTCATTGTCAACCACCTCCATCGTCAAAGATTTGCAGCTGCCCTTGTTGATACGAAAACTCTCCTCCTCCCTTATAAATTGAGGGTAGAGTTAAGGATGAATGGGGTGGCAAATGGAGAGTTGAAGATGTAGGGTGGGGTTGTAGTGAGAGGCACCGCTCCAGTATAGGGGCGAGGCCATTTGTAAGGCAGCAACCTTTCATATTGTTGTAGGCATTTGTATTGAGGGGTGGGCTTTGGTATTGCCGTAGACAAATTTTATGACCATTTGTATTGGGGGCATTTGTTTGGTAGATAGGTTTTGAGAGACGGAGTGTTGGATGAGTTGAGAGTTGTAATCTCCTCATATGAATAGTTGATCCGACTCCAGTGTGGACGTAGGCAAATTGCCGAACCACGATAAATCTCTGTCTCTATTGGTTCTATTGGGTGTGTGTGTGTGTGTTTTTTTGTACTTCCGACACGTCATATTTGGTGTCAATTGCTTCCACTGGCACAACAGTGATATGCAGCCAAAAGAGAATCCTCAACCAATGCAACCAACCTCATGACTTTGTATCACAGTTCAAAAGGGTCTTCGTCTACAAATCTATAATTATTGCCAAAAAAATCATTCTCCATACTTCCAGAGGTTTTTAGGATACAATTTTAAGCTTAGGAAGTTTCAAATTGAAGAAGCAAGATAATTGCATGCAATTGTTGACGGCTTTGAATCTTATAGTGATATGTTACTTATAAGGTTTTAAACAACTTCTGGATTTCCAATAATGTAGCTTGTATGTGCGTGTTCGTAAGTGTGTGTGTGTGTGTGAGAGAGAGAGAGAGAGAGAGAGACTTGTTTTGTAATCTTTATATCCCATCGGTTATGGCATACAGAGAGAATAATATATATCAATTAATTTGTTAGTCTTTCACCTTACCTTTAATTATGAACCCACAAGGGTGCTAAAGACAAGCTTCTCATTTTGTGTGTTAACTGGAGTCCCCAAAGGAGGTGCATGCACAGTTATCGGAAGCATCCACTCACACTTGTCTCTTCCCTCTATTGGACTCAGAAGAGGATATATGCTCAAATTTGCCATGAAAGAACTAAAAGAGTTAAGTGACAAAATACTCAACAACAGCGCAAACATTGAGTACTTAAACTCCAATCACAGCTACAAAAAACAACGTTTCAAATTTTAATAAAATTATAAAAAAAAAAATTTGCTATTCTTTTAGAAAATCTTACCAGAATAATGTAATAGTGGCATTATTGTAATTAAGAACTATCATAATGTGTATTTTATTTTAAAGTGAATGACTTTTTTTTCAACCATATTATTTTCATACTAAACTCTGTATGAATTTTTTTGTTTGTATAGTATTACCCAATTCAAAATGGTCTAAGTCTAGATGTGAAAGAGTAATATTTTTAATAGACTTTATAAATAATAGGAAACTTAACATTCAAAATTTCAACTATTGTTTGCTTATAAATAATTTCCTTTTTCTTTTTAGAAATTGGGATAACATTTCTTATTGGATTACCCAGCTACTAGTGTTCAAAGAATTGGCCTAATTGACCCAATCAATTGGGATTGGGATCAAACTTATTTTGTCCATAATTGAGATTTGACACACAGCGAGTCATCAACCATGCAAAATAAAGTATATATGAGTGGAAGGTGGGTATAAGAACATTTACAACAGAAAGGATGCAATCCGATAAGATAGGAACATTTATAACTAACTAGTAAAGAATTCAAAACCAAGAGCCCACTGCACAGAGACACGGGGAGTGGAAAAGGACATAGCCCCATCCATGGGAATGGAAAACGGAAAGCTCGTCTGCACCAAATCTGCAACAACCTTATGGTGATCACTCTGAACCTACATTTCAGACATGAAATTTTATAGATTATTATTTACTCCATGGATAACACAACAAAGAAATTAGTGAGATATAAAAAAGAATTGGAAGCAATACAACTTTTTGTTCTCCCTTTTATGTTGTTCGGTTAGAAAGATAAAAATGCATTTGACATACTTTATCCATACAGTGAAAGCCTAAAAAGCACATATATTTTTAAGAAGGTGCAGTGGCTATGTGGATACCTGTTGGACTCCAACACTCATTTAAAAGTTCTTGACAGATATCTTATTCTTCGTTTAATTTTTTAAGAACCGAAAATGCTTCAAATACTTAAGGGATATTGTATTTATAGTTTAGACACATGAAATATACTATATGTTTGAAGAAAGTAATTGAGAATCCAATTTATACTTGTTAATCCTTCTCAATTAGATCGATTTTCTAATTTTAAGAATACTAAACTTTAAAAATTCTAATTTTTTTTTGTTCTTTTATGAACAGAGCTTTTTAAGGATTTTTTGTTCAAACTTCTTTTCCAATATATAAAATGTGAAAAATGTTTGCTTTTCTAAAACGTTTTGAAAAAGCAATCATTTTTGTTTGTTGTGTGTATATATGATTGCTTTTCCAAAACGTTTAGTGTGGAAAATGATTTTATAAGAGATAAATATATTTTTAATGTAAAAAAATAAAGAAATTATTATTAGAAATATATATTTTTTGTTGTTTTTTTTTTTGTTTCCCGTGCTGTGTCCTCAAATCAGATCAGTGCCCAAACTCTGGTCGAGAATCCAATGGCCAACCTAAACTTACGCTTGATGGGCCAACAATTTCCCAGCTTTCGGCAGAGATGATATGAACTTCAAGTTGTTGAATCCCACATATCCTTACTAGAGGAAGCTCCGGCCCAAGACATATTTGCAAAATTTACACTAACCTTGAATGATGCATTTCTGTTGTTTTTGTTTTTCCAGACAGTTCAATGGCATGACGCTCAAAAGTAGTCTGGTCGGCCAATCGAAACAATGCAGTTTCAGTTGGATACAGCAACCTTGGCACTTGCCGAGGATGGAAATTTGGCCTTGACAGATGCCAATGGTACTTTGGTTTGGTAAACAAACACGGGTGGCAGCCAGGTCCGTCCGTCTCTCTCAGGCTTAAATTAACTTGACGGAAATGGGAAACCTCGTGCGTGATCTTTGACAGAAACAACAACGAAGAAATAGTCTTTTGATCACCCGACCGACTCTTTGCTTCCTGGGCGGGCAGATGTTGGTTTACTACGGGCAAAAGCTGACATCTAATGCGTCAACAGCAGATTGGGGTGAAGGTCTGTATTCTTAGGAACAAAACAAATTGGCTACCAGCTCTATTTATGAAATCCAGTGTTGAGTTTGATATCCCAACTGACAAAACAGGACGTGCTTCACAAATTTCTTGATTCACAGAAGACTAATGAAGACTCAGGTCTGTGTAATTTGAATGAGATCATGTAAGGTTCTGTTTGATTCGTGATAGATTAGTAGACTTGTAAGCTCTACTCAGGTCGTGGTGAACGTCTTCGGATGTTAGTAAAGAAAAGTTAGGTAAAAGAACACTGGTGTGGTGTCTTGCCAAGAACTCTTCGATGTCAAAATTAGATTTTGAGAGGATAATCTTATAGAGTTTCAGTTAGAGTTTTGTATACATACTTTGAGAAGGAAGACTTATCTTGCATTTTATATTGGCGTGGTTTTGGAGTGCTCTCAGGAGTATCTACAAGCAAGTAGTGAAAATGGTAACATTTCTACGTAGAGACGTGTCGTTGGGTGATCAGGACCTTGGCCAGGTGGTGGAGGACGTGATTATCCCCCCCACATGTGGCACCTCCCTTGAGGTTTTTTAGGCTGATGACAGCCTAAAGGAGAAAGTGATTGTCCCTCCACGCTTTGTTCTTTCGGAGTCGTGCTACCAGTTCTAGTATCAGTTATTAGGGAATTACCTACAGTCATGGTCCCCACAGGTTAGGCAAGTGGGATGGTCGGCATCTTTCTGTCTAATATTACCTACTCGATATCAGTCCGGTCGACATTGATCTATTCAACATCGGTCTACTTAGCATTCCCTGCTCAGTGCTGTCTGAGTGCCATGTCATCTGTGTCACTTGGTTTGGTTTCTTGAAGAGGCACGGTTTGCCTTTCGCTGAGACTCTGGTTAGCTATCGTCCAATTTGTCCCCATCAATTCCTACAGTGGAAGGAAAATAAAAGAAGAACCAAAGAGAAAAACAAGAGAGAAAAGAGATAGAAATTAGATGAGATGGACGCACTGGAGAAGTTGGTTTGAATTTGAAATTTGTAGAGATTTATACTAGATAAGATGGTAATGTTCTCGTAATTGGATAGATAGTATTTTTTTTTTAAATATTACAATTACTGATTTTTTTATCGAATTATTATTATAAATAAATATAAATAAGTAAATTTTACATTTATTAGATAATGTAGACCACCATTATCTTGTGACTATTCCTAATGATAATTTGATAAAAAAAATTGATGACTCGATCATTGCTTTTTTTTCTTTGTTTGTTTATGGTACGATGTTTGAAAAAGTCTTTTGCGGGGTAGGTGGTTGTGCACGCATGTAAAGTACTCTTCTTTTTGGAGAGACGTAAAACATCATTTACATTACACGACAAAACATTGAGGAGTTGAACTTAAATTTGAATTGGAGATTTCAACCAAAATTGGAATTTGAAAATTGGGGATAAATATTAGTTAAATTTACCTATTATATTTTTCCTCTCTCCCTTTTAAATCAAACAAGGGAAAGAGATCCAATTTTCCTACCATTTTCTCCCTTTCTTTCTTTTCATTTTCCTTTCACAAGTTTGAAACACATGTTTAGATCATACCCTATGTTTTTATAGACAGATATATCAAAACAGAGCTTTCCCGACATGATTTGAGGTCTAAGGTAAGTAAGGTAAGTTTATATATTTTTCAATAATGTTATGAAAATTTTATTTAAAATTATTTTATTTTGTAAATTAGTGTTTTTTTTTCCTGAAGTTAACTAGTGTGCTAATTTTTTAGCCTTTTTTCTGACGGTCATTTGTCTCGTTTGACCAATGTCTTTCTTTTTTTTTTTTTTTTTTATTAAAAAAAACTATGTAAAAACTATATAAAACCTTTAAAACAATTAAGGTTTTAAAAAATTTTGAGCATACAAAAAACTTTTAGTTGTACAATTTTTTTGTAAAGGCAATATTTTTTTTTAGTTAACTAGAGTAGTTGGTTTTAGGCATTTTTTTTCCCTCTAATGAGCCTTCTTTTCTCACCTGCATTAGGACATTTGTTTTAGAAAAAGAATATGTGAAAACTATATATGACTTTGTCAGTAGCATGTAATGTTTTAAAATTTTTGGAGCCTTTTTTAAAAACAAATAGTGGAAAAACTTTATAGGTTTTAAAATTTTGGGGCTTGAAAAATTGGGCTCTCGTTTATTAAAAGATGATTTTCACTTATTTGGACAGGGGCTGTTGAGTTAACCCAAAAAAAAAAAAAAAAAGAAGAAGATGTACAAAATATATAGAGCCTTATTAGGTTTTAAAAATTTTAGAGTCTCAAAAAATTAGAAATCCTAAGCGGTCGCTTTGTTGGCCTAGTGGGTGAGCTGGCCCTATATTACTAAGTTTTAAAAATTTTAAGACCTCAAAAAATTAGGAACCTGAGGTGGTTGCGTTGTTGGTTTAGTGGGTGAGTCAGCCTTGTATCAAAGTTTCAGTAAGTACCACCTCGAGTGTTCAAACTAGGGGTGCACATCCAACTTATAACGAATAAAATTAGCATTTGAACATCTACAATTAGAATGATTTATTCTAGAAATCATGATTTCAAAGTTACAAATGAATAAAATTAACCTCATCCAATCAAGCAACTTTTCTCAACAAAGGTTTAGCTAAAGTAAGGAAAATAAAAAAAAATATATCAATATATGTATATCATTGAAACACTTTTTTTTTTTTTTATCGTACAGCATGCTTTGGATTTCTTTGAAGAAAACAACAGCAGCAAATGCAAAGTCTCAGAATATTAAACAAAGTTAGTTAAACCATCATTTAACAAGTGTGAACTTTATCTTGACATGACTAGCAGCCCAACAATAAAATTCTCTAATAAATCGCAAACTGCATTCCATATTAAAAAGTTCAAACTTTAACCCCCAAGTCAACAATCATTGTCTCGAACGTCCACTCCTAGTTCTAAAACAAGCTGCAAAAGCGATTGAACAATGTCAAGTGACACTGGAGTTACTACTACATACAGAGAAGTTAAAATTTAATTTTATCGACAACCATCAATATTTCAGGTCTATACCCAGAAACTAAATTTATCCTAACGCCTAAAAAATTCGCAACGCCAAAAGCCTACCATTAGGCACATTGATACAATCTAAGGGTCTGTTTGATAATGTTAGTCAGTTTTTGTTTTTTACTGTGTACTTTTGTTGTGTGTTTTTGCTGTGTATTTTTTATTATTTGATAATGGACATTTGTAGATTACCGTTATGCCAACAGTATCAGATCAATGTTTTTAGAAATAGAGAATATACCATTTTAGTGTTTTTTTTTATTTTTTTGAATTTTATAAATAACTAAAAATAAAAAACAGAAAACAAACACTATTTTTTGTAAACAAAAAACAAAAACAAAAAACATTTACCAAACAAACCCTAAGTTTTTAAGGTGGGACACCACTTTTTTTTTCTCTTTGTTTGTGTTGTGGCAAAGTTCCCAAATATTTTTGGTGGAAACATTTGAAGGTCTAATTTCAAGAAAGAGAGAAAATAGAATTCAAGAGGCTGAACTTCTATCCTTTTTGGATTAGGTTATGGTTTATTTTAGAACTTTGGTCATTAAGTTTATTTTGTTAGTTTTTTTAGTTGTTAAGATAATCTCATTGGAGGTAGTTCTTCAAGTATTGGTTGCAGACATGTTGACATGTGGTTGAAGGGTCGCATGTAAGCCATGTGTCATTAGACTTTATTAGGTGGTTGCATTTTTGCCACTTATCTTGTTATTGTTATTGTTTTTCTATTTTTATGTATTTCACTATGAAGTAACCTGCTTAGCTACTTATATATAGAGTTGTACTATTTGATTTAAAGAGAGTGGTGATGCAACAATCTCATGGGTCTTACCCTCAAGTCTTCGACGTGAGCTCTCTCCCGTTGGCGTGTAATCCCCTACTCTAAACACATTGGTGTAGTGCCTGTCAAGAACCCTCTGATGGCGAAATTAGATTCAGGACAGTATGATTATTCAAAGTGTATTTTTCTAGGGTTTCTCTTTGGTGTGTACTTGGTAAGAAGGCCTTTGTTTTCCCTTTGTATGCATGCATGGGGAGTGGTTGATGACCTTTCCACGTCACGGTACTTTATTAGAGTGTCAAATCCATGGCAGGGTATTTGAAAGGGTTGTTACCCTACTCCGCGCGTGGCATGTGTCAAAACGGCGTCAGGGGTGAGAGCGGTTGTCCCTCACACACTCTACATCTTTGCTTCAAGTGCACGCTACTGTGTCCGGTGTCAGTTGTGCCTCCTACCGATGTCATGGGAAGGACGAACAGCATGAGAGACACGCCCGAGGGACTGATCTGTTTGGGATCCAAGGGGACTGGCTCTAATCGGTGCCAGACGTTTGGGAGGGTCCTTGTTCTGGTCGGGGATCGGAAAAACTAGCGTAAAGGTCATTATTTCCCACCCCTTCATCTTCTCTCTTCCTTATGAGAGAATTATCACACTACAAATCCTACTCTTAAGTGGAAAATCTGCTTCTGCATTTGATAACTTGGTGGGCATGACTGTACAAACAGGCATGCATATCTCTAACACATCTGTATCTTGCTGATGAAGCATCTGTAAACTGGGTTGGACTCAGTAAATCAACCTTCTCATCACCACTTTCCGTTCTCAAGTTCTTTGTTTTGCATGGTATCGCTCACCCAGTGTCAAATCTCTCTCCTGGACAAAACCGGTTTGATACTGATCCGATTTGACTCACTTGGCCAATTCTTTGAGCACTAGTAGCTGCGTAATCCTATAGGAAATATTATCAATATTCCAAAAAGAAAAAGGGGAAATTGTTTATAGACCAGCATTGGTTGAATTTTGAAAGGCCATTTTGAATTTCATTGAAATTTGAATCGTTGGTTCGCAGTCATGATTGGATTTTAAGTACTCACTGTTCGAGCTGTTGCTGAATATTCTGTCACTCAACTCTCTTCCTTGACTCTTTTTAAATCTTTCATGCCATAGATTTGAGCATCCTCTTCTCATAGAAGTAAGAGACAAGTGCGAGTGGGTGCTTCCCACAACTGTGCATGCACCTCCTCGGGGCATTCCAGCAGTTCACACACGAAATGAGAAGCTTGGCTTTGGAACCCTTGTGGGTTCATAATTAAGGTAAGGTGAAAGACTGACAAATTAAATGTTACTATTCTGTCTGTATGCCATAACTCATAGGATGTGAAGATTACAAAACAAGTCTCTCTCTCTCTCTCTCACACACACACACACATACTACACTATTGGAAATTCAGAAGTTGCTTATAACCTCAGAAGGAAGACATTATTAGAAGATTCATAAACCATCAGCAATTGCATGCATTTATCTTGCTTCGTCAATGTGAAACAGCCTGAGCTTCTTGTTAAAACTGTATCCTGTAAACTTCTGGAAGTATGGAGAATGACTTTTCTGGTTATAATTACAGATTTGTAGACGAAGGCCCTTTTGAACTGTGATACAAAGTCATGAGGTTGGTTGCGTTGGCTGAGGATTCTCTTTTGGTTGCATACAACAACCATAAGTGCAAGCTCCTAAATTGCTGATTTTCCATGGCAGCGCCTTTGATTTAAGTGGGTAACTTTGTTATTTCCTCCTGAGATTTTTAACCAAGTGCCAATGTGCTTGAAAGAGATGACAATGGAAGGACCTAGATGCTATAATGCCATGTGCGCAGTCCCAGAGTGAAATCTCTATGCAAAATGCTTTCTTTCAGCAGTGCTGTGCCCAACTGATTCTACATTCAGTTTTGTATTCGCTGTATATTACTTTGACCTCGAAGTTTATGTGCTTTGTTTTACAATCCAAGAGAATTTGCTTTATCATGTGTTCATGATGAAATATAACCTCTCCCTCTGTTTCTCTCCCTCTTCATTTTCGGGAACTGTTCAGAAGTTGTTTTCACGTATTTCTTTGCTATGATACTGTGTATGATCACAATGAGTGCTGTTTCATATGGGATCACTAACAAGTCGGTAAGTATTACTCTTGGATTGAACTACTTTTTCAATATCTCTAAATGACCTGATTCTTTGAAAGGAATCACTGATAACGTCCTCAATTAGTGTCTGGATTTGTGGGCTTAAAGGGTGTAAATTAGGATTAATTGGAGACCAGCCCAAAAGCAAATTTTGCTGATTGGAAAGGGCAAGGGATTTGGAAGTTTATGCACCCTATGGACTATGGACCGGAAACAATGGCTACCGCAGCTGTTCAACATAGTCAATGGTTGCCCACCACATTAATTGGGTCCCACCAGGCTGTTGCTACGGCTGTCCAACATAGGGCCTAGCTGATATGACAGATAGTTATGGTTGTCCTTAGCACCCCTCATGGCTAGATGTTATTTCTTTAGTTCATACAAGTGCCAAAATGATTCAAATCCTTATTCTTTATTAAACTTTTGAAGAAAAACGCTAGCATCAATCGTGAGTGTGTATCTTATCGGTTGATGCTAGCCACCTTAGTTGGAATTTACAAAGTTGTTGGTCAGACATAGCTGAGGTGACTAGTATGACACTCGCAGCAGCAGATGTAGCAGCCCTCAGGTTTGAAACACACTCTTTTATCGTTCTTGCCTACTTAAAATTGACTGTTGGTTGGATAGGACATGATTGCCGGATGATTGCTTGGGAACTCAGAAGTCAGAACCCACCCAGCTGAAGATGAGTTGGGCCAGGCTTTGATTGGAGGTAGTTTTGATTAAATGGCTTCACTTGTAAGGTGGTTCAATTTTGGGCCTAAAAAAAATAAAACAAAAGAAGGAACGACTATTGTAAAAGAAACAAAAAGATGTACAAGGCTTAAAAAATCATGTGAAAAGGTTGCAATCTTTTTTCTTTTGTTTTAGATGTACTTTATTATGATTTGAGTCACTACAAGATTAAATCTGGCTGGCAGTAAAAGTTTGAAAACAATTTTAAAAAGTTGAACAAAATCGAATAAAAGGAAGAAAAGATGCTTTCACAATGTTACTAAACGCTATACAACACTTATAAAATTATGTATAAAATATAGAGGTGTGTACTTGTAATAATTAATTCATATATCCCATACTTTTATTACATTTTATTCTAACATTATTAAATTGGTCTTACCAAATAATAGAATGGATATGACCACTCCATTCTCGAATATGAAATGTAGTTTTAGAGAATAGCTCCAAAAATGATTTATTCACTCCCACGACAAAATTACCCTTCCACTGTAACTGGGTTGCAATGCGCTTTTTCTCCGCTTAATTTCTTTTTTCTTTTTTAATTTTATTGAGCTAACATAATGTTTATGTGTATTGCTGATCACGATTTATTTTCTATCCTTCACAGGTTTAATCGGAACGACGGATTTAGGTTAAAGAATTTGATTTTGATTTTCGATTGAGAGTTTTCCACAATGACTTTTTTTTTTTTTTTTTGTTTTGAGGCCCATACTTATGTTAAGCATTATTTTCGTTTTCTTTTTGTTCTTCTTATACAAATGTTAAAGCTTGAATGATTGACATATACATATTGCTAATTAATAACGAATAGTTAATAAAGGCATTGGTGGCTTGTATAATTATGAAAAGGCTCATTTGATTTTACAAGAGAAATATGTTAATTTAGTTCTTTATTTCTTTGAAAGCAAAAATTTGTTAATTTATATAAAACTCCACATCTATGTTTATTATCCACAGTAATTGTCTCGCCCCGGTTTTTGGACCAAGCCCTTTTAGGCTCGGAAAAAATACGGTACACTTTCTGTTAGAATTTTTGTGGAAGTACAAGTGTGACGGAAGTTTGAACATGAAAATTGATTTAAATAAGGGTTTTTTAAAAAATTTGGAGTTGCCACCTAACATAATTAAAGATATGCTAGGTCACCTAAAATTAAACATAATCTGAAGACTAAATTTAAAGTTTTTTCAAAAATGTTTTGAAAATGTCTTTTTAAAAAGGTTTTGGAAAATGAAGTTTTTAGCAATCTTTTGAAAGTTTTAAAGCCCTTTTGAAAATATGACTCTGGTTTTGGTCTTCGAAATAGAAACTTATGGTTTGGGAGTTAGTTACGTATAGGGAAGATATTTTAATATTATTATCCTACTTCGCCCTGTCAGTACCTACATTTTTATTCACTCTTAATTCACTCACTTGAATTACTGATTACTAAATATCCACTTATTGAAATTTTGAAAAAAGAGTTTGGTCATCACTTTTTGGATGAATGATGAATGATATACATTTGAAAAGACTTTTGAAAGATTTAGGAGTTTTGAAATTCAATTTTTGAAAGGTAGTTTTGAAAGGAGTGTTTTGAAATGGACATTTGACTTGAAATAAGGGTAATGACCACACTTATGAATGTTGTCTATGTATTTCCTTTGGCGAGAATCAGGTCATTCGTAATTCGTGTAAGAGCACGATTTTGAAAAATGACTCATAGAGTCTTGAAAGGTATTTGAAACTTGAACTCAAGAGAGTTTGACTTGGACTTGGACTTGGAGATTTCTAAAAGTGCCTTTGAAATAGGACTTGCAATACTTTGAAATGTTTTTAAAGCAACTCAAGAGAGTTTTGACATATTTTTGAAGTATCTCAAAAGTGTTTGGAATATTTTTAAAACAACTCAAGGGAGTTTAGAATATTTTTTAAATAACTCAAAAGAGTTTGGAAATGTTTTTAAAAGACTTGATTAGGGATTTTTAAAAGTAAATTTTGGATTGCGACAAGGTAAATACTTTTGCAAACTTGTCTTTGAAAAGTTTTTGAAATCATCTTAAGAAAATTATGTTGAATATCCTATCACCTTTGAGAGATTAACTATTGTGAAACTAAACTCCTTTGAGATTATGTATTTTGAAAACTTTTTTAGAAAATGGACTAAAAACTTTCCTTAGAGTTTTGAAAACTTTTAGGGTTAGGGAATCTTAGTTGGATATTTCACTTTTACTTGAACAACTCTAACCATGGAATGACTAAGGTTGCTTCAAGAGTGTGAATCTTGAAAAACATTTTTGAGAAGGAATTTTAAAAAATACTTAGGGTTTTGGAACCCTAATATGAACCTTGAAGGTTTCATTCGAGGTGTCACTTTTTTTTAGAAATCCTAACCGCGAGAGGGTTAGGATCACCTTAGAGTTATTAGTTTTTGAAATTGATTTGGAAAATAGGTTTTGAAAATGATAAGTATTTAACCATTTTGATTATGACAAGTTTAAGAGAGCTCTTGAAAATATTTCTGTGAGCAGTATAGAAACATTTGAAAAGACTTAAAGAGTCTTTATTTTTGAAAACTAAAGAGAGTAGAATGTTTTTAAAAACAAGTCTTGAAAATGAATTTTGAATAGAAGGCTGGTTTGAAATGGAATTGAAATTGGAGCCTTGAAGCTAACTAACCTTGATTAAGGTACCTAAGGTTAGGTTGACCTAAGGTTAATTAACTTGGGTTGGATTGACTTAGGGTTGGACAACTAGGGTGAGGTTGACGTAAGGTTAACTAACTTGAGTTTGGTTAACCTAAGGTTAGGGTGACTTAAGATTAACTAATTAGGGTTAGATAGCTAGGATTAGGTTGACCTAAAGTTAACTAACTTTGGTTAAATTAACCTACGGTTGAACAATTAGGGTTAAATCAACCTAGAATTTGGAGATGCCCTAGGGTTAGCCCAATAGGGTTGCGTTAACATAGGGTGTTGGAAAGGTGGTTTTGAACTAGGGTTTGGTCCTAATGGCTTTGGAAAGTTTTGAAAAAGTAGTTTTGTGCATGAAACTTGAAAAAGTGGTTTGAAAATCATGATTCCATATAAGAATCTTATCATTTTATGTGAGAAATTTTATCATTTTATGTGAATTACTTGAATAAGTGTTTAGAATGGTATCATTTTATGTAAAACCTTTTAGAAAACCAAATCAAGAGAGTTGTGAGTTTTGAAAATTATTTTATTAAAACCACCCAAGTGAGTGTACGGTTCATATGGTTGGTATTTGGAAACCAGTCAAAAGAGAGTTACCTTGGAACCATTATAACTACTAACTCAAGAGAGTAAAATTTTGAAAATTAATATAGAGTAAGTACTTTTGAAGACCACTTGAATATTTGAAAACCACTTAAATGACGGTTTTTTTAAAAATCACTTTTATGCAAACTTAAGAGAATGAACATTTTGAAAACCTCCTTAAGGAGGGTTGTTTTGAAAACTCTTTTTGGGGTATTGAAAACTACCCAAATGAGCAAGGGCTCATATGTTTAATTTTGTGGAGACCACTCAATAGAGGGCTACCTTGGGATCATTTCAACCTCAAAACTCAAGAGAGTAAAAACATTAAAAACCTCTCCAAGGGAGAGTTGTTTGAAAACTTTGAAAATCATGAAAACCTCTTTTTGAGAGGGTGGTTTTTGAAAACTATTTTTTTGCGAACTTAAGAGAGCAAAACTTAGAAAATCCTTCAGAGGGTGGTTTTGATAACCATTTTTGCACAAAAGTCAAGAGAGCCACATGAATGCAAGGTAGAGATTATGGTTTTGTAAAACATCCCAAGGCTTGGAAATCTAGGATTTTTGGCTTAAACTTCAAGAAACTCCAATTTGAAGGCACTTTTTGAAAACTATTTTAGCATGAACTTTAGAGAGCTTTTAAACATGAAACCAATGGTGGTTTGAAATAAACAAATGAAGCCACGGGAAGCATGACATGAGCATTATAACATTTAGACAGAAAGGGTCATGAATATGGAAGGGTTAGACCACACCACATTGCAAGGGGCTCTAGGGGCCATACTATTCTCAATTAGGCTTGTAAGAGGTCCCCCAACCAGTGGTTCTGATAAATTTTCTCTAAGCATGGCGTAAGAGCCAACTTGTTTCATGCACACTGTCGCCCAGTTTTTAATCAAGTCCTTTTGGCTCGGATAAAAGCACGAAACTCTATCATTAGAATTCATCCTCTTAGAAGGACGAGTGTGACTAGATCTGATCTTGAAATTGGTTTGATTAAAGGCCTTTTACAAAAATAGGAGTCACTACCTAACTTGATTAAGGTGAGTTAGGTCACTTAAAACTAAGTATAATCCAGAGATTACACTTAAGGTTTTTAGAAAAAGGTTTTGGAAAACTTTTCCAAGAGAGGGTTTTTAAGAAAATAGGTTGTTTGGCAACCTTTGAAATGTTTTAAGCCTTTTTTGAAAATAACTCCATTATGGTCTTTTGAAAGCAGAAATCTATGGTTTGGGGGTTGGTTACGTGTAGAGAAGATATCCTAAGATCATCACCTTACCCCACCCTTTCGGTACCTAAATGTCTAATCATCCTTTGTTCACTCACTTGAATAATCGGTTACTATCATTTACTTAATATTCACTTTAGAGTTTTGAAAATGGGGTTTGGTCATCACTTTTTGGGTGAATGATGCATGATGCATGTTATTAAAGAGACGTTTGAAAATATGTGGGGGTCATGAAAGGATTTGAGATAGAAATCTTGAATCGATAAAAACTTTTGAAAAGGGGACTTGAGTTGAAGTAAGATTTATGACCACACCATTTTAGGTTACCTACGTATCTCATTTGGTGAGAATCAGCTCATTCGTAGTTCGGGCAAGAGCCCAATAGAAGAGATTCACATTGAGGTCATTGTAAGCACCCCATTTTTGACCGCTCGGCAGTCTACACTCCGTCCAGACTTGTTTTCAAGTCATTGTGGACATATTCCTATCGAATCCAATTCTCTAGTTCCAAATTCCGTCTTTCCATCACTTCGCGGGCCTGTCAGGCCCAAATAGAGGCAAAATGACCAAAATGCCCTTAGGGGCATTGTCCGTTCTTATTCCCCTTTCCAATCCCTCTTTCGAGACAGTTTATTCCTTGAGACGGTCCGAGTAGCAAAACTACTCACAAAACCGTTAGAGTGGCGGAAACACTCACAAAACCGTTAGAGTGGCGGAAACACTCACAATCTAGGCACGTCTCTTTGAAGACGGTAAGACCCCTTTCCAATCCCACTCTTGAGACAGTTTATTCCTCGAGACGGCTCTAATCCAGGCACGTCTCTTCGGAGACGGTAAGACCCCTTTCCAATCCCTTTTTCGAGACAGTTTATTCCTCGAGACAGTCCGAGTAGCAAAACTACTCACAAAACCGTTAGAGTAGCGGAAATACTCACAGAACCGTTAGAGTAGCGGAAATACTCACAGAACTGTTAGAGTAGCGGAAATACTCACAGAACCGTTAGAGTAGCGAAAATACTCACACCGTTAGAGTGGCAGAAACACTTAAAACCTAGGTCAACACCAGTGGCTGTTAGCCCACTTCGGTGGAAAAGGACCAAACTACCCTTAGGACCTTTTCCGAGACTTTTCGGTCAAGATGACCATTTTGCCCCTAGGCATCCAAATGCCCCGAGAACCACACTGGCTCTGGGTATCAAACCGGCAACCTCTTGAGAATACTTTTTATAGTGTTCTCAACCTCCCCTTACCTTTCCGGATCATTCCGAGTCAGTTCCGGCCAACCCGGTACAAAATGACCGTTTGGCCCCTAGAGGGCCGGTCTCCTTCTTCGACCACACCGGCTTTGGGTATCAAACCGGTAATGACCCGAAAATACTTTTTATAGTGTTCTCAACCTTCCCTTACCTTTCCGGATCATTCCGAGTCAATTCCGGCAAACCCGATACAAAATGACCGTTTTGCCCCTAGTGGGTCGGTCTCCTTTTCCGACCACGCCGGCTCTGGGAATCAAACTGGAAACCTCTGGGAACATTCTAAATAATGTTTCCAGATTCCAAGTTTTGTTCCGGGACAGCCCGAGTCTATCCCGGCAGTTCTCCGGTCCGATTGACCGTTTTACCCCTAAAGGCTCGGTCAACCTTTCCGACACATCCTATCTTCATTTTTCAAGTCAAATACCTTCAGGACACTATTTTAAGTGTTCCTACTCCTTTCCAGCCTTCCGGGTCATTCCCGGCTCCTTCAAATCATTCTTGGACTTCCCGGAGTCACTCCTAGTGAAGCCAGGCTAAAAATTACATGGTAGTCACTAGTACAGGCGCCCAAATCTAGTCAAAGATACGTTACTTGCCGACCTTAAATCTTTCCTAATTGGCTGGCGCCACTACAGTGGCGCCAAGCCAAAAAATGGCATGGCGCCACTACTAGTGGCGCTAGTGTAAATTTTGCCCTAGCGCCACTGCATCAGGCGCCAAGCTTGTCTAACCTCTATAAATACAGAGCCTCATTCAACGTGAGAGGGGTCTACAAACTTAACCTAAGAATCCTATATTTCGATATACAGAGCTCGAGCACCTCCAAAACCCTAGCCTGCCTAGGTTTTCCCAAACCCTAGCCACTATACACAAACCCTAGCCTCCTATACACTCATACACTCCCCCATACACTCATACACTAGCCTTCAACCATCCTTTGAAGACTTGAAGAGCTGCCATCCAAAGCTTGAAGACAACTCTTGAAGACTGAAGGTGAAGATCAAGACAAAGACCGAAGACCGAAGACAGCACGGCGGGCAAAATAAAGAAGACATACGGTAGGCTTTCTCTTTAATTTTCTGCACTTCCCCCCCTCTCTCTTCTCTCTCCAACCCACTTGGGTTTTCTCTATTTTAATCCCCCATCTCTTTCCCCCCCTTTCTTTGCATGCTTGAAACAAGGGGACTCCCGGTCCATGTGTAGGATTAGACTGTTGGAGAGTCACCATGTCGGGGGTTTTTTTCTAGTCTAACCAAAGATCACGTGGGTCCGGCCCCCTTGATTATGTGGTGAAGTCTTAACCTTGTATGTTCACGACCCCAAATTGCATTGCGCATATCGTAGCCTTGCATCTTCCAAAATTCGTTTTCAAAAAGTTGTTTTCAAAAA
Organism: Euryodendron excelsum; assembly: GCA_033060915.1. Classification (NCBI taxonomy): domain Eukaryota; kingdom Viridiplantae; phylum Streptophyta; class Magnoliopsida; order Ericales; family Pentaphylacaceae; genus Euryodendron; species Euryodendron excelsum. Next base: position 44,648,534 of record CM065381.1, on the reverse strand, counting down.
TCGTTTTCAAACTTGTTTTCAAAATTGCATCAAAAGCTCTTTTTCAAAAATATGTTTTCAAAATCACAATCCTAGAGTGATTCTAGCCTTTCCATGGCTAGGGTTGCTTTAGGAAAGTGTTACATTAAAAGTGATCCTTTGGTCTATATTTTCAAATCTTGTTGTTTTCAAAACCGCTTTCCTAAAGTGGTTCTAGCCTTCTTATGGTTAGAATTGCTTTAGGAAAGTGAGATGTTTTTATACTTTCCAAAAACTCTCTCTCTTCAAAAATCTCTTCATAAACAATCTCTTTTTCAACATACTTTCCTAAAACTCTCCTCTCCAAAATTGTTTTCAAAAATTCCTTCCAAAATCTATTTTTCAAAACTCCCTTTTTCAACTCCTTTCAAAAATCCCCTCCCCAAAATTCACGTTCTAAAAACTCTCTCCAAAAAATCTTTCCAAAAAACTCTCTTTCCAAAATCTTCCTTCTAGAAATTCCCCTCTAGGATTTTCCTTCCAAAAACCCCCTCTTCAAACACACTTTCCAAAAACTCCTTCCTAGGATTCCCTTCTAGAAAATCTACGTTTCTAAAAACGCACTTTCTAAAAATCCCTTTTCCTTAGAGCCCCAGTCAAGCCCTAGAACCCACAATTAAGAAACCCTAAATTTTCTTCCCAAAAACATGGTTTTCAAACTTTGCCCCAAACCTAGGTTTTCAAAACCTCTTGTTTTTACATCCAAACTATCCATGTGTCCAAAACCACTTTTCTACGTCAAAACTATAATTTTCCAAACCTAGGGTTTCTAGAATCTCATTTTCCAAATCCTTGCTAAATCTTATCTTCCCTTTAGGAAACCGAATCAAATCCCCCCGTTCAGAAAACTAGATCCCGTCCTCCGTTTTTGGAAACAAAATCCAACCTTTCTCTTTTAGAAACCAAATCCAATCTCTTCTTAATCCAAACCTTTCCTAATTCAATTCCTTCCTAAACCATAAGTTTCCTAAACCTAACTTTTAAATCTTTCCTTAAATTTCAAAATCCAACTCTTTCTTAATTCAAATCCTTCCTAAACTTCCGTTTTCCTAAATCTTAAGTTTCCTAAACTTGAACATAAAAATCTTTCCTAAGTTTTAAAACTCAACTTTCAAATCTTTCCTAATTCAACCCTTTCCTAATTCAACCCCCTTCTCAAATCTTAACTTTTCAAACCTAAGTTTTCAAACTTTTCCTAAACTCAAACCTTTCCTAATCTTAAGATTTCCTAAAACTCTAAAACTTTCTAAATCTTAAACTTTCTAAATTTCAAATCTTTCTAAATCCTAAACTTTCTTAAACTTCAAATCTTTCCAAATCTAAGACTTTTCTAAACTTAAAACTTTCTTAATTCAAACATTTCCTAAATTGAAAACTTTCCTTTTTCAAACCTTTCCTAAAACGAAACTTTCTTATTTTCAAAATTTCCTTATTTTCAAAACTTTTCAAAATCAAAACTTCCCTTTTTCAAACATTTCTAAATTCGAAACTCTCCTAATTTGAAAACTTTCCTAATTCAAAACTTTCTTAAGTTGAAACTTTCCTAAACCTAAAACTTTCCAAGAATGACACTTTCTTAAATTCGAAACTTTCCTAATCTAAATTTTTCCTAAATTCCAAGTTTCCAAAACTTTCCAAATCCTCCAAATCCAACATTCCAATCCAATCTTTCTTAATCTCAAGTCTAGGTTTCCTAAACCTCATTCTTCTCAAAACCAAGTCTTTCCAAAATCAATCTTTCCAAAGCAAGTCCAATCCTCTCAATTCCAATTTCAAATCTCCTTTTCTAATTTCAAATCAAATTCAATGTCCAATTCAAGTTCCTTCTTCAATCCACTCTTCTATTTTCAATCGGACTCCGGTCCGAACTACGACTGACCTGATTCCCCCAAAGAGATACGTAGGCAACCTTCATAGGTGCGGTCACAATACTTTTCAAACTTTCAATTCCACCCTCATGGGTGCGGTTTTCAAAATCTTTTCAAATCTAAAATTCCAATTTCAAATTTCTATTTTCAAATTTCTACTCTCAATTTTCAAACTTTTCAATTTCAATTCCATCTTTTCAAGTCTATTTTCAAATCAAAGCAATCTTTTTTTTTTAAATCTATTTTTCAATTCTTTTCTATTGCTTGCATATCATGCATCATGCTAAATTAGTTTTCAAACATTGTTTTTCAAAGTAAATAGGATTGAACTTTAGTTGGTTGAAGACTCTTATAGGTGAATCTAGGGTAGATTGACACGTAGTTACCGAAAGGGCGGGGTAGGGTGATAGCTTAGTGCGTCTTCCCTACACGTAACCAACCTCCGAACCTAGGATCACTGTTTTCAAAGACCAAAACGGAGTTATTTTTCAAAAAGGGCTAAATGTTTTTCAAAGGTTGCCAAACAACCTGTTTTCTTTAAAAACCCTCTCTCGAGGAGACATTTTCAAATCGTTTTTCAAAAACCCTAAATGTAGTTTTTGGACTATGCTTAGTTTTTAGGTGACCTAACTCACCTTAATCAAGTTAGGTTGCGACTCCGAATCTTTTTCAAAAGCCCTTTACTCAAACCAATTTTTCAATTCAAACCTAGTCGCACTCATTCTTCTAGGAGGGTGAGTTCTAACGAGAGAGTACAACATTTTTCCCAGTTGTGTGAGTATTCCTCGAGTGCGAAAAATCTAGGCGCGACAGTCATTGAAAAGTTTTGAAGACATTTTGAGGTCTTTAAAAAGGTTTGGAGACACTTTGAGGTCTTTGAAAAAGGAGAAATTGAGAGTTTAGAGAAACACCTTTGAAATAGGACTTGCGATGTTTTGAAGTGTTTTTGAAATCGGGATTGAAGACGATTTTGAATGTTTTTGAAATTGACTCAAGGGAGTTTTTGAAGTGTTTTTGAAATAGCTCAAGGGAGCTTTGGAGTTTTGAAAATGTTTTGAAGTTTTGTTTTGAAAACCTTGGAGGTAGGGTTTGGATTGGAAGTGCTTTAATAAATTTGTCTTCGAAAAGCTTTTGAAAGTAGTTTTGAACACCTTATGAAAAGCGTGTTTAATGTTTCATTTACCTTTGAAAGGTTAGTCATTGAAGAACCAAACTCCTTTAGGGCAATGAGTTTGAAAAAAAAAATTTGAAAAAGGGGCCAGAGACTTCCTATCGGTTTTTTTTTTTTTTTAAAGTTTTGGGGTTATAGAACCCTTCTTGAATATCTCACTTACACTTGACCAATCCTAACCATGGAAGGATTAGCGTTGCTTTAAGAATGTGATGTTTGAAAATCATTCTTGAAAAGAGCTTTTAAAAACACTTAGAGTTTTAGAACCCTAATATAGACAACCTTGGAGGTTGTACTTAATGTATCACCTTCCTTTGGAATCTCTAACCATAAAAGGGGTAGGGACACTTTAGGGTTGTGAGTTTTGAAAACATTTTTGAAAATAGTCTTTCGAAGATGTTAAGTGTCTAACCGGTTTAGTTAAGACAAGTTTAAAAGAACTTCTTAAAGACATTTTTGAGGATAGAGTGTGGGGATATTTGAAAAGGTCTTGGAGTTGATTCTTGAAATCTCAAGAGAGTAAGGTGTTTTGAATGTATTTTATGAAAATGGTTTTTGAGTTGAAAGATTATTTGAAAAGGGGTATTTGAATTGGAACCTTGAAGCTTACTAACTTAGGTTGGGTTGACTTAAGGTTAACTAACTTGGGTTAGGTTAGCACACGGTTGGCTAACTAGGGTTAGGCTAGTTTAGGGTTGATATGACCTAGGGTTAACTAACTAAGGTTAGGTTAACCTAGGGTTAACATAACCTAAGGTTAACTAACTAAGGTTAGGTTAACCTAAGGCTAAGGTGACCTAGGGTTAACTAACTAAGGTTAGGTTAACCTAAGGTTAATGTGACCTTGGGTTACCTAACTATGGTTAGGTTAACCTAGGGGTTTAGTTGAACTAAGGTTAGACTACTAGGGTCAAGTTAACCTAAGGTTGGAAGATGGTCTTGAACTAGGGTTTGTACCTAGTGGTTTTGGAAAGATGGTTTTATGCATGAAACTTGAAAGTATGTTTTGAAAAATTATTTTATGAAAGCCACTCAAGTGAGTGTTGGGGTCCTATGATTGATATTTGGAAACCACTCAAGAGAGGGTTGCTTTGGAATTATTTCACCCAAAAACTCAAGAGAGCAAAACTTGCGAAAATCAACATTGAATAGATAGTTTTGAAGACTTGAAAATTAAAGAGAATGACATTTTGAAAATTGGCTTTGGGAAGGAGGTTTTGAAAAATCACTTTTAACAAGTTGAAGACCACTCTAAAGAATAAGGGTTCACATGGTTGATTAGAAGGAAATCACTCCAAGAAGGACTCCATTCCAACCACAATGTTCAAAAGAGCAAAACTTCTAAAATCAACGTGAAAATGATGATTTAGGAAAATGATTTCATGCAAGTTAAAGAAAGGACAATTTTGAGAACTCTTTTTGAAGGGAATTGTTTTGAAAACCATTTAAAAAGAATAGAGCCAACTCTAATGAGCAATGGTTTATATGGTGAAGATAATGGAGAGACCAATCAAGAAAGGGTTCGAAGAGACTATTTCAACCACAAAGTTCAAGAGTGTAAAATCCTTGGAAATCAACATAGAAGAAGAGGGTTTGAAAGCCATTTTGTACAACTTTGAAAAACAATGAAATGTAGGGTTGCAAAATAAAGTCAATGGATTTGAAGAGGGTTTTCCAAGGTGTAGAAATTGGAGGTTTAACCTAGACTTCAAGGAACCATCTTGAGTACCATTTTTAGGGAATCTTTTGAATATGGAGCTTGAGATTGCCATAGAAATAGAGATAGTGAAAATTTTGGAAAAATGAAACAAAGCCAAGCATGCAAAACATGAACAAAATAATTATATGCAAAAAGGTCATGAAATCATACAAGGCTAGAGGCTTTAACACATAGCAAGGTGCTCTTGTAAGCACCCCATTTTTGACCGCTCGGCGGTCTCCATTTTGTCCAGACTTGTGTTCAAGTCATTGGGGGATATTTTAATCCAAATTAACTTTCTAAGTCTAATCCCGTTAATTCATAGCTTTGTGGGCCCCACCGGGCCCAAATAGAGGTAAAATGACCAAAATGCCCCTGGGAGCATCATTCGTTCCAATTCCAAATCAGGCACGTCTTTTCGAAGATGATAAGTCCCCTTTCCAATTCCAATTCCAATCCCTCTCTTGAGACAGTTGATTCCTCGAGACGATAAATCTATTCAAATTAGGCGCGTCTTTCCAAAAATGGTAAGTCCCCTTTCCAATTCCAAATCAGGCACATCTTTCTGAAGACGGTAAGTCCCCTTTCCAATTCCAATTCCAATCCCTCTCTCGAGACAGTTGATTTCTCGAGACGGTAAACCTATTCAGCTAGGCATGTCTTTTCGAAGACTGTAAGTCCCCTTTCCAAGTCCAATTCCAAATCCAATCCTTCTCTCGAGACAGTTTATTCCTCGAGACGGTCCGACACGTTTTCTGAAGAAAGTCTTTTCGGAACGGTAAGTCCCTTTAAACTTGTCGACCGGGACAAGACTTCAAGTCCCCTAGATGGTAGAACAGTCCACATTTGGCGCCTGCTAGCAAGCTAATGCAGAAATGTCTGTTTAGGCACGCCTTACGAGAAAGTTGATTCACAGGCGCTAAGTCCCTTTAGCAGCTTCTCGAGATCAGGCAGTTTCAGAAATGATTGCGAACAGTCAGAGTAGCGGAAATACTCACAAACATCGCAACCGTTACAGTAGCAAAAATACTTGCAAACAGGTCGATATAGGGAATTGCCAACAAACCCTTGTATCATGCGACCACCGTCAGAGTGGCGGAAACATCAAAACCCAGGTCAACACCAATGCCTACTAGCCAACTTCGGTGAAAAATGACCAAACTGCCCCTAGGGCCATTTTTCGGCACGTTTCTTGAGAACACATTTGAATCCTCAGAACTGTAAGTCCAACCTTCCAAGATTGTCTTAAAGGCAATTCGGCATGATTAGGTGCCTTCTAGTCCGTTTCAGGCCAATTCCGAGACTTTTCGGTCAAGATGACTATTTTGCCCCTAAGCATTCGAATGCCTTGGGAACCACACCGGCTCTGGGTATCAAACCGGTAACCTCTTGAGCATGCTTCTTATAGTATTCCCAACCTTCCTTTACCTTCCCGGATCATTCCGAGTCAATTTCGGCAAACTCGGTACAAAATGACCGTTTTGCCCCTAGAGGGCCGGTCGCCTTTTCGAACCACACCGGCTCTAGATATCAAACCAGCAACCTTTGGGAACATTCTAAATAATTTCCCCAAGTCTCGAGTCTTTTTCCGGAACATTTCAAGTCCGTCCTGGCAACTTTTCAACCCAATTGATCGTTTTGCCCCTAATGGCTCGATCAATCCTTCCAACACATCTTATCCACATTTTTCAAGTCAAATGCCTCTGGGACACTATTCTAAGTGTTCCTACCCTTTTCTAGCTCTCCAGGTCATTCCCGGCCTCTTCAAATCGTTCCTGGACTTTCCGAAGTCACTCTTAGTGGAGCCAGACTAAAAATTGCATGGTAGTCATTAGTACAGGCGCCCAAATCTTTCAAAGATACGTTATTTGCCAACCTTAAAACTTTCCTAACTGTTTGGCACCACTCCTAGTGGCGCCAAGAGGAATTTTGGCCTAGCGCCACTGTAATAGGCACCAGGTCTATCCCACCTCTATAAATATAGAGCCTTCTTCAACATGAAAGAGGTCCGCAAACTCAGTCTAAACACCCTAATTTTCGATACATAGAGCTCGTACACTCCCAAAACCCTAGCTTCCCTAGGTTCTCCAAACCCTAGCCACCATACACAAACCCTAGCCTCTTATACACTCATATACACTCCTATACACTTATACATAAGCCTCCAACCCTCCATTGAAGTCTTGGATTGCTGCAACTCAAAGCTCTCGAACACCAAGATAAAGCTCTCAAAGACTGAAGTGAAGACTGAAGAAAAGCAAGAAAAGCAAGGCGCGCAAAGCCAAGCAAAATAAAGAAGACACAAGGTAGGCTTCTTATTTAAATTTCCGCACTTTCGCCCTCTCTCTTCTCTCTCCTAACCCACTTGGGTTTTCTCTATTTTAATCCCCCATCTCTTCCCCCCTTCCCCCCCCCCCCCCTCCTTTCTTTGCATGCTTGAAACAAGGGGATTCCTGGTCCATGTGTAGGATTAGACTATTGGAGGGTCACCGTGTCGGGGGCTTTCTTTTAGTCTAACCGGAGACTACACGGGTTCGGCCCCCTTGATTATGTGGTGAAGCCTTAACCTTGAATGTTCACGACCCTAATTTGCATTGTGCATATCATTATCTTGCATTCTTTTAAAAATCGTTTTCAAACTCGTTTTCAAAGCTTGCATTAAACTTGTTTTCAAAATTGTATCAAAATCTCCTTTTTCAAAACTTGTTTTCAAAATCACAATCCTATGGTGATTCTAGCCTTTCTATGGCTAGGGTTGCTTTAGGAAAGTATTACATTTAAAGAGACCAATATGGTCTATATTTTCAACTCCTTGTTTTCAAAACCACTTTCTTAAAGTGGTTCTAATCTTCTTATGGTTAGGATCGCTTTAGGAAAGTGATACGTTTTTATACTCTCCAAAAACTCTCTTTTCAAAAGTCTCTCTTCCTAAAAATCTCTTTTTTAACATAATTTCCTAAAACTTTCCTTTCCAAAGTTGTTTTCAAAAACTCCTTCCAAAAATCTATTTTTTAAAACTCCCTTTTTCAACCCCTCTCCAAAATACTCTCCCCAAAATTCACTTTCTAAAAAAACTCCCTAAAAATCTTTCCAAAAACTCTCTCCAATAATCTTCTACCAAAAATCTTTCTAAAAACTCTCTTATCAAAATCTTCCTTCTAGAAACTCCCCTCTAGGATTTTCCTTCTAAAAACTCATTTCCAAAAACACACTTTCCAAAAAAATCCTTTTTTTAAAATCTCTTTCCAAAAGCTCTATCTTCAAATTCACTTTCCAAAAACTCTTCTCTAGGATTTTCCTTCTAAAATCTTCGTTTTTAAAAACGCACTTTCTAAAAATCCCTTTTCTTGATGCCCAAGTCAAGCCTTAGAGCTAACAATTAGAAAACCTTAATTTTCTTTTCAAAAACATGGTTTTCAAACTTGCCTTAAAACCTAGGTTCCCAAAACCTCCTATTTTCTACGTCAAAACTATACACTTCCAAATCTAGGGTTTCTAGAAACTTTATTTTCCAAATCCCTGTCAAATCTTACCTTCCCTTTAGGAAACCAAGTCCAATCTTCCCATTTAGGAAATTAGATACAATCTTCCATTTTTGAAAACAAAATCAAATGCTTCTTCTTAGAAACAAAATCCAACCCCTTCCTAATCCAAATCTTTCCTAATTCAGCTCCTTCCTAAATCTTAAGTTTCCTAAATTCTAAAATTCAACTTTCAAATCTTTCCTAATTCAACATTTTCCTAATTCTACCCCTTTTCAAATCTTAACTTTTCAAATCTAAGTTTTCAAATCTTTCCTAAACTCAAACCTTTCCTAATCTCAATATTTTCTAAAACTCAAACTTTAACACTTTCTAAATCCTAAACTTTCTAAATTCGAAACTTTCTAACTCTAAAATTTTCTAAGTTCTAAATTTTTTTAAACTTCAAATCTTTCTAAGTCTAAACCTTTCCTCATTCCAACCTTTCTTAATTCCACATCCTTTCCAAACTTTAACTCCCAAATCTAGATTTTCAAATCTTTCTAAAACTTAAACTTTGAATTTGCCAAAAATTCTAAAGCTTTCTAAATTCAAAACTTTCCTAATTTAAAGTCTTTCTAAAATTCTAAGCTTTTCAAATTCAAAATTTTCTTAAGTTGAAACTTTTCAAATTCTAAACATTTCTTAAACTAAACTTTTCCTAATTCAAAACATTTTTAAATTTAACACTTTCCTATTTCCAAACCTTTCTTAAAATAAAACTTTCTTAATTCAAAATTTTCCTAAGTTGAAATTTTTCTAAATCAACATCTTTCCTAATTCCAAGTTTCCTAATCTTTCCAAGTCCAACTTTCGAGTCAAATCTTTTCTAAAATCCTTCCAAATCAAGTCAAATCTTTTCTAAGTCTCAAGTCTTTCTAGGTTTCCTAAAACCAAGTCCTTCAAAACCAATTTTTTAAATCTTCCAATCAAAGTTCAATTTCTCAATTTTCCAATCCAATTTCTAATTCAATCTCTTTCTTCCAATCACACCTTCTATTTTCTATCGGACTCTTGTCCGAACTACAACTGACCTGATTCCTCCAAAAGGATACGTAGGCAACCCTCATGGGTGCGGTCTCCACATTTTTCAAATCTCAAATTCTACAACATTTTTCAAATTTCCAATTCCACAACTTCTTTCAAATCTCCAATTCTACAATCTTCTTCAATCTCCAATTCTATGTTCTATTTCTAATTTCCAATTCCAAAAATCTATCTCTATTTTCAATTTCTAAAACTTTTCAATTTCAAATCTCTCTTCTAAAATCAAATCAAATTCTTCTTTTCAAATCTATTTTTCAATTCTCTTTTCTTACACTTGCATATCATGCATCATGTCAATTTCTTTTCAAAATTTCTTTTTAAAAGTGGATAGGATTGGGCATTGGTTAGTTGAAGACTCGCATAGGTGAATCTAGGGTAGATTGACATGTAGGTACCGAAAAGGCGGGGTAGGGTAATGGCTTAGTGCGTCTTCCCTACACATAACCAACCTCCGAACCTAGAATCACTGTTTTTATAGACCAAAACAGAGTTATTTTCAAAAAAGGGCTAAATGTTTTCCAAAGGTTGCCAAACAACCAGTTTTCCTAAAAACCCTCTCTTGAGGAGATATTTTCAAAATCGTTTTCTAAAAAACCCTAAGTGTGGTCTTCAGATTATTCTTAGTTTTTAGGTGACCTAACTCACCTTAATCAAGTTAGGTGGCGATTCCAAATCTTTTCTAAAAGCCCTTTATTCAAATATATTTTCAATTCAAACTTAGTCGCACCCATTCTTCTAGGAGGGTGAGTTCTAACGAGAGAGTACATTGTTTTTGCCGCTTGTGTGAGTATTTCTCGAGTGCGAAAAATCTGAGCGTGACAGCTCTAAGGCTATACTATCTTAAAGTAGGTTTGTAAGAAGTTCCTTACACGATGGCTCTCATAAACTTTCCTCTTGGCATGAACTAAAAGCTTCCTTGTTTCAAGCATGCAAGAAAGGGGGGTAGAAGATAAGGATTAAAATAGAGAATAGCCTAAGTAGGCTAGGTGGGAGAAGAGAGGAGTGGGGATTTGCAAAAATATAAAAGGAATACTACCTTTGCCTTCAAACACTTTCAAACCTTCATGGATGCCTTGACTTGAGCTTGAATAGCTTTGAAGAGACTTGAAGGGGCTGGAATGAGGTATTTTATGACATTGAAGGCTATATAGGTGTAGTGTATGGGTTAGGGGGAGGTGGAATCTAGCCTAAGTGTTTGAAGTGTGAAATGTATATAGGAATTCGAGGTTCTGGAGCTGTTTTAGTAGAGTTTCGCTATTAATTTCGATTCTGGAATATACAAAGAGGGAGTCTTATATTTATAGGCAAAGTTGGAGAGGCCTGGAGCATGTAGGACATGCGCTTGGGCAAAATTTGCCCTAGCGCATGTGTTACATGTGCCAGTATTGTTCCGTTGGTAGAATGCCACGTGGCACTCATTGTACTGGCCAAAGCTTAAGGGTTAAGCGAAGTTTGGTCGATCTGATCAAAATCTGGGTGCATATAGTGTATGCTCTATCTTCGAGAATGTTCGTTTAAACTTTGCCTTGATAATTGTGCCAACCGGAAAGGATTCAAAGAAATCGGTTGCGTTCATGGTGTTCTCCTAGGGTTTTTCGTAAACTTTTGCGTTTTTGAAAAGTTTGAAAGGTGTTCGAAAGAGTGAGATATCATCTTAGAAAGTGTGCACGAAAACACATTTTTGCAGAGCGTTTGTGATACGCTCTGAGGGGATTCAAAAGTAGACGTTTCTGTGTCACATGATCGAGACCTTCGGGGAAGTGATCTTTCTGATTGGACCGTACCGATGGAAAGTACTCTGGAAATACTTTTAGAAATTCTCTAATTTAAACATTTCTCAAGTTGTTTGATAGTGCATTATAATTTGGGAATTAGAGAAGCGATCTATCCAATCGAGCCATATCGATGGAAAGACCTATGGACGAGCTTTTGAGAATTTCTTGGTTTACGTATTTCTCAAGTCGTTTGACGGTGCATTATTACCAAGGAATTGGGGGAAAATATAACCCTAGCAGAGCGTCTGTGAGACACTCTAGAAGGACTTTCGTTGAGTCAGGAGTGTTTAGAGTCGTGGGCTCACCTTGGGCTAAACAAGGGTGCATGATGAGACCCGCTATTCGATACCCAAGGCTGATGTAGTTTCGGGACGCGTTGGCGCTGCTAAGGGTAAAATGGTCATTTTGACCAAGATTGGTTGAAAAAGGTTAGAATGGGTTAGAGTGGTATGTTAAGTGTGCTAGATTGTTCGATGATGGTCCTAGAAGAGTTTTTCGTTGTCTGATGGGATTTGTACTGTGCTGGGGCGTTCAGGGGCAAAACGTTCATTTTGACTAGAGTTGATCGGAATATTGGAATTGGACAGGATGGCGTGTTGAGTATGCTTAACTCTTTAGAAACACTTTGGAAAGGTGGACTTACTGTCTTAAGGGATTTTGAACTTTCTCAATACGTGCGTGGAGGCCCAAGGGGCAAGTTTGGTTATTTGGCCTTTGTTAGGCCTAGCGGGCCTAAGAAACGGTTGACTAATTGGATAGAAGTCTGAAAGTTGATTTAGGCTTGGATATTCCTATGGGGTTTCAAAAGGGAGTTCAATCAGGCCGGAGATTGCTAAGTGGGCAAAAATGAGGTGTTTATAAGTGCCCCTCTTTTTCTGTCTGTGCTTGTCGAATATAGAAAAATAAAAAAGCAGGATCTCATGTTAACCGCAAGGCAATCGAAGAAGTATTCTGAACTATGGGGTTCAAGTTTTTAAAGTTTTAAGGTCAAAAAGTGTTTTTGGGCATAAGAGAAATCCTAAATCCAAATTGGCTTTTGACGAAGAAAGCACGGAAACCCAATCTATTTTTTTTCGAAGGAGGCTTGGAACCTAAATCTGATTTTTTCAAGGAAAACTCGGAAACCCAATCTATTTTTTCGAAGGAAGCTCAGAAGCCCAATATGCTTTTGACAGAGAAACCTTGAAAACTCAAATATGCTTTTTCGGAGGAAGCTTGAAAACCTAATCTGCTTTTTTCGGAGGAGGCTCGAAACCCAAATCTGTTTTTTTCGGGGGAAGCTTGGAAACCAATTTGTTTTTTTGGAGGATGCTCGAAAACTCAATTTGCTGTTTTGGAGGAAGCTCTGAAACCCAATTTGCTTTTTCGAAGGAAGATCGAAAACCCAATCTTCTTTTTCAGAGGAAGCTCTAAAACCCAAATCTACTTTTGACGAAGAAAGGTCAGAAGCCCAAATTTTCTTTTTTGGAGAAAGCTCAAAACCCCATGTGCTTTTTTGGAGGAAGCTTAGAAACCCAATCTGCTTTTTTGGAAGAAGCTCGAAAATCCAAATCTGCTTTTTCGGAAGAAGCTTGGAAATCCATCTGCTTTTTTGGAGGAAGTTTTGAAACCCAATCTACTATTTCGAAGGAAGCTCGAAAACCCAACATGCTTTTTTGGAAGAAGCTTGGAAACCCATTTGCTTTTTTGGAGGAAGCTCTGAAACCCAATCTACTATTTTGAAGGAAGCTCGAAAACCCAATATGCTTTTTCGGAGGAAGCTCTAAAACCTAATATGTTTTTTTAGAGGAAACTTGAAAACCCAATCTACATTTTTTAAGGAAGCCTTGAAACCTAAACTTCTTTTTTGGAGGAAGTTTTGAAACCCAATATGCTTTTTCTGAGGAAGCTCAAAAATCCAATCTTTTTTTCGAAGGAAGCTCTGAAACCGAATCTGCTTTTTCAGAGGAAGCTAAGAAATCCAATCTGCTTTTTTGGAGGAAGCTTTAAAACCGAATATGCTTTTCAGAGGAAACTTGAAAACCCAATTTGCTTTTTCAGGGGAAGCTCGAAAACCCAATTTGCTTTTTCAGAGAAAGCTCTGAAACCCAATCTATTTTTTTTTGGAGGAAGCTCGAAAACCCAATCTGCTTTTTCCGAGGAAGCTTTAAAACCTAATCTGCTTTTTTGGAGGAAGGTCTGAAACCTAATCTGCTTTTTCGGAGGAAGCTCGAAAACCTAATCTACTTTTTCGAAAGAAGCTCCCCGATCTGCTTTTTCGGAGGAAACTTGAAAACCCAATTTGCTTTTTCAGGGGAAGCTCAAAAACCCAATTTGCTTTTTAAGAGAAAGCTTTGAAACCCAATCTATTTTTTTGGAGGAAGCTCGAAAACCCAATCTGTTTTTTCAGAGGAAGCTCTAAAACCTAATCTGCTTTTTTAGAAGAAGCTTTGAAATCTGCTTTTTTAAAGGAAGCTCGGAAACCTAAAATTTTGGAAACATAGGCTTTTTTAGGCAAAAGCTAGAAAACCCAAGATTTTTGGAAAGTAGAGCTTTTGAAGGAGAAAGCTTGAGAAACCTGAGAAGATGTTTTGAAAACAAAGCTTTTGAGGGAGGGAGCTTGGAAAACCTAAAAATTTTGGAAAGCTAGGATTTTTTAGGTTAAAGCTAGAAAACCCGAGATTTTTGGAAAGCGAACCTTTTGAAGGAGAAAACTTGAGAAACTCGAGAAGATGTTTTGAAAACGGAGCTTTTGAAGGAGAAATCTTGGGAAACTCGAAAATTTTGAAAAGCTAGGCTTTTTGAGGAGAAAGCTAGAAAGCCCGAGATTTTTGGAAAGCAAAGCTTTTGAAAGAAAAAGCTGACGAAACCCGACAAATGTTTTTGATATTAAACTTTTTGAAGAAAAAAACTTTAGAAAACTGGTGAAATGATTAGAATGGAAACTTTTTGAAGGGAAAAGTTTAGGAAACCTAGAAATTGATTTTGAGTTGAAACTTTTTGAAGGCAAAAGTTTGGAAACCCTAGAATTCGACTAGAATTGAAACTTTTTTTTTTTTGATGGAAAAAGATTAGAAAACCTCAAAATTAATTTGACTTGAAACTTGTTTTGTTGAAGACAAAATGTTTAATGTATGTGATTTGACCAAAAATTTGAATTCATGAAAACAAAATGTTTAGGAAATTCATTTTGACTCGAAACTTGAAGTATCAAAGGAAAAATGTATAGAAAATTCATTTTGACTTGAGACTTGAACTGTCGAAGACAAAATATATGGAAATTTATTTTGACTCGAAACTTTTGATTTTTTTTTCAAAGCAAAATGTTCAGGAAATTCGTTTTGACTTAAAACTTGAAACTTTTGAAGAAAATTTTTAAAAAGACTTATTTGACTTTTGAAAATTGATTTTGAATTTGAAAAAAAGCAAGGGCTTTTATTTTTTAGAATAGATGTTGAGACTTTTTGTAGGAAAAGTCTTTAAACTTGAAAATGATTTCGACAAGAGACTTTGCTTTCGAAGTTGATCTTGGGGAATCATCAGAGACTACTCTGTGCTTGTAATTCTTCAATCTCAGAGCTTGAAAGGGAGATATTTGTGGCCTCTTGAATTGAGATTTTTTGAGAGTAATGTTCCTTTGGTGTGCTGATTGCTGTATTTTTTCTTTGACTGTTATGGCAGAATGTCTTGAATTTTGGTTTTGGTGAGGCCTCCTTTTGAAAGGTTTGAGGTCTCTGGAGAGCCGAACGTCTTCAGGTCAGTTTTCCTTGAATCGATCAACTGGTTTGAAATTAAATAAGAAGTGTAGAGTGGGTCGTTGCCCCAATTTTTATGATTTGAAAAGGTTGAGTCAGGCTGACATTAATTAGGGTGGTCGAGGGTGGTTCGTTGCCCTATTCTCTATGGTTTTAAAAAAGGTTGGATTAAGCTGTTCATGGTTAATTGGGAAGGTCGAGGGTGGGACGTTGCTCTAGTCTTCATTGTTTGAAAAATGTCAGATTACGCTGTTAAAGGTTTTCATAGGAAGTTAGAACGATGTATGTTATACCTATAGATGGATGCACAGATTAGACAAGAATATGAATAAATAAATGTACAGGTTTACTCAGGGATTGAAATGAATGCACGTCATACTTTTTGATAAATGCATAGGTTTTTGCATGAATAGAATTACATGCATGTCCTACTTTCAATCAATGCGTAAGGATAGAATTAAGCGTATGTCATAGTTTTTTATGAATGCTCATGCAGGGTTGGAATTAAATGCTTGTCATGCTTTTTGATGAATGCACAGAGATAGATTTTGAAAGCATGTCATATTTTTTTGATGAATGCATGAACATATATAGTTTGTACAGGAATTGAAATGAATACATGTCATCCTTGTTGATGAATGCACATGGATGGAATTGAATGCATATCATACTTTTTGATGAATGCATGAAAAGAACTAAACTACATGGGAATTGAATGGATGTACAGGTTATACATGTCATGAATGCATAAATATAGGTTATTTACGAAGAATTCTCTAGGATTGCCCCAGGACCCATACTCTCGAGATTCTGCTGCCCTTCCAGGATCCTGCTCCTTTGGTTTTGTCTCATTCTTATTAGGTTATGATAGCATGTGCACCATTCTCAGGGGATCTTGACCTTTTGGGTTGTCAGTTGCTATCTTATCCTTACTTTCTATGGGGTTGTTGTTTGGGGATTTTCTGTCCTCACTTGGTTTTCTCTCTCAGATCTTCATATTCCTCTATGGCTTGAGCAACAACTTGCCTACCCTTTGTAAAGCGATAAATAACTTAACTCTTAATCAGAGAAGACTTCTTTTAGGACCGTAATGTAGGTTGGGTTTAAGGGTTGTAAGAAATGAAGGGATATTTAGGCTCAGATTTTTTTAGTAGGTTGGTTAAACCAAAACCATCTGAGCACACCTTGGAGCATGAGGTTGCCCCTGCCTTCCTTCTCATAATTTTTCTTTTATTTTTTTTATTTTTTTAAATACTTATCTTGGTATTGTTCAAGCTTATTTGGATTAAGCAATTTTCTTTGATCAGAGAGGACTTTCATTTGGACTATATCGTAGGCTAGGTTAAGAGATTTATGAATAAAGGGA